>CAWUFW010013091.1:0-497959 GCA_963921515.1 Calotriton arnoldi
GGAGGCGTGTGTGTGGCTGTACCATTTGTAGTTGTGTGTGCTTGGCACACGGGGACTGTGTGCTGGTGCACATGTGGCATGGGACGGATTGGCCATGCCGATGGGTGTGTTGCTGTGCCCCTACTTATTGTGACTCTGGTGTATGCGGGCTCCTGGCCCATCCTGGGTCTGGTTTGTACTTGCTTTGGAGTTCATATAAACGCTTAGGAACGCATATGGCAACATGGGGGCCATGCCCCAGATTCACATTTGGGATGGAATATGCTTTTGGGGTTCAAATGGAACGCTTAGGAACGCATATGGCAACATGGGGGCCATGCCCCAGATTCACATTTGGGAGGGAATATGCTTTTGGGTTCAAATGGAACGCTTAGGAACGCATATGGCAACATGGGGGCCATGCCCCAGATTCGCATTTGGGAGGGAATATGCTTTTGGGGTTCAAATGGAACGCTTAGGAACGCATATGGCAACATGGGGGCCATGCCCCAGATTCGCATTTGGGAGTGGAATATGCTTTTGGGGTACATGCTGTGAGCCATGGAAGCGAACGTGACATGTGTTGTGGCAGCATGACAGTGCATGGTCTGAGGTGTGTGCATGCCTGACATGGCCTGCATATTTGCTGTCTGTTGTGATTACTGGACATGGCATTGGACGCATCGTTATGAGTGAGTGTTGGTTGTGTGCCAGCCAACGTATTGCAGTTGTCCCATCTCCTTGGTGTGCGTGCTGCCCTGTGCCATGTGCATCACTGCAGTGCTCGGGGGGGTGTGGCCCATGTTGTGTTGTTGCTCACAGTGTGTCGTGCGCTTCATTGACTTCTGGCACATGGTTGGTCATGGGCATGTATCTTAGCGTGACTGCTGTATGTGTGGCAGCTGTGCGGATGACATGCCTTTCATGAGACTGGGGCTGACGGATGGGATGGATGGTATGTTGTATGTGCATGGTGTGTCTGTGTGTTTGATGGGTTCAGTGGTGTTCGTGTGTATTTCAGTTGTTCCGCTCTGTTGCGTCTAGTGTTGTTTGTCTTACATAGGCGTAGTTGTGGGGTGTGTGGTTGACAGGCAGTAGGGGCTACCTGTGGGAGTGCTGCTTTTGTACTTGCTCTATGCGGGTGTGTCCTCATGGTCTGCTTGTTTTCAGGTGTGTTGTGTCTGGGGTTCTGGCCTTTGTAGTTTTTGTTTGTCCAGGGGGTGTTTCGGGATGTGTACTGTGCTTGTGTATTTGTGCGTGCCTTGCTGTGTGTGGACTTGTTGGCCATGTTGTGTGCGATTGGTTTTGTGAGCGGATGGTTTCTGTGCAGGGACGTGGGCGCTCATGGCTTCTGCCGTGTCGATTCTCACGGCGTTGTTTGCGCTGGCGGGCGGTATATTTGCAGTTTTCCCGCGCTCATGGCGGTGCGATCGCAATCTCACGTGCGGTGTGTCGCCGTGAGGGCGGGCGCTGTGTTGTCGTGCGTGTTTCCGCGTCCGTGGCGGGCGTTCTGACTCCGACTCGGACGATGGCGGGCGGTATTTTGTGTGATTTTTTCGCCGATGGCGGTTTTCGGTTTGTGGTAATCGTAATGGCGTGGTCGGTGTTCCATTTTCCCCAATTCTTTTTTCAAAATCTACAGTGTGGCAGCACAAAAGACCATGCATTGCAGGCAGGAGGGTTAGTGGCAGCACAACAACCATGGTGGGCAAGAGGGAGGGGGAAGAGACATGCACAATGTACCATGGAGGGCAGAAGCGAGGGGTAAGAGCTGGACACAGATAACAGACGGCACAGGAAGGGGGTAGGAGCTTCATAAAAGACCACACAGGGTGGGCAGGAAGAGTAGTTGCAACACGACAGAGCATTGAGGGCAGAAGTGAGTGGCAGCAAAATGGACCATAGAGGGCCGGAGGGAGGGCATTGGGGCATGGAACTTGGATGATAGAAGGCAGAGTGGAGGGGGCATGGACTGGCAGAAGCCATCTGACCATGCTTGGCAGCAGGAGGGGCAGTTGCAGTTCAAGAAAATACTCAGAGTAGACAGGAGGGGCAGTTGCTGCTCCATGGAACATGGTGGACAAAAAGGAGGGAGCAGGGGCATACAAACAGACATTGGGGGCAGGAGGAAGCAAGGTAGGGGCAGGAAGCTAAGCACAAAAGCGTAGAAGGAAGGCAGTGACAGGGGACCAGACTCTGGCAACAGAAGGTAGGAGAAGTGGGCAGGGACAGAAAGCTAAATAGAGGGCAGTGTTAGCACATTGAACCATGCAAGGCAGGAGGGAGGGGGCAAGTGCATGGACTCTGACAAAAGGGGGCAGGCAGTCAGCTAACTGTGCAGGGTAGGCAGGAAGGACAGTGGCAGAATAATGTCCAAACAGGGCTGGAATGAGAATGCAGGGGCATGGACTTGGACAATGGAGGACCAGGAGGAGGGGGGCAAGGGCAGCAAGCTTTGGTGGGGACAGCACAATGGACAATGCCAGGCCAGGCCAGGCCCTGCATCCAACCTTCCCACCACGCATTGCAATGAACATCTTACTTTACATTTAAAAAACCCCTAGAAATTCACTGAAAAAAACAAAGGTTAAAGGGATGTTATAGTTAGAAATTGTAAAAATATAAAATTTTGCATTAAAAAAGTCTTAAAAATTCATTGAAAAAAACAAAGGTTAAAGGGATGTTATAGCTAGGTGCAAATGTTACGTAAAACATACCATTTGAAACTAACAAATCCAATGAAATTCACCAGTTATAGTTATCTCAAGTAACTATAACTTGTGCCCTAGAGTAACTATAGCTCACGCCCCAGACATGCACAGTATTGCCAACAATGATGGCATTTCAGATGTGATAAGGTATGTTATAAATGTAGTCAATTAGTATTTCATGAGTGATATAATATGCAAGGGTAAAAGCGGGGGGATGGGATCCCCGGGGCCAATTAAGGGTTGGGGAGGGGGCTGCACACCCCCCTCCCCTTTATATAAAACTTTTGGTTCAAACAGATGGTGTCCTCGGGGCCCGAAGGCTAACCCTATGCTATGCACCCTAAAGGCTGTGCATGGTGTGCGGATGGCAGCCTGCTGGGTGTTTGGCCACAGGGCCTGGTGGCAGGCCAGGCCCTATGGCAAACCCCCCGCTGAGCATGGCCAAAGGCTGTGCACAGCATGGGGTTGGCTGCCTTGAGGGAGTTGGAAGCCAGGAATGGATGCAAAACAGGCCCTGCGGCTCACCCCACGCCATGCACTACCAAAGCTTTGTGCAGCATGGGGTTGATTGCCTGAGGCAAAGCACTTCCCGCATGTGATGAGAGGCCTTGCACAGAATAGAATTGGCTGCCTGTAGGGGGGTTCGCTTCCTCCGGGTGGGTTAGCCATAGGGCATGTGAAAGCAATTTTTAGTGCTCCTTGATGCCAACAGCCTAACCAGCTTTGTGATACTCAATAACTACAAATGGCCTGTAGAACATGCACAGAATCAATCAATCAATCAATCACAGAATTTGTAGAGCGCACTACTTACCCGCGAGGGTCTCAAGGCGCTGGGGAGAGGGAAGGGGGGGGTGCTGCTACTGGTCGAACAGCCAGGTCTTGAGTAGCCTCCTGAAGGTCAGCAGGTCTTGGGTCTGTCGTAGGCTTAGTGGAAGGGTGTTCCAGGTCTTGGCGGCGAGGTGTGAGAAGGATCTGCCGCCGGTGGTTGTTCTTCGAATGCGAGGGACGGTGGCGAGGGAGAGGTCGGCGGAGCGGAGCTGGCAGTTGGGGACGTAGAAGAAGAGTCGTCTGTTGAGGTAGGCTGGGCCAGTTTTGTGGAGTGCCTTGTGTGCGTGGATGAGGAGTTTGAAGGTGATCCTTCTGTCGACGGGGAGCCAGTGCAGGTTCCTCAAGTGGGGGTGATGTGGCTGTGGCGTGGTACGTCGAGGATCAGGCGTGCGGAGGCGTTTTGTATGCGCTTGCAGTCGCTTGATGAGCTTGGCCGGGGCTCCCGCATAGAGGGCGTTCCCATAGTCAAGTCTGCTACTGACGAGGGCCTGGGTGACTGTTCTTCTTGTGTCTGTCGGGATCCACCTGTAGATCTTGCGAAGCATGCGGAGGGTGTTGAAGCAGGAGGAGGAGACTGCGTTGACTTGCTTGGCCATGGAGAGCGTTGAGTCGAGGATGACTCCCAGGTTGCGTGCGTGGTCGGTGGGTGTCGGGGCTGCTCCCAGCGTCGTTGGCCACCAGGAGTCGTCCCAGGCTGAGGGGTTGGAGCCGAGGATGAGGACCTCCGTCTTGTCCGTGTTCAGCTTTAGTCGGCTGATCTTCATCCAATCGGCGACGGCCTTCATTCCTTCATGGAGATTGGCTTTGGCGGCGAGGGGTCCTTGGTGAGGGAGAGGATCAGTTGAGTGTCGTCGGCGTAGGAGATAATGTTGAGGTCGTGCTGTCTGGCGATGCGTGCGAGCGGGGCCATGTAGATGTTGAACAGTGTTGGGCTGAGGGAAGATCCCTGGGGTACGCCGCAGATGATCTCGGAGGCTTCGGATCGGAAAGGTGGGAGGCGGACTCTCTGGGTTCTGCCGTCGAGGAAGGAGGTGGTCCATTCCAGGGCCTTGTCTCGGATCCCTGCGTCGTGGAGGCGTGCGCGTAGAGTGCGGTGGCAGACAGTGTCGAAGGCGGCGGAGAGGTCCAGCAGGATGAGGGCTGCGGTCTCACCATTGTCCAGCAGGATCCTGATGTCATCGGTGGCGGCGATGAGGGCAGTCTCAGTGCTGTGGTTGCTGAGGAACCCTGATTGGGATGGGTCCAGGATGCTGTTTTCTTCGAGGTATCGGGTTAGCTGTTTGTTGACGATCTTCTCGATGACCTTGGCTGGGAACGGAAGCAGGGAGATGGGCCGGAAGTTCTTGAGGTCTCTCGGGTCCGCCTTGGGTTTTTGAGTAGGGCGTTGATCTCTGCGTGTTTCCAGCTCTCTGGGAAGGTCGCGGTCTCGAAGGAGAGATTGATGACGTTGCACAGGTGGGGTGCGATGGAGCTGCTGGCTTTGTTGAAGATGTGGTGCGGAAAGGGTCTGACGGGGAGCCGGAGTGTATTGTGCTCATGGTCTTGATGGTGTCCTCGATGTTCACGCTGGCCCAGGCTGGCAGGGGGTCGTGGTCGATGGTGTGCGGCGGGTCTGGTGCATCGATCTTAGTTGGGGCTCTCTGGGTGTTGAAGCTGTCGTGGATGTCGGCGATCTTGCGGTGAAGAGAGATGACCCTGGTTGGAGTAATGTACTGTTACTGTAAATAAGCCTGCATTGCAATGCAAGGCTTGCTCAAGGACATAATCCACACAGCACATGATGCTAGCTTAGCAACAGGAATTTGGCCACACTATATTTAGAATTGGCAAAGCTTATGTATCCCCGATTGGACAAGTATTACAAATCTTTCAGACGGCAATTACCATTACTAGCACATAGCTTAAGCTTGAAAGAAACCCTTCCGTCCCATTCTGGACATATGGGACGGATGTGAACACCACCACCTTGTAACATGCAGGTAGCATGCAATATTTGCTTTTTCTGATTGCCTCTCTATCTAATAATTGTGTAACCTGAATGTGATGTATTAGTCCATAGCTGCTGAGAAACTCTCTTATTCTTGTGACATATAATTAAATGCCTTTTGTGGTTTGGGGGCATAAAAGATTGTGTTGAACTTCAGCAATTCAGATATTTGGTTTTTCCATGCCATCTGTTCCCATATATACCTATAAAGCTGCCTTAAATTCACCTGTGTATCTGACTATTTTATTTAGCTTCCACATTTTGGTGAAGATTTGAGGTCCTGGAGTCATGTCCTTTGGTGGTGGTCGCTCTGGATCAGTGGATGGTCGCTGCAAGTCCACTGCCTCTGATGTGACAGCTCTCTCTGCTCTCCCTGCCCATGTGCTGTGAGACTCCTGTCATTTGCACCCTCCACTACTCCATTGCGACAGACCATAAGCGACACCCGCCCTGTTATTCCCGCTTTTGCTCATGCATGCTTGCTGTTTGGGGGATGTGGTATTTTCACTGTGGGTTTCATATGCAGCTTTGCTTCAGGATATCCTGTTAGATGTGATATTGTAATGCTGTGATATTTTCCTTGCTGTGGTTTTATTTCCCCTCCCAGACACACTGACCTTCTGGCATCACGTGGCGCACTTTGTACCAAGTAGGTTCCTGACAGTTTGGGTGACCATCACTTGGTGTTTATGCCACCCAGCATCCAAGATGGTTCCTGTAGGTCTGAATTCCCCTGCTTGGGCGTCTGGGTGGTTAATATGTTGGTTTGGGCTGGAGGAAGCCCCAGGTCCTCAGGAAGGGTGTTTTCGCTTTCATGCTGGTATGGGTCCCAGATGATTGGCTGTGGTGTATGCTGGGTTCTTTCCCACGTGTAGATATGTGCAGATTGAGGTGAATTGTCCTGTCCAGTAGGGGAAGGCGGTGAAACTTCCGTATTTGCAGGGAGCAAAGGGTGACTGAGTGCTTTCTGATTAATGAGTAACACCGATTTGTTTTCAGGATGCCGCTTTGCTTCCTACTAACACTATTGCGCAAGGCTAAACGCGAACAAAAAATGTATGCAAATGTGTTTCTCTTCCTCTCTTCCCCACCCTTTTGTCAATGTCTGTAGCTATAACCTCTGAGACCTAGTGAATTAGCTTGTGTTGTGATGTCTGGTATGAGTGAAACTGTTTTAACGTGGAAGGGACAGCTATTGTATCTTCAGCAATGCAGGAGGCATCGCCCCTCCTGGGTCTCAATAACGATGCAGTACCATCTCTTCTACGGGAGACCATAGACTTTGCGTACATGGTAAGGAGCTGCTCGAATGATGGCAGGAATGTTGACAGAAAAATGATAATATAGGACTGGACGATCATAACAAGGATTTGGAGAAAATGTGGTCTGGGGGTATATCACATAATAGAAACTAGGGTAAACACAGGGGTAGAGATAATACCACCAGGGACCACTTGCTTTCACTGTAAGAAGCCTGGTCATTGGTGCAATACCTGCCCCCTCCTGCATCGACCGGAGTGCTGTAATGGAAGATCACCACGGCACACCCCGGTTGCACCACATGCACTCCTGATGACTCATTAGACCGGAAGAGTGAGGAACTGAGCTCACACAATGATGGACCACGGGATATCATGACACTTGTGTGGCTGTGCTCTTGGAACAACACCCAGGATCCATGGTTAGCCAGAGCTAAGGCAGCCTAAAAGGGGAAGTTAAACTCTGCTGACATATCTATTTTGAAAGCATTGGTATATGTTACTATTCTATTAATATTATAATACATTCTACTTTGCATGAATTGTGGCTATCATACCTTTCTTATTAGTGGGAAAATTGGTGTCGCTGGCCTTTCAGACAGGCTATCATCACGCAGAAAGACTGGAAAAACAAGAGGTGGAGATACCCCCACTGGCAATGCATCCGGACAGTCGCTACTTTGTCTGGACTGGCTCTCGGTATGGACTGCCGACACTCTCTCTATTAGACCATGACCCTCTGCCACTAAACCACAGGCCAACTGAGCCAAATCGCGAAACTCCCTCAACAGAGAAACAGTAAGATGCTCAATGAAATCGGTATCTCGTTGTTGTGTATCAACCCTATGTGTTACATTCGAGGCAGAGAGCTGCTCAGTGGGTTCTATACTTGTTGCAACTCCCACTGCTTGTGGCACTAGTCTGAATTCCAAAACCTTAATAGCAGCATTAAATGACCAATCATGTTCATCCATCATTGTGTGAGCTCAGTTCCTCACTCTTCCAGTCTAATGATTCATCAGGAGTGCATGTGGTTCAGGGTGTTAAGTTGGCAACCGGGGTGTGCTATGGTGATCTTCCATTACAACACTCTGTTGATTAAAATAATTGGTTGGTGCAAAAGTGTTATTCTTTCCATGTTTCTTTTTCCCTAGGTTTGAGAAAATGATGGAGAAGAAGATGTGTTTTTTGTAGGTGTCTGTCTGTGTTATCCTCTATGTTATTTTAATGTTTGTGGGAATTAATATATATTTTTGGGGCGTACATCTCAATATATTAAGTACAGTGGCATGGATTGGCCTCCATGTGTAAGTAGGCCATGACTTTAGTATTGAAAATATTGACAATAAAATTTCTCCCTCTCTGTCTCTTATTGTTTATTTGTTATTGTTAGTGCCTGGTGCCGATGCATACCTCTTTGCTGATGGATCTTGTCTAAAGGATACGAGAGGGGCGAGGAGCACCTATTATGATGGGGATACAGTTTGCTGCTGGCAATGGGGTAAGTCCTTTATGAATTCCCTATTGTCTTCTCCCCTGGAACATAAGAGGCCAGAGATGTGTTGACAAGAATGTAAATAGTTGCATGTGTAAGTGAGAGAGGATAGTGTGATTGGAGTATGGAAGAATTGGTTCAAGTAGGAGACAGCCTTGTGGAAGTATGTCTTTTTGAGGTGAGACCACAAGGGTTTAGTAGTATGTGAAGTGAGTGCTGTTGGTGTGTGGGTTAGGAAAGGGATGTAAGGTAGGAGGAGGTTTTGTAATTGAGAAGTGAATGAAGATGCAGCACGGTGCAACAATATTATTGATATTGACTACGCACTGATTATGCAATAAGGTGTTGGTTCGTCACATTGATGGTGGTTTGTTTTTAAGTTATATCTCTCTCTTTTAAAGCGATTGTGTGTGTTGCAGTTTAGGAATTCTGAAAACATAGAAACGTCACTAGAGATCCGACCCTTATATGGCTCCTTTTGATATTATTCATAGGAGCCATGTACCTTCATCTACTATGTTTCATAAAAGAACAGCACAGCTATGGCACATTGTTTTAATGAATACACCACTGTTGTTGTCACAGATTGGCCTTTGTAGGTCTGCAGCCTCATAAAATACAAAATGAGTACAGCTGTGTGGGGGATGGTGGGAACTGATGTGGGATATTTGCACATCTGTGAAACATTCAGTACATGATACAACAGCACAGGGTACAGCGATACAGGAGCCATCAGTGGTCCGGAGGAATAGCTTACCATGGACCGCCACCACACCAACTTCCCCCAAACGCCCCCAGTGACCATGAAAATGTCTTTCACGAAATAGTAGAGAGTAATTAGCGAGAAATAGTAAAGGAATACCAAATGGCTTTGTGTGATGGAGGAATGACCATCCGAAAGGAAGAATGATCGTTTTTAGAAAGTTGAAATTTTGTCTTATTGTATTTCACAGGAGGGAATACCTTCCAAATTTGATATATTGCAATACATTGAAAGAATGGAATCCCCACTAAGGCAATGATGGCAATACTTGTCATGGTGAACAACAAAAAGCCACTGAAATTAACTTGGGGTTCACCCCTGGTACCTTGTAATGTATTTATGCAGCCCACAACAAGTAATACAATGGAAGTCCACCACAAGAGTAATACTGGATAATTTACCAAAATTGATTCCAGAATTGCTGAGTGTATGTTTGGGTCTATCATTACATAAATGACTGTATGTCTGGGTGTGTCGGTGTATGCCTTAGTGTATCTCTGGATTTGTCACTGCATGGAAGAGTGTGTGCATTGGTGTGTCAGTATATGTCACAGTATATGCCAGTGTGTTTTAGCGTATGCATCAGTGAGTCTCTGGGTGTGTCAGTGTATGCATCTGTGCGTTCATGGGATTAACAGTGTATGTATCAATGTGTAATATGTAATGATTGAGTTAGACTGTGAATGCACCAGTGTGTGGAGGGGTGTGTTAGTATATCTATTAATGTGCCATGAGGTGTCTGAGTCTATGTATGAGTGAGTAAGTGAGTAAGTCAGCACAAGGGATACTAACTTTTAAAGAGTTTAACTAATTAGCGCCAAAAGGAGAAAGAACAATTTTTATACATGTATATACATGTGTGTGCATATTAATATTTGTCCTTATTAGGGTCAACCAGCTTGCTGACAATATTCTTCTAAAGGCATAGATTGTAAGCGGGGTGCGCTAAAATGCATTTTGATGCAGTGCATTCGCTAGGGACTACAGAGACTGGATAATGTGTGGTACTGTTATCTTTATACATGTGTTTAGTTGATGTTTTAGTTAAAAAAGTGTATTCAAATGCAAAAGGACAGTATGCATTGAATAACTATGCTTCATATTGTGCTATTTATGGGATTCAATTCGTTACAGATTTGAAATGCCTTTTAGGTGAACTGCATCAGTGGGAGTGGCTGTAGGTCATAAGCTTACAGTGGAGACATAGCATTGAATATAAAGGTTGATTTTGACATGATACTGTTCTAGTCCCTTTTTTTGGCTTGGTGTAGAGTTTAGCAGGGGTTGCGAATAGTTTCAAAATCTGGGGAGAAGGACGTATACTATTCAATCACTCATCACTGTTCTTTTCCTTATATTCTGTGTTGCTGTGATTGGAATTATGCACTTCTTCATGCTTTGGGTTTTGCACATTGATGGAGAAATTTGTTTTGAAGTATGCCTCTTCATCTCCTTATCCAGAATAAGTAGAGAAGTTTATGTTACTTCTGTTGCATCAAGCATCCTTTAGGAGCTGTTTATTTCCTTGTAGAAATCAATGTTATGTTTAAATATGTTATGTCCTTTCAAGGTTTTGCGGTCATGATCAGATGAGGGACCCTCTGTTCATTTTGAAGGGATTTTAAAGTATATGCCCTTGGAAATTCCAGATACCATTCAGATATGATGTACACAGCTCACATTTGTGCCCTTAATGTATGATTCATTGCTGGATAACTATTAGTCTTGTCGTGCCCACAAATAATAGACAAAAAGTGTTGAATGAGGAATGATACTCCATGTTGAATGCATTAATGACTACAGTTATTCATACTGCACACGTAGGAGAAGCGTTATCTTTGGGCTGTGGGATAAGGTGTGCACAAATGGGAAGAGTTATATGACTAATTTCTGGAGTTCTGTGACTAATTTCTTGCATGTGCTAATATGTTGTTTACATCCACTTATGACATTTACCCTCAAGAGCTGTCAGACTATGATACCGGCTCGGTATTCTCTATTTATACAAGTATTTGTTTCCACCTTCTTGAAATGAAGTGATAAAAGGTCTTTGCAAAGGGCTTGGGTACACACAAAGCTGCACTGTGCCTGTGTGCAGAGAAAAGAAAGAACATAAAAAGATTTGTGCATCCACTGAGCTGTTCTGGAATGATGCACTACCATTTGCTTGAAAGAATGCAAAGAGTGACCATACTGAGTCCACACAGAGTGTTATTCAGGCTGGCTTGTGCACATCTCAGACCACATGTCCATTGCTCCACTTTCAGTAGCTGATACCTCATCATCAGGCACAGCAGGCCCTTCCTGACTAAACAACACCAACTGATATGACCACCAACAAGGAGAATGGACCCCTGACAATGCCCACATCAGGCGCCACAGCCTGTCAGACTGCCAAGTGTGAGGGGCTGATCTGGACCCACGGCTCTCACACCAAGAAAGCATCAGGATCTGAACAAGAACACCAAGCACCAGCGGCACCAAAAGCAGCTCCAGTCCAGCAGCATCCTGCAGGTACAACCTCCGCCCCACCCAAGCAGCAAATAGGAACTGAAGAGGGGTGCTCGTGCTGCACTGCTCCAGGCTAGCAGAGTGTGCAAGTCGGCCCTGAACATCAACGAAGAAAAAAGCTGGCCCCCCATACCCTTTCCCACAACAGCAGCAACAGGACACCATTGTGGTAATTTGTCATGTTAACAGTACCTGAATTGCCAAAGTGCTGGTAACCTCTCGAGCCATAGGATAAGGTACCACAGACAAAGAAGAATATCTTTTCATTGCATTTTGGCATCAAAGTTGCTGGTGCCTACCTCAATAGGAGCGTGGGACCTGCTAGGTAGTTACAGGTATTCATCACCTTCATCGTCTGCGGTCCTGGCTGAAATATTCTGGTGGAGCGTACTTTCTAGAGCACTGGTGACCTCTGATGCAATAAAAACGGTACAGGAGATTGATCATTTTTAAGGTTTCTTTTGCAATTTTTCAAGACACCAAAGCCGGACAAGAAATGGCGATGAGTGCCAACAGTTATTTGTGCTACCGTAACACCAGGCTCAGCCGGCATAGGTAGGAGCGACGGGGGTGAGGGGGTTGGGAGTGAAGTCGATAGACGACGGGATAGGTTAAATTAAATTTTTTTAAAAAATAAAACCACTTACCTTGCGGTCACCCCATCACCGAGTTGATTGAAGTTATTCCTTGTGCCTTCTGAAGAAAAGAAAGCCATGGCCAGGTACGTGGAATTCAAGTTGTTTGGGAAGCAGCTTTCAAGAGGTACCATGAAAAAATGTAGTTACGGCACATCCTCATTGTGGAAGCACATCAAGAGTAATCACGAACGTGCCTATCTTAGAAAGCTGAAGAAGAAAGCAACAACTTATAGCGACACAGGACCATCATCATCCATGTCCAACCAACCTTCAGGAAATGTCAGCATTGCACCAACTTGTACAGAATTCAAAGACATGGTTGTTCACTGTTCCAAATGTCAAGAACTTGTTTTAAAACAGAATGATGACATCATCACCATTTTGGAAAAGGTGAAGGGGCATCAATGGTAATTTCTTCTTGTTTGCTTTCTATCGGTACAAAAGCACAAGGACATGTGCTAATGTTACATTTGTTAAACATAGTGGAAGTTCCTCAAGTGACAGAGAATGATGAAGATGTACCATCCCATCTGTGAACTTTAAACAGCGGTTGGCGCAAGATGTCATTTGGAAATCTGAGGACATTTTCTTTTTCAAGAAATACAACATAGACGTTTGGCAATTTTTGTACTTTTTTGATGTTCTAAAACAGTTGGGTTTTTACATATGCAACAGTTTTGCATAGAATTTTGCTCTCTGCACATCTACTATCAGATATTAAACCTTTTTTGCAAAATAAAAACGTGTCAGTCTACTTGTCAGTGTATCTCTTGGTGTAACTCTGTATGTGTTACTGTGTTGCTTTCGGTCTGTTAGTGAATGAATGACAGTGCGTATGGGTGTGTCAGTGTATATGTCAGTATATGTCTGAGTGTATCAGTGTATCAGTAGATGTGTGCCTTGCTAAGTCAGTGAGACAGTCAGTGTCTTAATAGGTGAGTCAATGTATGTATCACTGTGTGCCTACCTGTGCAACTGTATATGTAGGTGTGTCCCTACTTGTGTACATGTATGTTTGGGTGTTTCAGTACATGAACAAGAGTATGAACCAGGGTGACAGTGAATGCGTCAGTGTATGTTCTAGTCTCTTACTGAATGAATGATTGTGTTTATGGGTGTATCAATTTATATGTGAGTGTCTCTCTGGGTGTGTCAGTGTATATGTAAGTGTGTGGCTGCCTATCTCAGTGTATCAATTAGTGTGTTAGTGGGTGTGTACGTTTATGTATCACTGTGTGCTTAGCTGTGTCAGTGTTTGTCTAGATGTCGCCCTCCTTGTGTCAGAGTATGTCTAAGTGTATGTTTGGGTCTATCATTACATAAATGACTGTATGTCTGGGTGTGTCGGTGTATGCCTTAGTGTATCTCTGGATTTGTCACTGCATGGAAGAGTGTGTGCATTGGTGTGTCAGTATATGTCACAGTATATGCCAGTGTGTTTTAGCGTTTGCATCAGTGAGTCTCTGGGTGTGTCAGTGTATGCATCTGTGTGTTCATGGGATTAACAGTGTATGTATCAATGTGTAATATGTAATGATTGAGTTAGACTGTGAATGCACCAGTGTGTGGAGGGGTGTGTTAGTATATCTATTAATGTGCCATGAGGTGTCTGAGTCTATGTATGAGTGAGTAAGTGAGTAAGTCAGTTAATGCATGAGTATGTGTGTGACTGTGTCAGTGTATGTATCACTCACTCCTAGGGGGTGTCAGAATGTGTATGAATGAGTGTGAGTATGTGTTGCTGAATGGATTGGTGTGTTTATTGTTGTATTAGTGTATGTATGACTGAGTCCTACAGTGTCTCACTGTGTGTATGAGTGAGTTGTTGAATATGTGAGTGAATGCATCAGTGTGGTCTGGGTGTGTTAGCGAATGTTTCAATGTGTATATGATAACTATTATGACTGTAACTATTCTAACATATTTAAAACTTTTTAAATGAGCAGCCGAATTCCTGGAGTCACTTAATAATAAAACTAAAATCTTCATTTCTATTGGTCCTTTTTTAAACACACCCAAATTCTGAGAAAACCACACCCAAAAGAGTCACTTTGAGCCTGTGGAACTGTTTTATTGTACCTTCTGGAGAAAAGAAAATCAGTGCCAGATACTTTGAATGTAAGCTGTGTGGGAAACTGCTTTGCAGAGCTTGTATGGAAAAGTAAAGTTACAGCACATTCTCGATGTGCGAGGACATCAAGAGCAACTATGAATGTGCATATTTAAGAATGATGAAGGAGAAAGTAGCATCTTCTACTAATGTAAGGGTATCGTCATATACATGGCCAACCAACCTTCTACAAATACCAGCATTGCAATGACTTGCTCAGAATTTAAAGAAATGGTCGTTCACTTTTCTAAATGCTAACAACTTGTTTTCAAAGAAAATGATGACAATATCACTATATTGGAGAAGGTGAAGAGACACTGTTGTTAATTTCTTTTGTTTTGTCGTAAAAGCACAAGCACGTGTGCTAATGTTATAGTTGTTAAAGACACCAGAACTTCCTCAAATGATGGAGAAGAAGGAAGATGTACCATCAGCCAACCATCTATGAAAATTAAAATTCATCAGCCAGCATTCAGTTTAAATAGTGGTTCTTCCAAGACGTCATTTGAAAATATGAGGACATTATTTATAGAAAGACTCTATATATGGGTATGTGAGAGGGTGTGAAAGTCTCTACAAGGGTATATGAATAGGTGAGACTGTATAAATATATATATAGGAATAAAGAAGGTCTCATTGCATATGTGACAAGCTGTAACAGTGTACATACAAATATGTAACAGGGTGTGACAATCTCTCTATGGGTATGTGACAGGGTGTCAGAGTCTGTGTATCAGTATGTGTATGGCTATAAAGTGTCTATATGGATATCTGACAGGATGTAATAGTATTTGTGTGAGTATGGGAATAGATGTTATACTGTCTGTATAAGTATGTGAATGGGAATAAAAACAAATCTCAATACGTATGTGTAAGGGTGTGAGATACTCTGTATGACGGACGGCTTCCTCTGTTTTTTCAAAGGCTTCAGGCTGGCTGAAAGTGTGTGGTAGCGTTCGTCCTTCCAATTGTGTCACCTGGCGTTAACCTAACAAGCCACCTTTTGTTTTTCCGTGTCCAGTATAACTGAACTGTTGGTAACACAGGTAGGGTCAGCGCTTTTGCACACATTTGCAACACAACGTGAAATGGCAAAGAAAAAGAATGCAGGAGAATGGGTAGAATGATGAGCCAGCAGAATGGGGAAGTTCAGGCTCCCCTGCCCAACACAGATTACACACCAGCATTCTCTGCCACAGGGGCGCAACACACCGAGCTGTCCCATGATGAACAGGCCTTTTGCAAATCTCTCGCACACAAACTCAAGAATTGGGAAGTTACCGAAATAGAACTTTCAAAAGAATGTTTCAAATATTGCTTCTCTTGTAACAATGGGACAGGAAGCAGCCTTTGCGGCTTCCAAGTTCTGTAGAAAGAAAATGTTCTGTGAAAATTATGCACAGAAAAAACAAAATACGATACCTCGTCTTATTGATAATACGTGGAAACAACTTTTTGACAATAATTCACTAGATGACACATTTACGGCCAAATCATGGCGAACTTTGGTATGGCACATCTGCATTTATGCAGATCAGCCCCCCCTCTCTCCAGATTATAGTTGGGATGTAGCCAAATTTACGTTCACAGATTTCTTTCCAAGTGCCCACAACACCCACATTGATAATGCCCCTGTGAAATGTGTCCCCTCCACCTATGAAGAAGGAAAATAAAGGGGCATATGTACATGTCCCATGGTCCAGAGCAGATCTCATGTCCTTTACCAAAGACTTTCCGAAATTACGTGATGAACAAAGAAGAGGGTACACAGAACTAATGAGACAGGAAGGGAGACAAATAGGTGGAATGGAATGCACACTAACTACACCTATTGTTCCAGGACCATTAGATTTAAATACAGCAGCTATAGTCTCTCAATTAATGCGCTTGGACCTGGCCACATCTGATTTCCAGCTTCTAAGGCACAAAAATACACTGGAAAGTGTGTTTCAGACCGCTCGAGGAGACCTGACCTCTCATGAGACACTTAGCACCCCTGATAATTTCGTAGAGTAAAGAGAGTGGAAAACAATAGTTACTGAGAAATATTCTGCCCAGCAAGGCCTTTGATATTATGTTATATTGAAGGGTTAAAGAAAACTCTTTTGGACTTGCTTTGAAATAACGATCCTGGCTGGCCACAGACTCTGGGCATTGCGCCAAGACCAAACCATACACTACAACAGTTTTCAGTGGGTATGAACAAAACTGATCAAAAAAAAAAATTATTCTTCGGAGCGGAGAATGGAAAGGAATGCAAATACTTAATGGAGAGAAGTGTTATTTTGTGTATATGCACTTTAATAAGTTTTGGTGCAACGGTTTGTTTCCTAACATTTTCATTTTCAGATGCAAGAACGTCGGAGAAAAGATGTTTGTTTCTCGTACGTGTCTGTTTTATGACTTGTCTTGTTTCCTGGTATGTCTCTTGTCAATTGACATTGTAAGGGCCAGAGTAATGGCATCCCAAGGCCCCCGTCTCCCCCTTATCTCACAGGAGTACATTACAACAGGAGACATTTGTTGTCAGGTAGCCAGAGTGCCCTGCACAGCATTACTTTCAGGATAACAGTCTTCAGCAGAAGTGTTAAAGATAGTCTTGTAAAGTTCTCCAAGTTCAAAGTCTATTTCATGAACATGCAGAGCTGTTTCATTTCTGTACATCAGGTTATTTCAGTGCATTGATTGGTATTGTCCCTGTTTCAAGTGCTAGTTTTTAAAGTGTGCATTTGAACATATTAGCTATCTCCCAACCATGGCAACAATGCCAGTATTGAGCTAAAAGATGAATGATCTGGGTGGCCTGGGTTCCCATTATTCAGAAAGATGTTCTAAGTTGCTAAAAAATAAATAAAAGGGGGGGGAAATGAAATGCCCAGGATCACACAATTTGGTCAAGTTAGGTAAATGGCTTGCTTTCCACATAGTGTAGTATAACCCATTCACAGACCGCCACCTCACATACAACACCTCCATCCCCACACACGCTTCAGTGACCATGAAAATTGATTTGTGTTATTCCAAACTTTTGCTAGGTTCTTCAGAGTTGCAGAAAATATTATTGTAACAAATTGTAAGGTGCACTAAAATGCATTTTGATGTAGTGCATTTGCCAGGGACTACCAAGGATGGATACTAAGAGTGAATTATTATGTTTATATATTGATGTTTAGTAATGATTACATGCAAATGCAGAGGGATAGTGTGCATTGAATAACTGTGTTTCGTATTATAATGTTTTCAGGATACAATGTGTACAGATTTAAAATGTCTTTTAGTTTACATGTGCAGTCTTTAGCGGTGTTTGCAAATAGGTTTCAAGGTATAAGGGATTGGCACAGTTTGACAACTATGATTATTTTGATTCCCAAAGGTGTTACTGTGACAGAGATTTTCATCTGTGTTTGCAGTTGGGACAAGCTATAGTAGAATGTTTTAATTCTTCTTTTGCTTTTGGAGATAATGGACTTTTTGTTAAAGTCTTGTACAGGGGTGACAATATAATTTTTAGGTTTTTTCCTTCATCCCACTAATGTTTGCATACATGTGCTTGATGATAAACGTTTTCACCCTCTCATTTCTGGTTAGAAAGCTCCACTGGTGCAAATGTGTTCTATAATTCTGAAAATTTGGCCTACACATTTCGCCACTACTGATTTCTCACCTAGCAATGGGTCATAGACAGGGAGTGTTTGGTAAAGTATAGTCCATGTGTGCTAGACACAGATAAGTATTCAAATGTTAGACCTGATTTAAGAGACACACCTTTCCCTGATGGAGATGGAGATCTAGTTGTTCATGGCTCATGCTTCAGCAACAACACAGGCTCACTGCAAAATTCTTACACAGTGGGCACAGCTAAAAATGTACTGGAAGGGTGCAAGATTAACAACATCCAAAAGTGCTCAAGCATCAGAACTTGTTGCTTTAACAAGAGCATGTAGACTGGCTGAAGGAAGAATAGTGAACATATACACAGACAGCTAATATGTTTTCGGGGTAGCCCATGATTTTGGCCAGCTGTGGGCCATGAGGGGATTCCTCACCTCAGCTGGCCAACATATACTATGCCCCATTAATAGCACAGCTATTGCAAGCCCTGTTGCTAACAAAGAGAGTTGCAATTGTAGAATGTGCTGCACACACCTCCTCCAAGGACTATGAATCACGAGGTAAAGCCTTCATTGATGCAGAGTAAAAAGGGAATAACATTAACTGTTTGTGAGAACACAATGGTTCAAATTGCTTCTACTCCACATGATATAATGATATAAAGATAAAGGATGATGATATGTAATATGACCCAAAGTATATTACACAAAGGGCGGGGGTGGAAGAAAAGGAAGAATAGAAAAGGGGAGGATGTAGGCAAACTGAAGAGGGAATATGGATAGGCCCAAATGGAAAAATATGTTTACCAGCGATAATGCTTGCTCCCATGGCCCGACTTTTTCATGGTCCATCACATGTAGGACGTGATGGAATGATCAGACTGTATTCCAAATGCTGGTACAACGGTAAAATTGGAAAGGGTACTTCCACTGCCCCAGGCCACTTCCCTTCCCCACATGAAATGGACTTCATCAACATGCCCCCCTACTCAAAAGTACAAGTACGTGTTGATTATTGTGTGCATGTTTAGCTAATGGACTGAGGCATACCCATCCAATAACTGCGGTGTATAAACTGTTGCCAAATGCCTCCTGAAACAATTCATTCCATGCTTTTAAGTGCCTATGCTTTTGGGTTCTGACAATGGACAGGCGTTTATCTCACATGTGATTGAGGGGTTGTGCAAGGGGCTAGGAGCTACACAGAAACTACATTGTGCCTATCATCCACCAGCAGCGTTCGCTGTTGAGAGAAAGAACGGAGTGTTGAAAAATAGGATAGGGAAGATTTGTGCATCCACTAAACTGACCTGGATTGATGCACTACCATTTGCTCTGTTGTCCATGAGAAGCACCTCAGACAGAGTGACAAAGCTCAGCCCACATGAAATAGTGTTTGGACGGCCAAAGAACATTCCAGGCCACATGTCTATTGTCCCTCTGTCCATATCTAATGATCTGCTTCTTCAATACCAAAATAAAGACTAACATCATCAGGTGCTGTAGGCCCTTCCTGAAGCAGAAACACCAGCAGCCCATGGCCTCCAGCCAGGGGATTGGGTTTGGATAAAAGCCCACATCAGACGGCACTGTCTCAACATCAGTGGAAGGGGCCATATCCGGTCCTTTTGACAACAGCAACAGCAGTCAAGTATGAATTCCTGGATCCATGGCTCTCATACAAAGAAAGCAGTAACTCCACCACCACCACAGGAGTCTCCAGTGCCTTCCCTTGCATCACATCAAGGACAGCCTCGTTACAACATGTGTTCCACGAAAAGTACCAAGTGAGAATGGTATCCCAGCTCATCCTGAAGGGTTGCGCATGCTGCACACAGCAGAGAAAGGAAGAGTGTGTAAGCGGGCCCCAACGATACATCAACTAAAGACGTCTGGAACATCAACGTCCCAACCCCTCAGTCTACAAGCTGTGACAACGAGACATCTTTACCTTCCTCATCACTTTGTTTTCTTCATTTTGAAAGTGCCTAAGTAATGGAAGTGCTTGCTAACCTCTCAAATTACTTGAAGACAGGCACCAACGGTTACTTTTCTGTTTACAGGTATCATCACTGAGGCTCTGCATCCTTCCTCAGCAGCCTTTTGAAAAGAGTGAAAGTGCAACAGAAGATAAGACATTCTTCCAACTAGTCACACTAGCCACATGTACTAATGAGTGGAACAATGCCTCAAGACTTTCAGAACAATGAGAGAAAATGACCATGGGTGCTACTAGCAGTATCGACCCCCATTGGTGCCGTTATAATGACTACGCTTTTTATAGTATATTGTGTTCACATTGCTATACCTAGCACTGGCCCTGAGATACTGCTTAAATGATAGAGAGATATTGTACCAAAATGAATAAACAGCCATTGATAAAGATGGGACAGGGCAGGAAAGAAATAAAAGAGAATAACGCACAGAACAAATAAGTTCAAAAGGTACATTTCTGATATATGAAATTAATGTGATGCATTGTTATGTCTGCACATATCTGCCAGCATCTATTGGTGAGCAAGATGGAGAAAAATAGAAATTTTAAAACGTATGAGTATGCCTGAATATGCCATCATCATTGTTTATCAAAAGGGCGGGAATGTGGAAGCTAACTTTAGATAACAATGGTGGCATCCATTTTGTATAATTTGACTTTGTGGTAATTCAAGGATGATGGGAATTATATACAAATATAATATTTGCTTGATTTCATGTGACAGTCTTAAATAAGAGTTAGAACTTTGCTTTTAGTAAGCTTCCTGTAATGCGACACATTGCAAGGCTTGCACAAAGAGTACATTTCCATGTTATTACATTTCTGCCTGCTTGCATTAGCAAGAGGCCCTGTAGGCCTCAAAAGTGTATTCAGCCACATCAGCTAATGTAGGCCATTGTGATTGCATTTGGGCATAAATGTAATAGTTAACTGTCTGGCTTTAGATACAGGGGACTTTTCATGTGCACATAGGGTGATTTCCAAAGTATTCTTATGTAACCATGTACTGTAAGTTTCTGAGCACAAAATGTTTCTTCACCACCTGCCGGGACATGAGGGCCTAGACATGACCTGTTATGCAGACAAATTATAATGAAATGTTGTGGTCTGTGTCTATAAATGCTTGTGTTTTACTTCTGCTATTCGAGCACTCAGCACCCATCTGAGGCTCCCGTGCACGTTAAATACATTCTCTTTATTTTACTCAGGTGGTTGTGACGGACTTATAATTTTGGGTTCTACAGATCGTTTCATTAGCATTTCACTCCTTGTGTCACTCCCTACATTGGTGTATACTTCTGTTTTATTTTTCCTCACCAGTTTTTAGTTATAGTTCCTTATTAATACACTTTACTTTATTTTCATCTTCTACTCACTCTGAACATTTCCTTTTACTATTGTCAAACATCCTGCTTACTTGCATCCACCTTACTCACACTCAGACCTTCTGTATCAACTTTTTTATGCTACAGCTTAATACACATACCTGTTAAATGTGATTGTTGGTCAGTTTTTTTCTTTCTCGATATCAGGTTGTCAAGCTTGTCTGAAAAAAGCACAGAAAAACCGAGCAGAAGAATGATAAACCACTCTCATACAAGGCAACCAGTAATGGCACCCTATTCAACTTTACTTTCAAGGTTACAGAGACTGCAAGCAAATAGAAGCAGTGATTTCATTGTATTTTATTTCCTTACTAATCATACAGCTCTTCTGAATAGTCACATTTGTTAACCCTTTGTTTAACTCCTCTAAAGAGATCTCACATCGGTAGCGAGCTTGGGAGCGATCTGCAAATTTATGACGGAATCAGGGGGTGTCAGCGACACCCTTCATGAACCCTCACGGAGAATCCGCAGATCTGAAAAAGTAAGCCGAGATCTTGTTGAAAAAATAGTCCTAAACACTACCACTTGCACACCAATTCATACAAATCCCTAAATTTAGATCTAAACAAATCTTCTTCACTAGTTCTCTTATAAACAACGTCCCGTCACATTGACATTCTAGCCTTTTTTGTTCCCTTCCATACTCCTATAGCTCTATTTCCATAGTAACCAACAATGTATTATTCTCTATTACCAATAGGTCGGAAGTTCAGAACTGTCTTTACAGCAACATGCTAACTTCCAAGGCAAATTTTGCAAGTGTGGTTGAGTGTATACAATTACAAACATATGCCTCATAACCAATCACACATGTTGTTATTTTAAATTTATTGCACAACTTAGTTTTAATCACTACTTTACTTACACCATTTAATGGAATGTGATGTATTAAACTTTACTTGCTAGAGTTTTTTTTAACTGACATCATTTTAAAAACTGCTCATTCAGCTGCATACTTCTCCTGTGTGCTACTCCTCCATCCTTCAAAATGGTTAGATTGTTGATTGTGGGTCAAAGTGTTGTGTTCTGGTGAGAGAGTTTGCTAGAAAGAGAGGTATTGACAGGGACCTAAGTTTGCCTAATGTGGATATTAATTGGTTTGGCCAGAGAGTGTTAAAATGGCATCAATTGCTTCCATTGGTTGAAAACATTATCGAGAAGCAACATCCAGACCTCATGATTGTGCACTGTGGTGGCAATGACCTGTGCACACTGGCTGGGGTAGGACTAGAAATCCTAATGAAGAATACCTTTGAACAATTAATGCAACTATTTCCTCAAACTGCCTTGGTTTTTTCTAACATGTGCCAGAGGCAGAAATGGAACTGTTCTTCTGAATTTTGTCCACAGATGGAGAAAGCCAGGAAACATGTTAATAAAACTGTTTCTGCATTCCTAAAAGACCATAACATAGGCTCTGTCTACAACAAGAACCTGCGCTTCAACATGCATGGAATATAGAGAAGAGATGGTGTTCACTTGACAGATGAAGGCAACAGAGTGTTTATGAACAACTTGAAACTCTCTTTTCGCTCGTGTATGCAGTGATCATATACACACAATGAACACAACCAATCAATCAATCAATCAGGGGAATTGTAAGCACGCTACTCACCCGTGAGGGTCTCAAGGCGCTGAACGCAACGGCACTTCTAAGAGCCACCCTATGTCCCAAACAGTTGCTATTTCTAACTGTAAATCCTCCTTTTAAATCAATGTATTGACTCCACAGATTCCTCATGGATTTGCAAACCAAAAGCACACATTCAATGCAAAAGAGCACATTTAATATTTCTAGTAAAGGTTTCTGAATGCATATCACAATGAGGATAATAGAGTATAAATGGGTATCAGCTTAGGTGCATAGGTGAGTTTGTCAATGGGCGTAATAGTGTTTTTATGGTATATAAATGGCAGTGACAATGTCTGTATAGGTATATAAATGGGTGTTACAGTATATATCAGTATGTGAATAGGTGTGTCAAAGTCTGTATGGGGTTTTCAAAGGGTGTAACAGTGTCTGTATGGGTTTGTAAATGGGTGTGACAGTAACTGTGTAGGTATATCAATGAGTGTCACAGTGTATGTATGGCTTTGTCAATGCGTGTCACAGTGTCTGAATGGGTTTGTAAATGGGTGTCACACTGTCTTTATGTGTATATGAACGGGAGTAACAGTGCCTGTTTAAGTATATGAAGGGGTGTAATAGTGTCTATATAGGTTTGTGAATGGATGTGACAGTGTCTGTATGTGTTTGTGAAAGAATGTAACATCGTCTCTATCTGTATGTGACTGGGTGTGACAGTATCTGTTCGAGTATGTGAATGGGTGTTACATTATCTGCATGGATTTGTAAATCAATGTGACAGTGTTTGTATGGGTTTGTAAATGGATGTAACAGTGTCTGTATGGGTTTGTGAATGGGTGTTACAGGGTGTCTATCAATATGTGAATGGATGTGAGAGTGTCTGTTTCGGTATGACAATGGGTGTCACAGTGTTTGTATAGGTTTTTAATTGGTGAGACAATGTCTGTATAGGCTTGTGAATGGGAGTAACACTGTAAGTAGGTGTGACATGTCTTTATTGATATCTGAATGGCTGTGACAGTGTGTCTATGGGTCTGTGAATGGGTGTGACAGAGAGTCCATGGTATGTGAATGGGTGTGACAGTGTCTGTTTAGGTATGTGAATGGGTGTAATAGTGTCTCTATGGGTTTGTGAATGGGTGTGACAGTGTCTGTATGGATTTCTGAATAGGTTTAACAGTGACTGTATGGGTTTGTGAATGGGTGTGACAGTGTCTCTATGAGTATGTGAAATAGTGTGACATTGTCTGTATGGATTTCTCAATAGGTGCAACAATGACTGTATAGGTTTGTGAAGGAGTGTGAAAGTTTCTGCATGGTTATACGAGTGGGTTTGAAAGTTTTTGTATGGTTATGTAACTGGATGTGACAGCATCCGTATGTGTATCAGAAAGTGTGTGAGAGTAAGCCTGAGTGTAAAAATTAATATATAGAGTTCCCCCCAACTCACGCTAAATCCGCGGGCCCTCTGCAGAGGTACAAGGAGAGCCCCGTAAGGACTCTGCAGATTTTGCCAGTGGCCCCAAAAACTTTTTTTTTCTCCAGATTTCTGACCCCAGGACACATGCTCTCCCCTCTTTTAGAATATGTACAATGGGTCAGGAAACCTCTCACCTGACCCTGTCATGTAATTCCTACAAATTTATATAGAATCTGCATTCTTTAAACAACATAAACTAAGGGATTGGTGTCCAGACTGATTCCAGACACCCCGAGAGGATATGTTAGTCTTTAGACCAGCTAGCTCACAGTGCCACTAGGAGCACCTCTTACCAAGGAGCAAATAGCTTCTGGCAACTTTCGAACATGACAACCCTGACCCCTCAGGGATCGTGGAAACAGTACAGTGCTTTTCGCTCAGTCACTCGTGCTCACTTCGTCTCAGAGATATACACAGAATAAACAGTGGGGACATTTTCAATAAATATTTATTGAACCAGCGTGATTCTGGTATAAAATACGTGTGCTGCAACAACCATGAGACAGAAACAGATATATACGGTTATAAGTACCAGCAGAGTAAAGAAAAGGTAAAATTCTACCATAGTGCTAAAACAATAAAAATATATGCAGGCATATAGATACATGACAGTAATAATGCATACTCCTACGATGCAAACCCTAACTAGATGTACCTAAGTGCACCTAGCATGTATGTAGGTGTATAGCCAAGAATACCCTTATGATAGAGCCAACCCCATTACCTGATGTGGGAGAGCGAAGGACCCCGTCTTGGTCTCGAGATGGACACTCCATGAGGGATGTCAGACCATTGCGTGCTGGAGTGTCTGCATGCAGGGATCCAGCATCTCGTGTCAGCATGGAAGTCTTTCTCCTCTGGTTTGCCCAGTGAAGATGTAGTGCTTATATACCCAAAAGGTACCCTCAGGGGTTCTACCTAGATGTGTACTATGGGCATGGCAGCCAAGGATGGCGATAGTGATGACCCTTATACAGAGTTATTATGCAGAAGATGGTAATCCTGCTGTGATACTGAGAATCCAAAAGACACACAATTGATGGACGGAATACAGAACAAATCAAAACATTCACCCCCAGTCAAGAGATCTGGGTTAAATCCATCATTCTTTTGCTCACCATGCCACCCCAGTTTAGACCTGGCCATATGCAAATCAGTCTTGACCCTGTGCCTCATGGGAACAGTCCAGCCCGAACTGCCAAGCCAGGTCCTCCCTGGACCGGAAACAAGCAAGTGTGTTCACCAGTTTTGCACCAAATCACAAAAAGCATGATCTGAATACCAACATCTACCTTCCTGCCAACTTTGGTGTAATTCCGTCCAGTGGTTCCGGCTGTAGCCTTGTTCAAAGGTCCTATGGGAATTAACCTGGGGCAAACGCGTTTTGGGACCCCCCCTTTTTTCTCAGACCCTGCTTTACAGATCACCCTGAAACTTTCCAGACTCCATCTGATGTACCAGGCAAATATTTTAGGACAATTTCATGGAGATTCATCAAGCTGTGACAAAGATCTATAACCTCTTCCTACTGAAACTAGGTCTAACTATAACTATAACTACCTACTGGTGACCGCCAATATATATATATATATATATATATATATATATATATATATATATAGCGGCATCTAAATAAACATCAAGAATAAGAACTTACATTGTGGTCCGTGGTTTTGGAGGAGAATCCGAGCGCCGACGGTGAGCGTGATATATATATATATATGATCAAGGCCACTTTGTTGGCCGAAACGCGTCATGTCCGAGTTTTGCACTTGTTTGGAATAATAAATATGCTACTGCGGCCGGCAGTATCAGCATAGAAGCAGTTGTCCGTCTCTCCTTTCGGTGCCGGAATGCACCTTTGAGTGGTAATTGGATATATATATATATATATATATATATATATATATATATATATATATATATATATATATATATATATATTAGAACATCAAGGATCGCAAGTAAACAGGGCAAAAATCTGGATCCTAAAGGATACAATGAGTCACTAAGAAATAAAATATCCAAGAAAGAAGTGACTCAAACAGATCGACTCACCAAAGAACAAAAATATATTTCCACTACAACGTTTCAGCCTCCGTCTTCCTCGGTTAGTACAAGATTGTTTACTCAGTGGCTGCACAGATAACACTGAAGAATTTTCAAAAAACATCATGAGTGAAGATTCCATTTGGAATGTGGAATCAATGCAGTCCTGAGATCTCTTGAGATATGCAGTAAAAAGGTGGCATTGTCAGTGATGTTCAGTCTATCTGGATGCAGTGATTTTAAATGGTAAATCCGGAAGTTTTCTCTGGATTCCAGTAGTTTCACCTTTAAGACTTGTTCCACAGGGAAAATCTTCAAATCTGATAGTAAATGATCCACAAGGTTGAAATGATTGGCTACTGGCTGGTCAAGTTGCTTATTAATTATTGCTGATTTGTGGATCCTGAATCGTGTATGGAGGTCATTCACTGTTTGGCCTAAATATTGCTTTTACAGCTTTGGCGTTGGCACTGAATCAAATAAATAATGCATGTTGATCGACATGTAAGATGCTGTCTTATTCCATAGGTCCTTCTTGTAACAGAACTAGTTACTGATGAAGTTTGTAAAAGGTATTCACATGTGATTCACCTTTTAGAGTCACAGCAATGAGCCCCTGCATTTGTTACAGCTTGCTTGAGTTCAGCTCTCACAATAAAAGATCGTAAATTGGGAGCTCTGCGGTAAGCAATGACTGGCGGTTTTGGAAAAACCTTTAGCAATTTTTCACAAGTGGACTGTAAGGGAAATGTTTTGTGCATTGTATTTCTGTAGTTGGGAGCTGATGGATGATAGTCAACCACAAATGGAGCTCTGTCACTTTTGTTTCTGCTGTTGGCATTCCAGATAAGTGCCTCCTCGGGTAACTGCAATGATTTGTCAATTTGTTGCTGTATGATATGCAGAAGATAGCCTTGCTTTTTAAATAATGTAGCAAGCTCCTGAAGAGGGTCTTTGCAGGTGTCCTCATTGCGGCAGATTGGTCTTATTCTGAGGCTTGGATGTAGATGATGCTGAGTTTAGTGTGGTGTGCATGACATGAAGTCCAGTTTAGATACAAATGAGCATCTGTAGGCTTGTGGTACAGATCAGTTATAATATTTTGTTCATGAATGGTGCGTAGAACACCCAGAAAAGGGAGATAATGCTTCTTTTTAGTATTGCTGCTGGTGAATATGATGGTAGGATGGACAGTGTTGATATAAGCTATAAATTGTTCCAATGTTCTACTTCCTGCATTCCATATTATAAACGTGTCATCAATGTATCGTAGCCATACCATTGGTTTGATACTAGAAGTAGCAAGTATATAGTTCTCTAGTTTACCCATGAAGGTATTTGCACAGGATGGAGCCATCTGAGTGCCCATGGAAGTTCTTATTGTCTGCAGATAGTGTTTACCATTGAAGATAAAATTGTTGAATTTAAGGATAACTCTTGCAAAGTTGTTAAGCATGTTTGTTGATAGCTTTTTCACAGTTCTTTTATTAGGAGCTTCAGATAACACCATAAGCCCATATTCCTTTGGTATTTGTGTGTATATTGACGTAACGTCAAATGTAACCAGAAGAGTGTCATCATCAAATGTGTAAACCCAAATGTATTTTTCATGTGTTGATGCTATCCTTGCTACTTTGGTTCAAACCATTTTTTATTGTCCACTCAAGGTCTTTTTTCACTGTTTAGATGTGTCAAACTTTATAAGAGGACTGACCACTATGTATGTCATGTGATCAAGACCCGTGAGGGTTGAAACTCATTATGATGGACTTTCCCCTGCAATAAAATACTGGTTACAATACCATTGGCTGGAGTGGCTTGTTTTGCGCTCTGGGATGACAGAGTGCTTTTCATGTGGAAAATTATAAGGTGATGCCTTAGCACAAGCCCCGACCAGTTAGGAAAGGTGTCTTCAGCGTCACCTGTTTGAAGAAGTGATATGTATGTAGACGCCCAACAGCTGCCTGTGGAATTTCCTCACATTAAATGAAGTTTGAAACCAATGTAAAACCACTGCCCGAAGACGGAGGTAGTGCCCGGTGTTTGCTTACATTATGGATGACTTTTGGAAGCAGTCAGGGTTTCCAGAGGCCTTTTCCTCATCACATGCCATGGTTAATGATGAGATGTTGGACTGCAGTGGAGGTCAATTCTTGATAGGCAGGAAGCCTTTTAAAACAAACAGTGAACTATGTAATTTCAGCCTTATTTTGTGTGACTCAGCGACAAACAAAATACTAATGCACGCCCAACATGAAATTGATTTCTGGAGGCCATGGAGTGTTTAAACCATTGGTGGCCGCTAGGAAAAAGTAGTGGTGGGGCGGGGGGATTAAAAAATATATAAATAAAATAAAAGCTCACTTACCTGAGTACAGCCACCACCTCTCCTCTGTCCTCCCTGTGCTCCTGGCTCCGGACAGCACACAGGCTCTCAGACTCCCCTAAGCCAATCACAACGCTGCTGTCACCAGCATGACAGCTGTGCCGTGATTGATTAGAGCAGCTAGGTTCAGAGCTCAGACAGGGAGTGGAAACTTGTGCATGTTCTCGACCTGGCTGTGCAATACAGTCGGATAGAAAAATGCTAAGTGTGCATGTCTGTTTGGCTGGCCCAAGACGGCTTCCCAAACCGTCATGCACACTTAAATGCACCAATCACTCCTCTCCCTGCTCATCACATAGCCCAACCCGCCCCCCCCTAACCTGGCTCATACTAAAAGTAAAATTCTAATAAAGTAACGTTATTAATGTTGTGTTATTATTTTATTTTTCCTTTTGCACTCAGTAAAGCGATGCTCCTTTGTGGAGGAGCCGCCTCTGGTTTAAACGACAGAGATGAGTCATCAAGGATTTCAGAAAATATTACAAGTGGAGGTAAAGATTCGGTGGACCTTAGAGACATGCACACAAGTGCAATGCCTTATGGTCATTGTAGTTATGGAAGTGAACTAAGTGATAGGGTATTACGAAATAGAGCAATTTGTTGTGGATTTTCAGCAAACGTTATTATTTACAGAGTGAAATAGTAGGAATGATAACCAATTTGTTGATATTGTATGTCAATATATTTGGAAAAATTACATGACAAATTGCTGCTGTCCTGATATACATTTGGGTTGATGTGTTCATGCAATCCTTGCTACTTTGAGTCAAATTGTTTTTTACTGTCCACCCAAAGTCTTTTTTCACTGTTTAGATGTGCCAAACTTTATAAGGGGGCTGAACACTATGTATGTCGTGATCAAGGCCAGTGAGGATCAAAATGCGTTATGATAGACTCTCCGCCGCCGTAATACTTACCATTGGCTGGAGTGGCTCATTTTACGGTCTGGGATATATATTCACTGAAAACATGTGTGAGTAAGTGACTGTGTGATTGGCTGTATGGGTAAATGAGTAGGTGTGTGAGTAGCTCTATGGGTGACTGACTCAGTGTGTGAGTGGCTGCATGGGTGTATGAGTGGATGCAGCGGTATTAGTGAGTGAGTGAGTGGGTATATGAGTGGCTGTATGGGTGAGTGAGTGGATGTGTGTGTAGATCTATGAATCAGTTAGTGGGTGTGTAAGTACTGGTATGGGTTTGTGAATGGTTGTGTGGGAGTGGGTGTATAAAAAGGTTCTATGGGGTGTGAGTGGGTGCTTTAGTGATTCTGTGGATGATGTCATCAGTGATGTCATTTGCGATGTCATGAGTAATGTCCTCAGTGATATCCCTGTCCATGTCATGAGGTATGTAATATGTGAGGTCATAAGCAGTGCAATGCAGGACCGCAAGTTATAGTTAGCTCACTAAATATAACTGCTGAATTTCACTGGTTTTGTACGAGTGAAATCTGAGCCTAACTATAATGTCCCTGTAGCCTTTGTGTTTTTCAGTGAATTTTTAAGTATTTTTAATTCCATTTCCTAACTGTAACATCCCTGGTTTTTTAAATGCTAATTCCTAACTATAATGTTCCTATATCCTTTGTTTTTTTTCAGTAAATTTCTATAGTTTTTTTTAAGCAGTAATTGTGTTTGCAGAGTGGTGGAGAAAGGGGACAGGCCTCCGACCAGCTCTCAGAAATCCTGCTGTATTGAAATAACAGGAGGTACCAGGAGGAGTTCTTGGCCCTCAAGGTCCCTCAGGAGTAAAGTGGACTTCATCCCCCAACCAGAAGTGTACCACGAGCCGAGTTTGCAGAGTGGTGGAGAAAGGGAGTGTGGCCTCCAAAGACCTTTAAGCAATCCCACAGTGTGGGACTTACTGGAGGTAACAGGAGGGGTAGTTGGGCCCCAAAGACATCCTTGGGGCCAACTACCCCTCCTGTTACCTCCAGTAAGTCAACACTAAAGGATTGCTGAGAGGTTGTCAGAGGCCATGCCCACTTTCTCCATCAATCTGCAAATATGCCTCCTGGCAAACCCTTTATTTAAGGAAGGGGGTCTGCGAGCCGTTTTTGGCCCTGGGGACTCCATCCCAATGGGGCCATACCTTTTTTCAGTTGGTGAGGGGGGCCATGTGGCCCACCTCCCTGGTTCCGATTTTGCCCTGGGGACCCCGGCGCGCTGCCTTTTCATTTTTTTAAATTAAAAAATAAGGGGAGAGGGCAGCCCCAACCCCAGGACCAGCCCTCCATTTTGAGTGCCCTGGTCCCACCCAAGGCACCAATTGACATTTAAATGCAATTACAATTTGCAAAGGTCCGTGGGGTAAGTCTCAAGGATCCTGTGGTCCCTCAAGACTCCCCGCATCCTGCAGGAGCCAGCATTGATTTCACAGACAGAGATCTGCTAAACATGCAGCTCCCTTTCTGTGAAGCCAATTCTGCTCCGCTTTCAACACTTGAGAGCATTTTTAATGCTCTCACTTGTTGAAAGTAGAGCAGTGTTTTCTCTGAGTTGGTGGGAGCAGTAAAGCTCCCTCCAAGAGGATGTAGCCTTACAGCTAGAGCGGTAGACCTTGAAGCTGGGGAACCGCGTTCGAGTCTCAGCAACGGCGATCAACATCCTGTGATTCTGGGTAAATCACTTAATCTCCCCGTGCCTAACAATGTGTCCATCTGTAATGAAACTGGTGCTCAGGTAAAGCGCTCTGATACCTGATATCTTCGGGTCAAGTTTGCGCTATATAAAACTCTAAAAAAACACAAAAAAGCCACAGCAAACAAGCTTTGCCCCGGGTGTGGGCACCCCAGGACATAGTGAAGCCGGCCCTCGGGGGTGGCGGTCCCCAGGGCCTTTAATGGCTCTTGGAGTGGGGCCTGCAGTCCCCTCTATCATTGATTTTAGCTCCAGAGACATGGTCCCCAGGGCCGGGGATCTGCGACGGACCCCCTTCAATGCTTAGATTTTTCTGTGAGGGTGGCGGTCACCGGGGCATGCAGGGCCATGCAGCCCCCACATTAGCTGTAGGGCCTCCCCCACATTATTGTTAATTTAAACCTGTGCCCAGGGGAGGTGGTGGTCCGCTGCGAGGCTCCCCAGCATATAAATGATATTACTGCCCCAAGAGGTGGAGGTCCCCGGGGCTTTGATTAGTCTGAGGAAGGAGGCTCTGTGCGCCCCCTCCTATATTTCCACAATGCCCCCAGGACCAGGCACTGGCGGGGGCATATTTATGAATAAGCGCGGGACCCCGTGCCTCATTCTTGAAAAAAAAATTCAGCAGGAGTCACGGATCCAGTGCAATTATTTTCCTGGTTCAAGCGAGTCACAAGATGGCTGCCAACACTTCCTGGTTTGAAGTGTTAGCAGCCAATCAGATCCCAGCACGAGATCTCGGTGGGGTCACGGATCCTCCTCGTCCCAAGTTGCATATCTGAAAAACCTTAAAATAACTCTGCAACTACTGAATGGATTTACACCAAATCCTAAAAAGGCACTTCCTTGGACAAACATCTACCTTCCTGCCAAATTTGGTGTAATTCCATTCAGCAGTTCGGGCCCGTGTCTAAAGGTCCTATGGGAATTAACATTGGGAAAACGTACTTTTAAGCACCCCCTGGTTCTCAGCCCCATTTGACGGAGCACCCTGATATTTTCAATATAGCTGTTAAAGTTAGTGTCATGTCAGTTTTGAACAATTCGTGAAAATTCGTCAAGCGGCGCCAAAGTTATTGGCAAAACAAAAAACACTTTTCATAGGGAAACGTGGTCCTAACAATAACTACCTACTGGTGACTGCCAGTAGGTTATATATATATATATATATATATATTGTAAAGACTTATTGAAGTCATTAGAAAAACTTATAAAACGAGAGACATCAAAGTGGTTGGAAAGTAAATCTTTAACCCGCTACTTGGAAGTGGGACAGGTCCCAAGAGGCCTGAGAATTTTAATTGCCCCCACGTATGAAAACCCCAACCCAGACATGCTGAGGGAATGGGCAGAAAATAACGCCGAGTCATCAAAGAGAATGCTGGCAATCCTGATTAAATATGTGGATATTGACCGGCAAGTACTATTAAAGGAAATTGACACCTTATGTGATGAACAGCCAGATCAAGAAGAAATGAAAAAGTTACAGGCTGAGATGCAAGAGAGGGTAAAGAAATATGAGCAAGTCATAAAGGACAGAAAAGCGGTCAAGTTTAGATGTGATAAGCTTGACTACCAACAAGGCCAAATCTTTACCTTCTCGAAACGGTTTGAGAACATCCGCCGCCAAACGTTATCACAAAGCCTAAAACCAACTACATCCAAAGGAAGAGATGAGTCTGGCTCAGAAATGAGCTCGGAAGTGGAAACATACAATGAAGATATCAGGCCAATGCAGACAATACCATCTGTAGAAGACGAACTTCGTTTTTTACGCTGGGACCGAAATACCAATCTCAGACCACTGAGAGGCCAAGAAAGGACATTTCGGTGCGGAGGAAGAGGAAAAACAGGAGGACAAGGCAAACAATCCGGCAACAATGAAGCCCACGGAAGAAAACCAAATAATTGAGGATGTGCTGGATATGAGCATAGTGAATTTGACGGACCTGGAATTAAATACAGCAGAAATCAAAACATTGCCTCGTGGTCTATCATTTTGTATTACTGAGAATATGGACTATGTCCAAACTCGGATAGATTGTTTTAAATCCACTCGAAAATTGAGACTTGCGAAATATTTTGTTAACCAGACAGCATCTGGAGCACAACAAAGTAGTAGTGGTGCAGATAATGATGATCTGTTGGTTTCTGATTTAAATCTTTTGAGGGATTTGGACTGCCTTTCCAGAGGGGATCACACTGATGTTACTGATGAAACATTGGCAAGAGAGTATGCTCTGAGGATACATGAAAAACCCAGTACACCTTTTAAACCGAGGTCAATATTTTGTCCTATGGTTCCAAGCGATTCCATAGACACATTTTCAGACAGGGTAATATATGATATAAAACAGTTGTACAGTAGTGTTGAATGTAATCCTGAAGTAGGTAAATAATCAATAGGATATAAAAGCCTGATGACCAAGTTGCGACTACGTCCTGATATAGTGGTGAGACAGGCCGACAAAGGAGGCAACATCGTGCTTTGGCCGCTCACCATGTATCAGGAAGAGGCTCTTAATCAGCTTAATGATAATTCATGTTATTTGAAGATCGATAAGGGCTGCTTGGAAAAAGTAACAATGGAATATCACGCAGAATTGCTAAAATGGCAAATAGCAGGTCTATTATCCCAAGCAGAATACAAGTTCCTCAAAATAGATGCTCATGTTACTCCCATATTGCATCTTATACCTAAAATTCATAAGAACATAAACACACCACCTGGCCGTCCCATAATTTCGGCCATAGGGAGTTTATTCGAGAATACCTCTAAATATTTGGACTATTTCCTCCAAGACTACGTGAAAAATCTTAGCTCCTATACTAGAGACACGGGAGATTTCCTTAGAAAGATATATGATGTAGAGTGGGAACAGGATCTCCTAATGATTACATTAGACGTGTTGTCTTTATATACGAGCATTTCCCATTCAGATGGTATGAATGCAATACAATATTTTCTAGGCTCGCGACCTTTTTTCGCTCTATAAACACACTGAAATGCTGATGTGCATGTTAGGGTGGTGCTTGCGTAATAATATTTTTCTGTTCGGTTCAGACTTATATCAACAACTGCGGGGTACTGCAATGGGCACCTGCTTCGCCCCCAGCTATGCGAATTTGCATGTGGGCTGGTGGGAGGAGCAGGTGCTCAACAATTAATACGCAAGAGAGATGTCTCAGAATGTGGTACTTTGGTCACGCTACATAGACGATTTATTTGTCCTGTGGCATGGCAGTAAGTTCTCAGCTGAAAAGTTTGTTGAAAATATAAACAACAATTAGCTAAATCTACAATTGACTGTGCATCTCAGCGATCAGGAAGTATAGTTTTTGGATTTATCTATATACGTGGCAGATGGAAGGATACAAACTAAGACATTTAGAAAGAGTACAGCAGGAAATACAGTGCTTCATGCACAGAGCTTCCATCCCACCAAACTCAAAAACAGTATTCCATATGCGGAAAACCTCAGAATGAGGAGAAATTGCAGTGATCCCGACCAGCTCGCTGAAGCCCAGTTAGCCCTAACACAGAGGTTTAAAGAAAGGGGCTACAATATGACCATTCTAGAAGAGGCGAAGCGGAAGGCTAATCTGAAATCTAGGGCGAAGTTAATCTTTTCTGAAAAAACTAAAGATAAAGCATCAGATGTTTGGGAACAGAAATTCCGCTTTATTACAAGTTTTAATGTACAACATCAAAAAATAAGAGCAATTCTTAAGCAACATTGGCATTTACTATGCAGTGACCCTATTTTAGGACCCAAACTACATAAGAAACCCCTCATTACATTTCGCAAGGCCAGATCGATGAGACAAGACCTGGTGATTAACTGTCTGGGCATGAAACAACAGGAGACTTTGCTGAGTGGGGGGAAAGGATTTAGACGGTGCAACAAATGCAAAGCGTGCACCCATGGTATCAATACCACAGAGGTACCTTTACCCTTTGGGGACAAGAAATGGAGAATCACAAAGCCCCTTACATGTAGAAGTGAATATTCAATATACGTGTTAAGATGCAGTTGCCAAAAGTTGTACATTGGAAGCACCATACTTCGTGCACATCAGCCAGTGTTGCAACACATTAGAGCCATTAGGAACAAGGACCAAACTTACCCAGTGGCGAGACATTTCGAATTGATTCACAATAGTAACCTTAATGATTTAGAATATTTTGTACTGGTTCAAGTGCCCGTGAGGCTCCGGGGGGGGGGACAATAGAGAAAGATGTTCGAGACAACTTGAATCCAGATGCATAATACGATTCTATTCGAGAATTCCAAATGGTCTCAATACTGGGGGGGATATGCACATACACTTGTAGAATGATTTCCAATTTCTGAGATAAGACAACTGTAAAAATAAAAATAATATAGTTTACAAGGCCAGACTCTTCCCAATATATGCATTGTATTTTATCATACACATAATCTGTATACTCCCTATCGGATCCATATGATGATTTTTAGAATTGACCTCTTTTTTAATCCTGACATTAATGTATTGATCTTTGCACATGCACTTTAAATGATAAGGATGTTGTGCTTTAAAAGAATTGTGGATTTGCCCATTTTTGAGCAGTTTTGTAGATGCGATTTTGCACATGCAAGTATATTGCAGATGCGGTTAACATAAGGATTAAAGTCATTTGGGGATCGATGTATTAAGAAAAAAGAATTGATTAAGACACTTGCCTGGAATATTTAATTCTTTTTCTTTTTCTTTGTCAATTCTCCCCATGCCAGCATCTTGCATAATCAATTGATATGAAAAAGAGGAACGGTTTTAGCAAGATCGGCAAATGTTTTTCTCTCTCTCTCTTTTATATACAGGATTATATATATAGGAAATAATCTGTGTGCACTGCTGGATGAGCAACATTGAAGTTTTTTATTGATTATTCAATGCATTGGCACTTGTCACTTTATCTGTGCTGCCCCGTGCTTTGACTATCACAATCAATTGAAAGATGGTAATGATCTGCATTATGTACGCTGCACTTTGATTATAGATTGCACAATGTGTATGCAAAGCACTGTCACTTTAAAAGTTTGAAAAACATTTGGAAAAAATGTTAATTGCATTGACGTCAGGAGAAGGTATAAAGTAATGTGGCAATGAAAGAAAAAACGGTTTGACGAAGATCGCGGCTGCGATCGAGACGCGTTACCTGTGTAGCAAATAAAACCATCTTGCAAGTGATCCCGAGTGTCCTAGTGCTTGTTCTTGATGCGGACAGGCGTGTTGAGGATATATATATATATATATATATATATATATATATATATATATATATATATATATAAAAAACACACACACAAATACTCCTCAAAACCCTGCATATGTTGGTCCATCACCGTGTCTCCAGCGGGACAGAAAAGCAGGTGGCACAAAGTGGTAAATCTCCCGCAATCTTCTTTTATTTATTACATTTTTACATACGGTGCAACAAACAATTGACCTATATATATATTCATCGACAATACTGGGACAAATGATGAGTACTGTCTTCATTAGGGTATACCTACCTTGTTTGAAAGCCTGCACGCCCCCCGCCATACACAATTTTGTGATCACTGATGTTGCAGTGATGTTATCAATGATGGCATAGAACATGTCATCAGTGATGTAATATGGGAGGTAATTAGCAATGCATGCAAGGACACGAGTTATAGTTCATTTAGGGCACGAGTTATAGTTACTTGAGATAACTATAACTGGTGAATTTCAATGGTTTTGTTCACTTAAAAGGTTATTTTAACTAACCTTTTCACCTAACTATAACATTCCTATAACCTTTGTTTTTTCCACTAATGTGCAAGGTTTTTTTCAATGTAAAGTAATGTTGGCTTTTTCAAGGGGTTAACACATCAACATATATAACGTAGATCTATTTGCTTTGCCAGAAAGTTACTAATGATTATATTAACATGTATATTTTATGAATTCACACATTGTAATGTTTTAAAAAAAGGGATTGTCTCAAAATATTTTGAATATGGCATTTTTTTGAAAAATATTTAAAGCTCCAGTTCGGAGTGCTTTAAAAAATACGATAAGCTCTCCTGGGGTCATAGATTCAATGACCCAGGAGCCTTATTCATTTTTTCATTGATGCTGGGGCTGCTGTGCTACCTGCAGCCCTTCACAACATTAAACACAATGGTTGCTGGTGCCCGTGTCTCTTATAGGGGCACCACCAGGATCAAAAAAATGAAACTAAAATGCCCTTGCTGGGCATTATGGGGCGCTCATTGCTGGAACAGTGAATAATAAATTCCCTTTTGGAGTGTTTTTTAAAATTTATTTTGAGTGTCCCATCCCAACTGGGACACCCACATTTAAATTTACTTTGGGGCTGTGGAAGAAGCTCAAATGCCCCCATGGCCCCAACTGGCTCCCCAGCCAGCACCTATAGTGGGTGTTGGTAGAAGCTGGTCTTTATTTACCATGGGTGCCCCAGTGCCCACCCGAAGCAACCACAACATAAAGAATCATCGGGGCAATGGGGGGAGCCCCAAAGCTCCATCTGCCCTTTCGGCTACCCTGCAAGCAATGATCCTGGGTGTTGGCAGGAGCTGGCTCCATTGCTTTGCTGCCACCTGGGTGGGAGCAGCTTATTTCTCTACTCTAGCCTGGGTGGTAGCAAAGTTGTGTTTCCTGCCTGTGAGACTGTGGGCAGGGAATTAAATGTGTAGTACCTGCCAACCCTCTCCTGGGTAGGGAACAGAACAGTGTCCGAGGGGATGGTGTCCCCTGGGGGGCTTATTTTGAAAACGGCAGGAACCCATCATTTGTTTTAAGTTGTACTGTGGACCTGCAAATTCTCCCTGAATTTGAAGTACTTATAAAAAAATACAGTTTTTAGCCCTGGGTGTGTCTCTGGGGCCACCCCACTACTCCTAGGGGGGAGGGTAACCATACCCTGCCCCCTGTTGTGCTTTTTTACATTTTTTCTCAGGACAGGGAACTGAGTCCCCATGTCATAAAATGGCTGCCGCCACATCTCTGTTGATGTGGTGTCAGCCAATCAGATCGTATCTTGAGATCTGTTGGCTTCTCAGATCCTCTCCGGTGAGAAATATACAATTTTTTTGAATGCTTATTTCCCAAAAACTACTGAATTACAGAAAGCATACTTTCTGGACCAAGATGTAACTTTCTGCTAAATTTCATGTAATTCAGTTGGGCTGTTTTTGTGGTATCACTGTTCAATTTTCCTATGGAAAATTGCATGAGAAAACATGCTTTGGGACCTCCCCTTTTTCTTCGTCCCCACTTGACGGATCAACAGGAAAGAGGTGAGGTGGATGAACTTTTCTTTTGAAAGTTTTGTGAAGATTCATCAAATGGTGCCAAAGTTATTAACAAACCCAAAAATGCTTTTCTTATGGAAACATAGTCCTAACTATAACTTCCCAGTGGGGATATATATCTCACGCCATCAATAAATAAATAAGTATATGGATTATACACTTTTATATATAAAACAAATACATATCATGTTAACTTATCAATTAAATGTTTCCTGAAAATTAATAAATACAATTTTTTTTAAAAATTTAAAGAACATCACTTACCTAACCCCAAAGCCTCGATGCGAAGCAGGTCATGCAGGTCTTTATCTCCTGTCTATTATGTGGTGCAGCAGTATGTCTCCTGCAGTTGGGTCGGGAGACCCCAGCGCAATGGTGCATATTGTGCTGCACTCTCCCCCACCATATCTTGCACTCTGCTAGCCTGTAGCACTTCTAGGGACTGCAGCCTGCTGCCAGCATGAAGGGAAGATGGCTGGTTGCAATCTCTACCTCATTGAAAATGTGGTGGGGTGTTACTCGCTCATGCCACCAACATCACCCAAAGGGGATGCTGGACTCACAGAAAGGAGCACGGCCTGCCTCTGCCATAGCTGGCAAGTGTGAATGGAGATTAAGAGATGAAAAACAAAAAAACACATGCAGTCAGAAACTAACAAAACATGAAAATAAAGTTAAAAATAGGGGAGCGGTGGACCAAAATGTGATGCATGGAGATGGATAGGGCTTAGTGAACTGGAAACACAAGGTATAGCTAGTCAAGAGCAGGCTAAAGTAAAACAAAATGGCTGCATGCTTGCCCAATGTGGAATGCTATGTGCGCTATTTTTTTGCTGCAAAATGAAGCATCATGCCAGAATGACTCCTGCCCTGCATATTTATCCAAGAAAAGGCCACCTTTTGGTGCAACACCTCTACTCAACTGGAGTACTTTCTACTGGCTAATCAGTAAGTGCTACCTTGTGTAATTTTTTTATCCGAATCATGAGTTGCATTTCATGTAATTACACATAATTTTACTTTTTTTTAAATCTGTGTAATATGTGAATGAAAACTGTGCGGATTTCACGCACCCGTTCTTTGTATTTGTTTATCTGAAGTTTGAATAGTAAATCTGCTAAATATATGCACTTTCCTCAATGTTTGTTGGCAGAGAGTTTTAATATTATGTCTGATCCTCACTTTCTCCATTGTTAGTTGGACTAGAGTTAAAATAGTAAATATGACCCCCTATGAAACATATATACTTTTGGCTATCGTAGTTGGACTGAAGTTAGAATAGTAAATATGATCCGCAAAATATATGTTTGTTCCCCAAAGTTAGTTGGACTGGAGTTGTGGAATGTAGTTCTAATTTTGACCCTCCATAAATATATGCACTTTTCCCAGTTTTGGTTGGACTGGACTTTGAATAATAAATATGACCCCGCAAATATATGGAATGCTAGTTAGGCGATAGAATAATAAATTTGACCTCCTGCTCCCCAAATATATACGCTTTATCCAGGGGTACCTAGACCAGAATTAGCGTATTAAATCTGAACCCCAAAATATATGTACAGTCCTCAATATTAGTTGGAACCCCAAAATATATGCACAGTCCTCAATATTAGTTGGACTGGGATTAGAAAAGTTAATTTGACCACCCTCCCCCAGCTAACTCCAAAATATATGCATTTTCTTCAATGCTAGTAGGACTGGAGTTAGACTCGTACATTACACCCCTCACCCTAACCCACAAATATGTGTTCATTCCCCAGTGTTTTTTCATTTACAGTTAGATTAACAATTCTGCCTCTCACCAATTTATGTATTTTTAATTAATGTTTGAAGTATTGGAGTTATAGTGCATTCAGCATATTTTTACTTTTTTATCATACATTTTAAACAGGAGTTGGATTAGACACTAGTAATTACTTTTGATTAAATGTAAATAATAGTTATTTTTCTACATTTTTATATTAATTTTATTAGTCATTTATGTTTTTATTTTTATGGTATTTTTATTAATTTAAGAATATTTGTTTATATAATGGTAAAAAAGTATTGACAATTATGGATGCTTAAATTATTTCTTTTTTAAATCAGTTAATAGTATATTTGATGAAATATAAAAATGTATTTATATGAATCATTTAATGTAATTTATATATCAAGATAAAAAATATTTCTATTAATTGTAAACAAAATAATATATCTTTAAAAATAATATATTTATATTCTTAATATATTTGTTTAAATACTGTATACATTTTTCAATATACTTTTAAATAATAATTTAACTTGTATCTTTAACTTTAATGAAGTTATTTTGAAAAATATATATATATGAAGAGAGATAGATATAGATATACACACACATATAGATGTGTATTTATTTATATAGTTACAAATAATTTATTTCACTAATACCAGATCAATATTTTGGACCATGATTTTTTGTAACTGATATTAAGGCACTTACATTATATGTATGCAAAGCAGATATTTTTGATGTCGATATTTTTACAAAGATATTTTTGTTACAAAATGTCTTTATGGTCGATGTTTTGACATACTTCACCCTGATCCTTGATTCTGCCAGACATTGCCCAACCTGGATCTGCTCCCTATAAAATCAATGACTTTACCACCGAGTTCAACATGGCTGGAGGGGAACTGCATTCAGCACTGGAGTCTGATGACAAAGTTTCTGAGAAGTTAAATCTTTTTCTTGTCCACTCTTGATATTGCTCCAAGGTCCCAGCATTTTCTGGCTTGTGGTAGAGTTCTTTTTGGAAATAAGATATTTTTTCAATTTATAATTAGCAATGTCTTTATCAATTTTTTTGTGTTTAGGTTTGAGTCTGTTGAAGTAGGTTTTTTTAAGATCCTCGCCCTCACTGCCATTTACAAGACCGTCAGAAACATATTCAAAGCTATTATATAGTGGAACTCCTTCTCTAATTTGAAACCTGATTCCAAACAATTATTTACAATATACAAATAATAATAAAAGAAATATTGAAAGTGTGTGTGTGGGTGTGTGTGTATTTGACTAGATGCAAAAAAGTATAGTTACTGAGGTGGAAATATCCACAAAACGCCTGATTACAAGTTTCTGCAGTGCAAGAGCAGGCAGTATGCCACCACCGTGTCCCCGCACTGCCAACACTTGCTGCCACTCGGCCACCAGATTACGACTCAAAAGTGTTCTGGCGGACTGGTGGTGTAGCGGTCCCGTGGTGGGTCCTCTTTCAGAGGCGGCTGGGCCTTTGAAAAAGGCACTGAAATGGGACTGCACAACAATGTTATTGCACGTCATGGACTTGGAAGTCCATACGGTGCAGGAACTGGTCTGCATGCACACAAGGGGGCACATGTTATGCCGCCCTGTGTCTATCCACATGTCGAGAATGCGTAGGGGCCTTGTAGGGCCCCCTTTGTTTCCTCTCCGCCACGGTGTACATGGAGGAGGGACCTTCATGACACCTCCAGCGGAGAAGAAACTTGTAAAATGCTTGACGAGACTGCGGCGTTCCCGCCAAGCATTTGTGGCCTCTGACCGCCACGCCACCTCCAGGGAACAGCGGTGTTCAACATGAAGGATGGTGCTGATAACTGCAGTTTTAGTCTGTGAGGAATAGAAAATGTACACCAGGTGTACAATTTCACATTTGGGAATGTACTACAAATGTGTGTTTGTATATTTAACTATTTGTAGTTTGCTTCTCCATGCAGAAAATATTTTCCGGTTGAGAAACCATTTTCACTAGATTCATTTTGGTCCTCCTCTCTTTTCATTACCACCTTGGAAACAAACTTAGGGGGTCATTATGATAGTGGGCGGATCGCCACCGCCCGTATGGCGGTGGCGATCTGCCCGCTATCTCACACCGCCCGCCTAACATTTTCCCCCTGCCATATTATGATGGCTGGGGGGTCCGCGGTGGACGGAAAGACTGGCCGCCACTTTTCTGCTGGTCGACTCGTCGACCGGGCGGAAAACATACATAATATGGTGGCGGTGTCTGCAAGACACTGCCATCCATATTATGATGGGCGGCGGTGCAGGGCTTTCGATGGCGGAGACTCCGCCATGGAAAGCCAGGCGGATTACACTTTCGGGGGCCCATTGTGGGCCCCCAAGATGTTGGAGGGGTGGGGGGTGCACATGGGGGGTACCTATGGTACCCCCCTGCATTGGCATGGACAAAGTGGCAGGCACCGCGCGGTGCCTGTCACCTTGTGCATGTGAATGCCCAACGTGCATTCCCAGCATTGTGGTGGGCGGTGCTGTGAGCACCGCCCGCCACAATGCTGGGAATAGGGGATGCCACCACCACCGTGGCGGTGGCATCCTAATACCCATGGCGGGACCGCCGCGCCTATGGCGGATGGTCCCATTCACCGTTACGTGGCGGCGGACTTTGTCTAGTACAGACCGTAAAACATTATGCTATCCAGGGGGTCCGGGACCAGCCCCGGTGTGACCGCACCATGCTCGTGAAGGAATAACCGTTATGAAAACACACGAGGACTCACAACAAGGCAATAACTGTGATGGGAGATGGCTAGCGTGAGTAAACGTGAACATCAAAGCTGCACATTAGAATAAGGTGTAGGTGGAAACAAGCGTGGAGACATGAGCGCACGCAATCATTCATTACAGGATAGTGTCAAGCGAGACAGGCTAGGCGGTACACGCGTGAGCAAGGTGAGAGAAAGCGACCCACCAAAACGCGGGAGCGTGAAACAAACCCAACAATGGCCCAACCCCCCAGGCGAGCGCCAGACACGCCTGAGGTTTTACCAATGGTAAACTGTGACAACAATGACTCGGCATCTTCACAACTTATACCTATTTTTAATTTGTCTAAACACATCCTTGCTGACTCTGAACTGTCTCTTTTAAGTAAAGGCTTGCCCTTTGTCCCTACCATGCATCCAAACTTTCTGGAGCTACATACTGAACTATTGAGATTTTTTAGACGTCTTCGTCTACATGCATTTTTTCTGCTCAACCCGTCACCCACCATCATCTCTAACACTCCCTTCTGACCACCATCTACGTTCTCCCCCACGGGCAGCATGATCCCAGGCGAAATATCCACATTCAAAAAATTGGTATTGAATGACTTGGCCACACTTGAGAGCAAGAAGCCACGAGCATGGTGCGGTCACACTGGGGCTGGTCCCGGACCCCCTGGATAGCATAATGTTTTACGGTCTGTACTAGACGTTCCTTAATCTCCTTCCCTTTTCCTCATTTTCCACAGGCAATCTCTAATTATTCAGGCTTGTATTTTTAACTGTCCTGATGATGATCCTACTATTTCTTAAAGAGGATCGAAACGTCGTCGACCAATGTAAACAGTTTGCACATTAATCAAATCTGATAAAAAAAGTGTATTTACTGTTTCCTCAAGCTTGTTAGAAATTCTGTTCAATATTCCACAAGCTACCCTGTCTTGCCTGATATGTTCCTGTCCTAAGTGTACTTGTCATGTTTCTATGTAGGATGCAGGATTGTGTCCCACTGTATTGATGTGTTTATTTTTGGTTTTTGACATTTTTGAATTATTAAATTGAATGTCCGGCTGGACACTCGTAATATAGCACTGATTGGAGTCTATATTTATCCTGATGACCACACTGTTCTGTTTAAGGACCACTGTTCTAATACTAAACTAGTGGATCTGCATCACATATTTTGCCACCCACTTAAGTAGCCCCTTAAAACATGTCCCAGGTTAGCCAATGCAGCACGAATGCAGTTTTAAACTGCCAATTCGACTTGCTAATATAACCCCCTCTTTAGGTCTAGCCTACAGCGAATATATACTGTTAGTCCGCATGTGTTACATCGCATGCTTTTACAAAGCGGTCGTTACAACGACCGTGTTGTTACAACGCGAGCCATTACATTGCAAGTCGTTTCAACGACTTGCTGTAGGGGGCACGCTGGACATAGGAATAGTATAACTTACTATTCCTTCTACAGTTTGCGCAACAGCAGGGAAGGTGTTAGATTTACAATCCAACACCAGTGCGCCCCCTACAGCAAGTCGTTGAAATGATATGCGATGTAATGGCTCGCGTTGTAACAACGAGGTCGTTGTAACGACCGCGTTGTAAAAGCATGCGATGTAACCCATGCGATGTTATGGCTGTTTTCCGCCTACAGCGCTTGCGCTGAAGGATCTTCTGTTGTATGTACTGTGGGCTCTGTAGTAATGCCGCAGGACTTGTCTGCTTCCACTTTTTTTGCTTTCATCTTAGGGATTTTTTTTTTTTACACAGCAACCCTCCCAGTCTCTTCTTCGGGTGCGTGTTCAGCTTCGTGCCGTTTTTCAGTGCATCTTAGCACCCTCCTTCCCTATTGTTGTTGTCATCCTTCGAGCAACCCCTCTGTTTGTTCCACCCCATCTCGGCCTCTCTCTCACCCTGCTTTCATGCCCTCCCAGTCCCCGCAAATCGTTGCTACTTCGGTGCTGCTGCCAGCGTTCTTTTAAATTAATTATTTTCGTTTCCCATGACCCTTCCTTGTTATTTTGGCTTTGTTCCACAGACTTTGAATAAAGACCCATTTTACAGAACAAAAGAAAATTTAATTCAGGTGTGTCACATGACCCAGAAATTGACGCATTTTGACCATAAATTACGCTTATGCTAGAATGAAGCAAACATAACAAAACAGAGGAGAGGTCTGAATCACAGCCTCCGGCACGGAGTAGTGGGTGCGACGCTGTGGGGTCTCCTGGAGGTGCTGCAGGGGCTTGAGAGGCTCGTAGAAACAAGCAAGGTAACAGAGCAGCTGCAATGTCTTCTTTTCATTAAATGAGAAGCAGGATTTAAAGGGTTTAGCTTGCGCGTGACTAACTATTTTTAAACAGGACAGGGTGAATGAAGTCAAAAGAAATGGCAGATGCTTTTATGCTGTGTACATTTATTCAGAAATACACAGACTCCTCTCAGAATCCTGACTTCTATTTTAGAATATGGATATTTGAATTTCCCAAATCGTTGGGATCCTCAGGTTGGTATATTGTGTGGCTTGTGATAGGCACACTTTCCCACACATATTTTATTTATTTATTTATTTAAGAAGTTTTATATAGTGCTGGCTCCACCCAGGGGTATCAGAGCGCTTTACATTAGTATGATAATCTTAAAAAGAATACATAGCGGTTGTTACAAATGCAGCATTCATACATGGTGGACTAAAAAAGCATATTGAGTACTATAGACTAATTGACGACAAAAAACGAAAGCAAGGGCAGTTTAAAAAAGAAACAGCATGAAAAAGATGACGTAACAAATTATAATACAGTACACATGAGGTGGGCTCAATGGTCAGAATAAAACTGGCGGTGTTGAGCGCGTGAGGAGTGTGGGATGGGGATGATAGGATGGGGAGAGGGGGGGAAACAGGGTGGAGAGGGGTTGGGAAGGGGATGAATCGGAGAGAGGTGGAGACGGTAGGGGTGATAGGGAGGAGGTAGAGTGTTGCATGTAAAGTAAGAGAGGGATTATGTACCCCAATATTTGTTGAGCAGGTGTATTTTAAGGTCCTTTTTGAAACTGGCATAAGAGGGGTTACCTCGTAGATCTTTAGGGAGAGCATTCCAGATGCTGGGGGCCTTACCAGAGAAGGAGCGGGATTGAGGGGCTTTTTTTTTCAAAAGAGGGGGATGAGGAGAAGAGAGTTGGTGCTTCTCAGCGGGCGGGCGCAACCTGCTTTGTTGAGTTTGTTTGAGAGATAGAGCAGGGTCTTTTGATAGAGGGCTTTGTGCGTAAGGCAGGCAATTTTAAAGGAGGATTTGCCTTCGATAGGAAGCCATTTAAGGTCCTTGAGGGCAGGTGAGATGTGGTCGAACCATTTACAGTCGGTTGTTAGCCTGGCTGCTAGGTTGAGAACAGATTTGAGGGGGGCAAGGTGAACTTTGGGAGTTCCGGAGAGTAAAGCGTTTCCGTAGTCAATTTTCGAGAGGACTAGAGATTGGACAACTGGTTTGAAATCTTCCGCTGGCATGAAAGGTTTGATTTTTTTGAGATGTCTGAGTGTGAAGAATACTCCCTTTGCCGATTTTTTTATATGGAGTTGAGCGTTAGCTTACTGATGATGGTGATGCCAAGAAATTTTGCTGATTCGGCGAGGGAGAGAGAACAGTTTAGGGCATTAAGGTCCGTGATCCATGTTTGAATGGGGAGAGGGTTATTTTTAGGAGAGAAAAGAATGATTTCAGTTTTGTTTGGATTGAGTTTGAGATGATTGGAGTAGAACCAGGATTGAATCTTGGTTAGGGCAGTGTTGAGGTGTAAAATATCAGAGTGGGATTTAATTTTATAGTACAGTTGGGTGTCATCAGCATACAGGTGATAGTTAATTCCGGCTTGTTTAAGTATAAGGGTAAGGGGCTCCATGAAGAGGTTAAAGAGAGCGGGAGAGAGGATAGATCCTTGGGGGACACCGAGGGAGATAGGTGTGGGGGAAGAGAGGCAGTTTTGAACTTTAATTTGTTGGGTTCTGTGTTGGAAGTAGGAGGCCAACCAGTTAAGGACAGTGCCATTAAGTCCGAAGCGATCTTTGAGTGCATTATGTAAGGTTGAATGATTAACTGTATCAAATGCAGCAGTGAGGTCGAGAAGAATGAGTAGGCAGCTCTCTCCCTTGTCCAGGGCGAGGTGGATGTCATCCATTATATTGAGCAATGCAGTTTCTGTGCTGCAGCCTTTGCGGAAGCCGGATTGTAGGGGGTCGAGCAGGTTTTAAGTGTCAATGTGTTTGTCCAATTGAAGTAGGGCACATTTTTCAAGGGCTTTGGAGAGAAGGGGGAGGTTGGAGATGGGGCGGAGGTTGTTAGGGTCATTAGGATCGGCCTTAGGGTTTTTAGGGATGGGTGTGATTTGTCCGAGTTAGAGGGAGACAGGGACGCAGGGACGCAGCCCGTAGAAAGGGAGGAGTTAATGATATTGGTCCAGTACGGGACGATGACGTGCTTTAAATCTTGGACGAGGGTAGATGGGAGTGGGTCTTTTGTGTGAGAGGACGGTTTTAATTTGGATAAGATGTTAAAAACTTCCAGTTCGGAAACGGGGTGGAAATTCTGCCAGGAGGCATTATTTTTAAGCAGAGGGTTAGCGAGGTAGGGTTCAGGTAAGGTAGATGAAGGAAGGTGTGGGGAAGAAGTAGGGGGTAGAGTCAGGGGGGAGTGTGGTATTGAGGTAGCATCAAGAGGCCATTGGGGGTGTGGGGGGCTGAGTAACAAGGAAGGATTGATCAATTTTGGCAATTTTTTCGGAGAAAAAGTTAGCAATTTCTTCACATTTGTTAGTGGAGGCCAACAGGTTGAGGGGGGCCGGGGAGGTTTGGTTTCTAACAATGTTGAACAGTTCTCTGGGTCTGTTCTTGGGACGGGCGAGTTGCGAGCGAAAGAAAGATGCCTTTTCAGAGAAAATGTGTTTATGGTAGGTGGATCTTGCGGTTCTAAGGAGGGCGAGATGGATGGGGGAAGGGTGTTGTCTCCATGATCTTTCAGCGAGTCTAAGTGAACGTCTTTCATTGTTGAGGTCTGAGGTAAACCAAGATTTGGAGGGGATATTTTTTAGAGTTTTAAGTTTAGGCGGGGCAAGTTGATCTAAAACCTCGGAGACTGTTTTATTAAAGTGCTCAGTGAGTTAATTTGCATTTAGAGAGGGAGGGGTGAGCCGAAGTTGAGATTGGAGTTTGGACTCAAGTGCACCAGGAGGGATTTGCTTGAGATTTCTGGTCACAATCGTGGTTTTGTTGTTTATAGCTGGGGCGGGCGGGGTAGGGAGGAAAATCATGAACAATATGAGGTGGTGGTCAGACCAGTCGATAGGGATGATGTTGGATAGGGATGCCAAATCTGTGTTGGTGATGATGGCGTCGAGATTGAATAGCTTCTTTGGAGTGGGTTGGGGCGTGGCAAAGTTGTTTGAGGTCGCTAATCTAGAGAAGATTAGAGAGAAGGTTGATTGTGGGATCCTCGGGTTCGTTCCAGTGAAGGTTAAAATCTCCTAGGAAGAGATTTTTAGAGTTAGAAAGTAGCGATTGCGTAAGAAGGTCAGATAGTTCTTCAGTGAAGGGCAGAGGCTCACCAGGAGGGTGATAGATATTGTGTAGTCGTATTGGCGGAGAACCCTTCATCTTAAGTTCAGCTCCAAGGTATTCGAAGGTTGTATAGTCTGTGTTCTTGGCTAAGGAGAGCTGGAGTTCTTTTTAAAAATAATTGCTAGGCCACCCCCTACTCTCTCAGGTCTGTCTTTCCTGATAATGGAGTAACCAGGGGGGGAGAGTAGGTCGAGGATGGGTGTTGAGTGATCTTTGAGCCAGGTTTCCGTGAGGAAGGCGATGCCAATATCTTCCCTAAGGATGGTTTCGGATATTTCGGTCGCATGTCGAACAGCCGAGCGGCAGTACCCGAGCATGCAGGTCAGGGGTTTAGGGTTAGTAATGGGGGCAGGGCATGAGTGAATGGCGGTGAGTTGAGGGGGGTCTGGGGGAGCCGGAAGAGGAGTAGAGGAGTAGGTTCTGCTGATCCCCATGATAACAGGGATGTTGGAGTGAGGGAGGGAAGAGTCTTTGAGGGTTGATTTATTTAGGTAGGAGTTGCAGATGTCGGATAGGTCGGAAGCGGAGTAGTCACTCAAGGTGCGAAGAGGTCTGTGTGTGCGGTTGTGAAGAGGGGTGGTTATCAAACGTTTGGGATATGGGCGTTTAGGAGGGCCAGAGCATGGGGAGGAGGACCAAGAGGGGTGGGTTCTAGGGTTGAGGGATTTGAAAGTTTTGAAATCCTCTCTAAGCCAGGGCAAGTTCAGTAACTAAGGTAGAGATGTTGCAGTCAATGTTGCAAAGTGTCTGGGTTAAAAGAGTGAGGTGGGATGTGGTTGGGGCAGAGGGAGGGGATGATGTATGGTCTGAGTTGGCTGAAGGAGGGGAGGATATATGGTCTTAGTTGGCTGGGGGAGGGGGTTTGGTGTAAGGAGAGGGCGAGAGGCCAGGGGGGGGACGAGGGTAGTACTGAGGCTGTGGGAGTGGGGGAGGGGAGAGAGGGTGAGAGGCCAGGGTGGGGGGACGAGGGTACTACTGAGACTGTGGGAGTGGGGGAGGCCTGGGGAGGGAGGAGTGATCTGGCATTGGGAGGGAGGGAGGGGCAAGGCGAGGGGCGGGACAGTTCCAGAGGTAGGAGATGGGGAGTGAGTAGTGGAGAGGGTGTAAGGGGTGCGAGGAGATGCCACACCAGCGTTGGTGGTTGGAGTGTAGTTCGGGGAGGGAGGGGTAGAGGTATGAAGGGGTAGAGTAGCTAGGAGGTGAGCTTGGGGGGAAGGAGAAGGGTAAGAGATGGTATTTGGGGTTGGGGAGACAGTCATTAGGGGGGATGGTAGTTTGGGGGGTGGTGAGTGAATTAGAGGAGATGATGGGGGTGGGTTCAAGAGAGGGTGATAGGATAGAGGTCAAAGAAAGGGATATGTCATTAAGGTTTGGTATGTCAAGAGGGAGAGGGGTTAGCGTCAAGAAGGCAGGGGAGAGCCAGGAGGGGTCTTGGGGTTGGGCAAGTGTGGAGAGGGGAGTAGGTAAGGACAACTGGTGGGCTAGGGTGCTGAAATGGTGTTCGAAGATGGTGAGGTGGCGTTCGGAGGCTTGAATCAGGATGTTGCCTGTTTTGAAAATAGAAATGTCAATTTCACCAGGGAAAAGTGGGGAAGGAGTAGTGGATAGTTTGAAACCGTAAGGGATTTTGCTAGATTTAGATACTGGAAGGTGGCGTAAGAAGGTGCTCTTCCATTTGGAAGGGCGTTTGGAGTAGAAAATGTAGTTGGTTTTTATGGGGGACATGAGGCTGTGGTAGTTGTCAACAATAAGGGTTTCGGGATGCCGGATTAGTAATTTATGTTTAAAATTTTTCTTGGCATTTTTTGAAAGATTAGGAGGGTAAGGAATGGTCCAGGAGTTGGGGCCATGTTTGTTGAGGGAGGGGAGTTTGGAGGTGAGAGCGGGATAGAGGTGGGATGTAAGAACGGGCTTGATGTGGGACATGATAGGTCAGTTGGTTGGAGGAGATGGGGGGAAAAGAAGGGAGTGTGAAGAGATATAAAGAGGTTTAGGTGATGGCGAGGAGTGAGTGGTGGGGATGTTAACGTAAGATGGTGAGGTATGTGCTGAAGGCAGAAGATCGGGAGAGATTAAGTGAGGGGGAGTGTAAGGGCGAGTGAGATATAGAAAGTGAAAGAGAAATAGATTCAGGAGGGGGGATTTAGAAATTGGAGTGATTTAATGCGAGAGTATTTGGCAGAGGATCAAAGATCTGGACGGGGTTGGACGCTGATTGGAGTGGTGGGAGAAGTATATTAGGATGACTTGCGGAAGTATGCGTACGCGTTCTAGTAGGGAGCAGCGATCCTACAGGAGGTGAGAGAAACAAACCGCCATGATAGTATCAAAGAAGTGAAGCGACCACCTTACTTAGCAGAGTGGCAGTAGGAAAGGGGGGCAACAGAATTAGAGTTAATAAAAAGTAAGGATAACAACAAAATTGGGTAATATAAGTAGAGCATTCTAGCATTGGTAAGATCCATACAGGCAGTTTAAAGTGCATATAGGTCAGATTAAATAGCAATGAGGAAATAAGTAGAAAAAGCGTCAAACTAGTATTCGATCAACATTAGTGCATCATAGTTAAAGTAATGCTTTAGAAGAAGGCAGAGGTGATGCAGCGATGATTTTCGTGCAGGAGGCTCGGGTGGGCGGCGGGACAAGCCCAGGCGGAACCACGCTCGGTTCTGGAGCAGCGAGGATGACGTCAGCGCATCGGGATGGGCAGCTAGAGAGAGGTTTAAGGCCGGGCCAACGGAGTCCAATGTGGCAGTACAGTGGTGGTCAGCCTCGGAGGGCGAGGTCAGGTGTGTCCCATCGATATTAGGAGCACCCAATTTTTTGTGGGATTCACAGCAAATTGTAGGAGAGATCGGCGCAGTTTAGCGATAGTCTGAGCATCAATTATTGAAAGCTTCCCAGCAGCTTGTAGGAGAGATCAGCCATGGTGCGTTGGACTTTCTGATGAGGGAGGATATGATGTCATATAAACAGGACACCATGACATCATACATACACGATATCATGAGCATTAGTTTGTGTAAGCTTCACAGCAGCTTGTAGAGAGATCAGCCTTGGCACGTTAGACTAACTGAAGAGGGAGGACATGACCATTTAGGCACCAGGTGCATGCGTATGGTAAACACCCATGGCAAGCGGCCATAAAATCGTTACTAGTGTTAAAATCAGTTTCAAATTGGTCTGGGCTCGAGGACTGGATCTGAGCGGTTAGGTGGGGGAGCGAGCGTCAAGTCTAAAGCATCAGCAAGAGGGAAGCGGCTCTTTTAGATCAGGCCTTTTAGGGAGATTGTCAGCCGGCAGTCTTGATGTGAACAGGTCAAGCTTGAGTTGAGTCTATAGCCTCAGCAAAAGGGAGGCAGCCATTTTAGACAGGAGCGGCCATTTTAGGCGGGTGTGGAGTGATCCCCTCGGGAGATCCAGAACAAACCAATGAAAAATGAAAAATGTGTGTACAACACATGAAAAAGACACAGCGCCCATGTGATTATGCAGTCAGATCTGAGTGGGCCCTTACTTCATGTGCGATCCTCAGCTCCTGTAGTCCTCAAGAGCAAAGGTCCAGCCTCAGTCGACACGGGACCCGGGGCGCTGTGAGCACACACTGGGCGGCAAGCCTCGATCTTCGGGGGAGGGCGGAGTGGCAACGGGCACGGGAGCAGTCGATCCGAAGCTCGTGAGGCACAGGCCCTCTCAGCGTCTGAAGTTCAAAGGAGGCAGGAGGGGCAAGAGAGCAGCAGACTGCAACATACAGGGAGCATGGCGGTGCAACCATCCAGTGGTGGAGTCGATGTTTTGGTTCTGAGGCGCAGCGCTCATGAGATGGGGAGTAGCTACTCCGTGTCACCTTCCTAGGGCCAAGCGGTGCAATCCCTCATAGAGGAGCCATGACCGCGGTGGGTAGGAGGGCGAAGCGGTTCAATCCCTCATAGAGGAGCCATGACCACGGTGGGTAGGAGGGCGATCAGGATCACAAGCAGGATGTAGGGCAGGCAGCCTCCACAATCACATGGAGGGGGGCCGAGGTTCAGGGCAGCACCTCCCCATGGAAAGCTCGCGTCCCTTCCCCGGTGCAAACCCTCTTACCAGAGCGATGATAGTGGTGGGTGGTAGGGCGATCCGGAATCCAGGCAGGATGGATGGTAAGGCAGCCTCACTGGTCACATGGGAGGCAGCCCGGTGTTTGTTACGCACTGGCCCAGTTCAGGGAGAGAGCCCCAGTCTCACGGGAGACAGATCAGAGTCCCACAGTGAAAACTGCAAACGAATCACTGATGTCCGCTCCAGGCTGGCATCGTGTCAATTGATCGGCGCGAAGGGAACGGTCGGTTGTGACAGAGGGCAGCGTCTGTGGACCTGGTACGGGTCTGTATGTGGGTCCGATTGTGAAGCTGTGGACGAGGCACGGAGATCTGCACTTCGTTGAAACCGTGTCTCGAGCGCTGTGCGAAGAACCAGATGGGTCCGATTAAGCAGCTGCGGACGAACCCGGTTTGCACCATGACCAGTGAGCAGTACGTGGGTCGACGTCAGGTGGCCGGGTGTGAGTCCATTTGTAGGCCGCTGTGGTGGAGGCCGGGAGTTCAGCTCCAAGTTGATCCTCCGTTTAGCCAGTGGCTGGAAGTCAGGAGTCCGGAGTGGATTGTCTGCTTTGATGGGTGCTCCTTCTGTAGATACCTTCCGTAGAGCTCAGAATCCCTTCGGTAGTCAGGAGTCAGTGGCGCCCGGAGGAAGGCTTGTAAGGGGGGGGTCAGCCCCGTAGGGGCCGATTACCCCGAGGCCCGGACTCTGCAGGGACCGATGCAGCGCGCTCGTTGAGGATGTGTGGAAGGGGGACACAGCGGCACCAGAGTGGATTATCTGCTTCGACGGGTGCTCCTACTGTAGATACCTTCCGTAGAGCTCAGATCCCTTCGGTAGAGGTCAGCGAGGGGACGAGAGTCCTGGATCTCTTGGGCCAAATCCAGTTGAGAGCGTCGAAGGGTCCAAGGAGGTCGTTTCTTGAGGTAAGAGTTGCCAAAGAAAACGCATTTACTAAGTCTTTCGTGTTGATTGAAGTAAAGGGGTGATCTAGGAGGTTGGATGGCTGGTTATTGCGGGGATATTAACCGATAAGGTAATCCTCAACCAGGAGCTCTGGGTAAGAGCTCCTACTCGGCGGCCATCTTAGGTACTCTCCCCCATCCACATCAATGAGACTCATTTACCTTTCCTAGAATTTTTTGATTCAGAAGCAAACTCCTGTTTACAAATGTGGGATTAAAATTAGTCCACCTATTGTGCATCCTTCTAGTTATTGCCTGCGTAATTTGCATCTAGCTGTGGGCAAGCCACTGAAATCTCGAACCTGAAGCATGGCTCCGCTCGAGGTTCTGTTGAAACCTGGAGCTTAGCTTTTAATATGACTTCTGCCTGCACCATCGCTCATCTACCTTCATGCACAAAGAGGTAAAACAAAGCACTAATATTTGAGATACAAAGAAGACACAAATAGATATCTGTTTAGTGGCTGATTTGTACAAAGTGAAACCAGAAAACCTGCATTAAACACGGATTCCCCGCTGAAACAAACTGAGTGATCATAGTCAAAGATTTTATTTTATTGATCCTCCTTTTTCATCACTATAGCCAATAAATGCACCTTCAATATCCTGTGTTACAAATATAAGCTGTACAAAAATATTTTGTGTTTGATTTAAAAGACTATAGTCTTCCATTATCTACAAGAATCTTGGCCACATACAGGGTGAATGTGACAACTGTTTTTCTTCGTAGTTCACTAATGGTGCTTTCACCAGGGTGCGGGCGGGGGCAGAAAGATTCTAAGTTCATGCTTAAAAACTATCACTTTTAATAAAGTACTTCTCAGTGCACTGCTTTAATGGACGTATTGATGTGAAAGGTTCAACATGCGAAAGCAAGCCACTTTATAGAACTGTGATTTGGCTTAATCATATTTTATCTGACGCTTGATGTATGATTTACATGGCAAACATTTTCAGGGCTCGGCTCACACAGGAGCTCAAAGAACCAAGTCAGACTCTTAGCTCAGCTCGCCCTGTAAATGTGCTGGCTCGCCCTCCTCTGTTTGCACCATATGCAATATGGCATAAATGCAAACAGGCAAACTGCGTAATTCCTGAGTTTGAGCATGTCCAAAACGGGTGTGTAGGGGGGCACGAGCAATTATCACATCATACCCATTCTGAGGTCTGAAACTTGTACACCCATAAACAGTGCATACCCGGATAACACTACAGCCCATGGTATCGGCATTTACCTGGTTGCAATTTGCAAATCAAAATATGGGCTGTTTGTATTAAAGGCCCTAAATGTCCAGGTCTCTGGTTGGTACACGCACAATAACCCGCTGTTTCAGCCTCTCAGGCAATGGTATTATTATCTCAGGACTGCAGTTCAAAATAATTGGGTCTGCTGGTGCTCATCCAACTTATTGACACATTTTTTACCTCGCGTATATTTACATCTTTGCACTAATAATGGCCAGAAATTGTTTCTCAGTTATACCTATAAAGTGGATATCTTAGGTCAAATTGTAATCACAGACCTTGATGCACGCCTCTTCATGGTCTGGCAAAGCTCACCGGATGTGGGAAGGTGAAACAGGGCTTCCCTCCAACACATCAGAGCCCCACCCACCCAGTGGCACTCTGTCTCCATGGCCTCTGTCGGATGTAGACTGTGATTAGCAGGTCCGGCTCTCCCCATGCCTCACTAGTGGGACAGGATCACCTGCTGTTATGTTTCATATAGGTACCCTAGTATAGGCCCGGGTAATATCATACACCGTCACCCACATTATCCCCCTTATACTACACAGTAACGAGCCTTTCGGATTGAACCTTTATCTAGTTCTAGTCCTGGGTGCAGAAGGAGGATTTCTCCTGAACAATAGAGTCCTATAACTCCATCAATAGACTCACACGGTATGAATGAATATTCATTAGGGTTCTTGGAATCCAGGCAGGGGCTACACCACCTACCGCACCATATCTACGTACAAGGTTCATCCCATACGTCATCCTCAAACCCAACAATGGCTAATACATGAGACAAGGGACAAAGGAGCCCAAGATACTTTCTGCATAAATACAGCACATCTTGCTAGTGTTAGGCAGAGGGAACCGAGACTTCCAGGCCGACACACTGACCAGAGACGCTGAGGCTCCTGCATGCAGACGCTATTGCTGACAGTGGTCTGAACATCCCTCGCGGGGTGTCCAACTCTAGACCAAGAAGGGCTCCTACATTCTCACACTTCAGGTAATGGGGTTCGACTAAATCCTAGAGGGATTCTTGGCTTCACACCTACTCATATGCTAGGTACACTTAGGTACATCTAGATAGGCATCGTAGGAGTACGCGCTTTCTTTTATCCTGCATTTTATATTCATGTATTTATTCATGCGTATTGCAAAATGGTAGAACTGTACTATCCATTTATATTCACTGTACTGCTAATCATATATCTCTGCTACTGTCTAATGGTTGTTGCAGCTCATATATTCTACACAAGAATAACAACTGTTCAATAAACCCTTATTGAAACGCCCAGGCTGTTTATTCTGTGTATCTCTGAGACAAGATAAGTAAGCACGAGTGACTGAGCGAAAAGTAGTATATGGTTTCCACGATCCTGAGGGATCAGGGTTGTCATGTTCTAAGGTTGCCAGGAACTATTCTATCCCCGATAAGAGGAGACACTAGTGGCACTGTGAGCTAGCTTATGCAAACAGGCTAACATTTCTCATTGGGGGTGCTCAGAGTCAATCTGCCACCAAACCCACAGTTTATGTTATCCGAACGCGCAGGTCCTGTATGGTTAATATAGGAACTACGCGACATGGCGCCGCCAACGTTGGTTGGGTACTAATTTAACAGTAGAATCTGAGTAGTTCAGTCGTGCTATTCTCAGAGACCCCTACTCACAAAACACCAGAGACGTCTGGAGTGGGTGGGCACAAACTCCGCCACAGCTGAGTAGGCGAAAATATCCTATTTATTGGCTGCTGGTTAATCAAGCTTGAAGGACATTTTGTTCCTAAAATTGTACATAACACCTTATCTTAGTTCCCTTGAACAAACTTCTCCTTTACAAAATTACTGAGGGCGAAGATAACCCGGTGGTGACTAGACGCCTCTCAACAGGAGACGAAGAGGTGGATGGAATTCTCATTGCACCTAAATTCAGACCTACTATCACCCTGAAACTACTAGAATATGGTTTAGCACCTAGGGGTGGCTTAGTAGCTTTCGTGATTGAGGCACACGAATCAAACAAAACAGAGATATTTTATTCTTGGGTTACATTCCCAGCAGCAGATGCGAGAACACAGACATTTCACTACTATACAGAAGGAGATGCACCAGTGGAAAATGGTCCGTGCGAGGACATAGAGGTTCCACTTACATACCAGGAACACTGTTGGACTTGGCCCTTTTTGCAGGGTCATCCCTGAACTTTTTACCTTCCTCCTAGCCTTTTTTCTGACATGGTGTTGGTGGTTCTAGGACTCTGGTCACTTTAGCACTGCTGTCCAGTGTAAAGTGCGTGTGCTCTCTGTGGTAAACATGGTAAGATTGGTCTACACTTGTTTGGCGTATTTAATTTACCTGTCAGTCCCTTGTAAAGTGGTATCTCAGATACCCGGGGCCAGTAAATTAAATGCCTGCCTGATGTGGATTGCATGTCTTGCTTTGGAGTGACAGGGGCTGGTGAGGTGTGTGTGGCTGCAGGGAGGGCAGGGTGAGTCAGCGCTAGGCTGAATGGGAGAGCTGCATTTGGAGTAGTGGGAGGAGTAGTCCCCTGACCCTGAATAGGTCTGTGCCTGCCTGGGTGAATGCTGGCTCCGCCCCCTGTGATGGTCTGATGACCGAGCCCCCACCTGACAATGGGGAAGAGGAGCCCTGTAAACAGAGAGCTCCAAAACCCCTCAGAACCAGTTCAGGCTGGTTCCCCCAAGCCCTGTGCCAAGGGCAGACGAAGAAATATTGGGGCTGTGACGCCATGTAAGGGTTGTGCTTGCTGGTACCTGTTCTGGGGCGAAGGACTGCTGGGCGACAGGAGGAACCGCCGTGGGACCCAGCTGCTGGCTCCTGAGGGTACCTATGTGCTGGCCTGCCTGTGCCTAGCTCTGCCCCTCTACAACTGGAGGCTTAGCGCCTCGTGAGCGCTATCTTTTTATTGCTGGGGGAAGAGGAGCGCGTGTGTCCTGCAGCACTTGGCTGCGATGTGCTCCGAGGGAATCCCGGTGTGCGGGATTCCTCCAGTGCTGCCTGCCAGAGGAGCGGGAGCCCACCCCGCATTTGTGCTCATATTGAAGCGGGAGCCTACCCCGCATTTTGCCTGTGGAGCGGGAGCCCACCCCCCAATTTTTTGTGCTCCTGAAAGCGGGAGCCCACCCTGCAGTGGTGTTTAAATTACGGCGGGAGCCCACCCCGCACTTTGCCTCAAAGAAAGAAGCTGCTGCTCCGAGAGCGACCCAGAAACCAGGCGGCCATGCCTGGTTGTGCGCGGGGCTAAGCTAACGACCGGCCAATTGCAGCGCGGTCGAAGAGGAAGCCTGGGCTGAGGAAGGCAGGGCCCCCGTGTACCGGAGGGAGCCCCGCGTGTGGCCCCAAGCGTCGGAGCCTGGCGAGCTCCAACCCCGCGTCTGGAGAGAGAGACCAGGCGAAGTCAGGAGAGGTCCCGGTGGAGGAGGATCTCCCGAGGCACATTGTCGGTGCCTTCCCTCTGCGACCGGAGGAGTCCAGAAGAGCCCCGGTGAGTGGGGGCTGAGCTGAGAGCATTTTTAGTGCTCCCGAGGCACGTTTAGTGCCAGTGCCTTTATTGTTCTTCACAGCTGCACCGCAGTTGCAACGTTGGGGGCAATTTTGTGAGTAGAGTTTCCGAGTGGGGCTCCCCCAGGCACAGTGGTGCCAGCGCCCATTTCCCCATCTGCACAGCGAGAGCGCGGGCAGCTGCAACAACGGGGGCATTTCTTTTGATGTCAAGAAAGGGGTGAGACACACCCCTGCCCCCAGTGCATGGCGCACATTGTCTCCGCTGTATTGGCAGCCAGAGGGCCACTTAGAAGGCTCTAGAATCACGCCCTGACATTTGGGACAGAGGGCATTTTGAGCCCTAGTGAAAGGCCAGTTGGCCTGGGTTCAGCTTTATGGTGGTGATAGGGCGCAAGGCCCTAAGGTGATGTATGCACCTGGGAAGTGTGACTAAGGTGCCCTCCTAACAGTGAGTTATTGCATAATATGTTTATGCGTATGATGCCTATTGCATAGTGTGCTTATGCCTACAGAGGTTGCGTAATGTGATTATGCTAATGAGTTTATGCAGAATGTGTTTTATGTTGCTATATATGATGCCAAGTACATTATTTTACCAGTAAAAGAAATGGGCGCTGGCACCACTGTGCCTGGGGGAGCCCCACTCGGGGACTCTACTGGTTGTGTTTCATATGTGCTACTAGTGCTTTCTAAAAGTTTTGACAGTGGCCCGATTGGCCCTGTCCTGTGTATATAATCCCCTGTAAATATTGCCTAGTGCCAGTTGGCACAGTGTACATTGGTTGATTATGATTCTAATGATTCTAATGTGTTTTGGATAATACAAAGGCTATTTTTATATAACCTTGTGTGGAGTTTCTTTTGTGGTGTGCCTAGTGTGTTGCTGCTGTGTGTGTGTGTTGTGCAAATGCTTTACACATTGCCTCTGGGATAATCCTGACTGCTCGTGCCAAGTTACCAAGGGGGTGAACAGGGGTTATCTTCAGTGTGTAACTCCCTTGCCCTGACTAGAGTGGTGGTTTCTGCCTGGCTTAGGCGCATGCCCTGGCCAACCAGAAATCCCATTTATAACAAACACCAATACGGGTTTAAAGGCGCCCTACCCCATATAAGAAACAGAGTAAGATTAGGCCCGCTCGGAGGAGACGGGGCAACATGGCCAATATTAGCGGCCTACACACCACATCCTGACATTGAAACAATGCCACAGCCAGCCTTACTCTTACAACACAAGGATTTAATAAAAATTTACAGAAACTTGACACAATTCGTCATGAGGACTTTCACAGTCCAACCAGCAACAGTTGCAACCAATGGAACTCATTCTCAAGGTACAGCAACTAAAATCACACCACAAACGTTACACGCGGTAATGGGCAAGATGCCCACGAAACGTGAACAAATGCCATTCTGGGTAGCTCAGAAAATAACTCTGCTCGAGGCAGTATTTCCGAATACTACCCCGTTAGAAAAACACAGAATACTAACAATCTGCTTGCCCATGGGGATAACACCACAAGTAGAGTATTGCACCTCTTGGGGTACAGTCTTTGCTGCCATATATACCAGGACACATGGTATTCCTTCATTAGCTGTGATACCGGATGTATTAAGACAAATACAGAACGAGTACGGAGCAGAGCCTGCTCTGAACTTAGAGATGAAGTTACTAAATAACTATGACCAGGTATCAGCCATAATACTAGCTAATATTAAAGGGGAAGCAGCTTCAGTGGCAATCCGCCAACGCCTAAGGGAGTACAGTCCGTTGGATCAACAACATGAACTGCCCAAAATAATTGAAACTGCGTATGCAGAGTTAGGCAGAGACAGTTTGGGTGGGAAAGCATTAAAACCCCAACTGATGGGCAGTCCTGAAAAGGACATTTCCAAGCAGACACCTGCTTCTTCAAAAAAGAAGTGGGATAATAAAAAACAACAGAACTTTAAGGGAAACAGATCTGAATTCCGAGGTAGATCTCCTCCACAGGAGCCCTCTGAAAAGATTTACAACCTTAGGAATAGGGATAATATTAGGAAACCTGACAGGTATCAGGATACTGATACACGTTCCTCTTGTTCCTTTCAGGGCTCGACGAAAAACTCAGAGAGAGAAGGACGGTCAGAACACAAAGAGGAGCGTACAAAGTCCAGAGACAAGCAGCACGCTCAAGACTACACTTCTAAAAAAGAAGAAAAGCCAAAATCTAAACCTCAGTTTAAGAAGAAGAAGGTTGCAGGGCTAAAAATCAGACATGCCCAGAATTCTCAGGATGCAGCTTCTGAACGGGGAATGGGCTCTGACGATGCTAGACAGTGCGGCAGAAGTAACAATAGCTCGCCAGAACCTGATGGAATTTCTGGTGACAGCGGACTTGAATTATTACATCACAGTGGAAACACCAGATACAAGGGTGAGCGTCCCACATAAGTTACACAAAATTACACTCCAAATGGAGGGGGACAAGCCCAGGAAAGTTAAAGGTCTCTTTTGGAAAAACCTATCATCTGGTTATGACATCCTATTAGCCGAACAAGATTGGCCACCAGCATTTGTTATGGAGTGCCCTAGGGGAGAAACGGTAATTTTTCCAGCATTCTACGACCTCGTTCCCATTCATCTTAAACATGCATATGCACGGGAGTGGGCAGTTGCCCTAGCTCCAGCATTGTACAAAAATCATGACAGATGGGATGAGGATTCAACCCACCACGTGATCCCGTTAAAAGTTTCACCAAATGCTCAGAGGCAATACACAATAAAAAACAGGTCAGGGAGATCTTAGATCAACTTGAATACCAAGGGGTGATTGAAACATGCACCTCACCAATGAACAATCCTTTGTTTCCTGTCATGAAACCTGACAATACATATCGTCTAGTTTTGGATTACAGACATTTAAACACTTGCACAAAGACATTCGCTGTCCAAAATGCACATAGTGCCACATTAATGAACAACATTGTGCGAAAGAAATACAAAACCACACTTGATATCTCAAATGGATTTTTCTGCCAAAATATAGCGCCTGAAAGCAGGTATTTAACCGCATTCTCAGCGTTGGGGTCCCAGGGACACTTTTGTCGCCTCCCCCAGGGGTATAAGAACAGCCAGGGGGTATTCTCAGCAAGAGTAACCGAGTTACTCCAAGATTTTGATGAAGAAGCATTGTCCTATGTGGATGATATTTATCTGACGGACGATGACTTAAAAAGGCACTTGACCAGAGTGAGCACCATTATTATGGGATTCGCCTCTGAGGGCTACAAATTTAATTTTAAGAAATCAAAAATAGCCCACCTCAATGTCCTGTTTTTAGGATATGAGCTTTCAAGTGAAGGGAAAAGCCTGGCAGCTAACTTTTTAGAAAAGTGTGCGCTGCTTCAACCACCAAAATCATTGAAAAATCTACAATCAATACTGGGATTCCTAAATTTCGGCAGAACATACATTTTAGATTACGCAGAAAGAGTAAAACCTTTCTACGACTTAATAAAACCTGACTTTTCAGTCAGACATTGGATACAGGAACACACAAACATCCTACGCTCACTACAAGAAGACATGATAGCTTCCAAACACTTACAGACACGTGTAAACGTACGCAACTTAGTGATCCGAATAATAGCGGGTCAATGTGGGTGCACTTACTTAACCTTCAATGAAGGCAAAACCGTACCAATCGCTTACAAATCACACCTGTACACAAACGCAGAAATGCGTTTCAGTTCAACAGAAAAAATCCTGACAGCAGTTCAGACCGCTGTAGCAAGAGAAAGAGCACTGGCTCAGGGGAAACGCATAATTGTCGTAACCCCAATACCAGCTTTAGAAGCTGTTACAAAGGCAAGCATTCCAAACGCAAAAGCCTTACATCCAAGGTGGATACAATGGGCTAATTCTCTTACTGCAACGGACGTTGAATACAGATTTGACCCAAGTCTAAAAACACAAGCATTTCTGCAATACGAACAAGAATATCCTCTACCAAATGAAATATTGCCTCTTGATCAGTATGAATATATTATTTACACTGACGGAGCTGCTCAACCGGCCATAGGGAGTAAGCAACAATACAGCGCGGCATGTGCTATCGTGAAAGGTCGCATTCGTGATGGAAAGTTCCATCCGAGTTGCACAAAAACACAATCTCTAGGAGACTGCACGGCTCAGTTGGCAGAGTTAAAAGCACTGATACTGGCACTTGTAAATACGGATCACGAATTCCCCACACTAATTGTGTGTGATTCCTTTTACTGTGTACAGTCATACAATTAATATTTATATCATTGGGAACAAAATGGGTTTAAAGACGCAAAAGGTGGCACAATTAAGGATAAAATGCTATGGGAACAGGTAGTTGAGTTGAAAAACGAACTACTGAGGACTCACGTGATCCATACACTGAGTCATCAACGTGATGGCGTTCACGTTGAATGGAATTCATTGGCTGATGAAGCCGCGAAGGGGGCTGTACGCACAGCTTCCATAGCTGCAATCACTCGTTCTAAAACGAGAATAGACGGTGAGATTATGGTGGCTGTCATTGCTTCGCGCAAAGGCTGCTCAGCAGTACCAAAGAAATGTCCACTCAAGTACTCCTACAAGTTAGATACAAACAACATTCCATATGCTCAGATTCCCGGAGTGGGGGATAGAGTAACCCCAAATATGGATCGTAGGCAAGGTTTAATTACTGCTGCACAGGAGGGTTTGGGCTCTGCACATACAGGCGTTACAGCGACTATTTCATTGCTGAAACAGCGCTATTGGTGGCCAGGTCTAACAAAACAAACTAAAGACTATGGGGCCGATTCCGATCTCGGCCGGTAGGGCACCAAATCGGATTCGGCTTTACCGGATCCGATTCGGAGCCCTTGTTTCCGACCGATTCGTGCATGCGTCCAGGCGAGCGAGTACGATGCGAGCGTACGCGAAATCGCCGACCAACTCGTTTGCGCATCCGAACCGCTCCGACCGACTCGCACGGACACGACTCGCACCGCGCAATGGAAACGTTCCCGGACCGAGCAAGTACGATGCGCGCCTCGAGCAGTCCGACTGACTCGCGCCGTCCGGCTCCAAAGAGCAGTCGGAGCCGCACTTTGGGGGTCAGTGTCGGACCCCCCACCACGCGTAGCCACGCGAGTCGCACACAGGGGGGACCCATGGGTCCCCCCTACCCGTGCATGTACGGCGCGAGTCGCATCGACGCGTCCCCGCTGTAGGGGGCGCCCTTGTTCGCGATGTACCCATTGAGTCAATGGGAGCCCGCGTACGCGTTGTATGACCGGCTCCCATTGACTTCAATGGGAGTCCGACCGAATCGAGTCCGATAGCATACGTACGCATCGTACTCGTTCGGTCGGGCTGCTAGAGTCCGATTCGGTCGGAAATCTCTCCGGGTCCGGCTCGGTCGGAGAGATTTCCTGCCCGAATTTGAATCGGCCCCTTAGTCTTCAAATGTGACATCTGTCAACAGATAAAAGGCTCCACCATAACTCGCTCGGCGACGACACCACTACTAATATCTGATAAACCACTCGCTTGTGTATATTTGGATCACTGCGGTCCCTTACAATCTGATGGGGCTTACAAGTATATCATGGTTGCAGTGGATTCATGCTCAAGATTCCTATGGGTATGGCCTCAGCGCTCAGCTGACGCTCGAATTGTTATCAAAGATTTGCGAGTCTTTATAGGGACATACGCAGTTGGCACGTTACATTCTGACCATGGCCCGGTGTTTAGCTCTCGGGCTTACAAAGAGGCCATGGAAAGTATGGGCGTTGCATTGCGGTACTCCTCTCCGTACCATCCTGAGGGAAATTCAGTTGTGGAGAGGAAAAACCGGGACTTAAAGCAATCTTTAACAGCTAGGGTATTAGGCAAGGGCGGTAGTTGGGTCAATCACCTATATGGGGTACAACGGGCACTCAATAATCAGCCAAGAAGTTCTCTAGGGGGTGTCACTCCATATGAGGTCCTATTTGGGTCGAGAATGTGATCTTGATTGTGAAGGCGCAGTGGCGGATAAGAAACCATTTGATATCCATGATCGTTTGGCTGTTTTACAGGATCTAAATGAATCCAGGACACAACAAAGCAACGACTACTTAAAACAGACCGCCACTGGGGAAGTCAAGGCAGTCACGGCAAGACCTGTCTGGATCCCAAAAGTCGGGGATCTGGTCAGAGAGAAAATAGCAGACAAAAAAGAATTTGGACCATCATACAGAAAACCTGTACCTGTCCTAGCAGTTCAAAGAACAAGAACTGTATTTTTGCCGCCTCTTGCCGGGAAAAAGGAGAAACGATTTGTCTCAATCGACTTAATCAAACCACACTATGTGGCCGATACTGAACAGTAGGCTTCGTGGACTCCACAGTAGCAGACGCCCTCCTCTAGCTACCATCCAAGAAGTTCAAACAGAAAGACTCATCACGTTTGAAGAGCCTCCTGAACGGAATGAAGGACTAAGCAACAAAGCAATGGAACTCATTCTCCTTGAACCCGAACTTCAACTTCAAAATTCAATTCAAAATAACACACAATTTGCAATTAGACCAAATATAGACGTCTACGTCAACATGCCTCGACGAGAGCAAAATGCGATTTCAACAAATCCCGATGCAATTCCTACAATTGATCGAACTGCTTCTGGCTACTTCATGAACTTTTATAAGTTTTCTTTGGATCCAAGTGAACTGGAAACAACGCCAGCCCAAAAATCACGCAAGCAGCAAGTTAAAGACTTTCTAAACTTTCTCAAAAAGACTTACCTGGTATCGCCTTGGTTAGAACTCTGGGTAAATACTGGGATACTATTTTTTCCTTTCTGGCTAGGCTTAGTTATAACTTTTAGAATGCTTATTAATGGACGATACCTTCAACAAAGCTCTACAACCCAAAAAGTTAATTTGATTTTAAAACCACATCAATCTTCACATCGTGAACAAAGAGACTTGTCATCAGTGAACATCACAGCAGTTCCTATACCGGACGGTATAGTTTGGGACAAAGTTGATTTTGATATATTCGGTCCGACTGAACTTTTAAAACTTTCACATGTATTTAAAATTTCATTAAGTGATATCATTACCTCCAGTACATTGTCTGATGATTGGGACTCTGAAACTGTTAATAACATGTTGTCTGATTTAGAAAAAACTGCCGCATTTCCGAACACTGAAATGTTAGAAGGTAATTCAGACTATGACACTTTGTACTGTTACCAACATTATGATAATCATTTCCTGCACAAATCTATTTCACCTAGAAATGTTTTTGAGTACCACCAGTGGGAACATTGCCCTACACCACCTAAAAGTAGTTCGCATACATTTGCACAGAAATTTTCATTTTTCAGGGTTTAACACCACTGACCCGACCTCATATTATTTAACCCTGGGCGTAGTTTGCGTAGTAGCGCTACGCGTAGCTACGCGAAGTGCACTTCGCACGCTACACGTAGCTACGCGAACTGCGTAGTGCGGTAGGAAAATGCTGTTCGCACTGATTGCACAGTGCCGGATGCTTGTCCGCACTGTGCAATCATTGCAAACGACATCTTGCACAGTGCAAGCGGTCGTTTTCTGCTGATCGAGTAGATTTGTACTCAAGCAGCAGCTTTCTCAACGCGGACTGGTAGTTTCTCATCGCGAGCGGTCGCGAGCATACGCGACCACTCGCAATGAGAAACCTGACCTCCCCGAGTTGAGAATCTCGCCGGGAGGTTTATTTTCCTCGCTCGCGACCGGCAACTTGATGTTGCTGATCGCGAACGAGGAAAAAGTCTCGCCGGGATGTTGATGTTGCTCGCTCGCGGTCGCCAACTTGACGTTGAGGACCGCGAGCAAGCAAAAAATGCCCGCTATGCTACGCGTTTTTGCACTGTGCTACGTGCAATTCGCGTAGCGCAAACTCCGCGAGCCTAGCGTAGTTTTCCGCCCAGGCCTAATATTATTATAAGGTTACACCGACATTGGCACTGAAAATTATGTTGACAAACACCAAACTGATTTACTCTGCTTCCTTAATTGCCCAATTGTCTGAACAGGGTTTTGACCTATGGAAGGACACAATAGACTTAAAATCAGTCTGGGGTTCTAGAGACTGGCAAGTCCAGGGAACAGACGCGCTATTTAGAGCATGCCTCATTCCACAGCAGATGATACTTTTAAATGACACTGTTCAACAGACATCCTGTCTTGGGCTAGCCAAGAACAAGGACACGAACACACCTTGATTTCCAACACCATCACAGATGGAGGGGTGGCAAAATTCGACTTCAAAAGAAGGGGTAACAATAGATGACATTTTACAGTACAATAGAACGGATCCCGATAGGGAAAAATGGGTGGTTTGGCCCTTAGACACGAACGCATGTCAGAAAAGGTTCTGGGGTCTAACCGAAGGGTTCAGTATCCATAGGCCAGACCCACGCTATGTACAAAGAGAACATCCAGGCGTAGTGACATCCTACAGTGTTGGGAAGTTGTGCCTTGATTGGCTAGAAACCTCAACACTCACAGAAGTGAAACAACACTTAGCCTTACTCTCACAAGACATAGATCTTAGGGATTTTTTACTAGGTCCCAGGAAACCCCGTCAGAAACATTTCATATATGCTGGCATTTACGCTGCCTACAATGAAAATTGGAAAATATCCCAACAAGAGGCCACTGAGAGAATACGGGAAATAGACCGTATTAACTTGGAGAAATCTCTAGCAGTGGTAGACAATGGGTTAACAACTTTGATCTCCAGGATATATTCCTTAGGCAACATTGTATCTTCTGGGATAGACATACTGCAACAGGATTTAGCCATATTACAACACGGGCAATCTCAGTTACGTTCTGTTATGTTATTGGGCTGGACGCTACAATCTTTGCGTGCAGGTTATGTGCCTTGGCGTTATATCAACAGTACGTCTCTGTTTTCTGAATATAATCTAACAGATAAACAGATGAAAATGGCACAAAGGGGAGCAAAATATACAATGCTGCGTATTGAAAAACTGGACAGGCTACCATTCACGGTAGCGGAATCTCCGTCTACGGAATGGCTTATCTATGGCCACATCACTCTACCGGTCACTACTTTTCAGTTTCAATATTGCCTTGAACAAAGGCAGGTGGGCAAGTATGAAAAGATGGGTAAGGAATACATTAAGGAATCTTGGGAGTTACCATACAGATTTCGATGCCGGAGTGGGGATCGAGAAGTGTTTCTAAGCAGTACAAACTGCAAGAACGCGCTAAGCGGTTCTCTCATGTGTCAGGACATTTCATTGCACGGAGCTTGTAATGGGTCAGTAGCAAACTTGTCCTGCCACATGAAAGGGACTCCAGCTGCCGTGATTAAAACGGTATTCGAGCTACTCTCTAATGGGAGTTACTTGATGCTGAATGATCAAGGTTGCTGTGGGATGCTTCCGGGCATTGCCTATCTGGTCACTGTGAACTCCAAGGTTACTTGCTGTAAGCAAGTATTGTTTCCCCCAACAAGTACAGTCAGGGAGGCACCGTTATGGCCTTCGTTGAATGTTTCCTTTATACAATTTGATACTTTGAGCAGAATGAAAGCCATGCTTTTGCAGCAAACCGTACCCTTAACCTCCGCTCGAGAGACCTTTGATCTTCAAATCATAAGGACCTCGACTGAGATACAGGCGCTTCTACGTACAAACTGCCCCATTCATTTCGCAGAAATGGTGGGTCATATCTTTAATATGTCTGATACAAGTGGTATTGTACACCTATTTAAGACCATAGGGTCAGGATTTCTAAGCACCTTTCAGACAATCCTCGGAGTTATTCCAAATTTTATACACTCCGTATTGGGAAGCGTTTTTGGAGGTCTTCCGCTGATCCTGCTTTCTATCGCAGGAATCCTGATTGTCATTTTTCTGCTCCACAATGGACGGCACAATCACCAACGAGATGGCAAAAGCACTCCTGGAGCGCAAGTACCATGAGCGCATGGTACAACATCTGGGCACACCTCGCCTAAGGGAACTAAGCGCCTCTTGGTTCCTATCGTTTAGACACGTCTGGATGGACTGCATCTTACCTGTTCTTCGATGCCTGTTTTGCGGTGACGAATGCGTGTTGGACCTCTGTCTGACACTTGCAACGGACACGCCTGCGGACTTGAATACCCGCCTGGAACCCCTGAGGGCCCACGCTCGGCAATGTCTCCAGCGTATTCCCATCTTGATGGCTGCATTCCTCGAAAATCCGCAGGTGCCTTTTACAACTGGGTTAAGCATCAGCTCCACCACTAGCACCCAGGTATCGACTACAGCACCAGCTGCCTCTACACCAGCTATTGGCAGCTCTGAATAACATTTGTGCTCCATTGACGTACTCTGCGAGGTGTTACAAGGACCGTTCCCTGCAGCAACAAGCAACGACGATGTTGCGTCTCCCAGCCAGGACACTTAATCTAAAATTGGCTCATCGTGTGCGGGGAAAGAATTCAGTTTGTTCTTTTTCTCCAAAACTCAACTAACGTTGGAACATTTCCTTTAAATTGACACTTTCGCTGAAAAGCATGGCCTCCTGACGCTTATAGTGGTTCGACTTATATAAACAAACTCAATTAAAACTTTGGCTTAAGTAGCAATTCCAAGAAATGCTTTTTAAAAAAAAAATAATAATTTCTCTTCCCTCTGAGACTGTTTTTAAAACTGATTTTAAGACAATGTTTTTACAACACTCTGTGATGGTTTTAATGGTTTTAATGCGCTACTACCTAATAGAGGAAATGGTTCGCTAGCATTTTTATCATTGTTGACTGTTTGGAAGAGGAGTGGGTGTTATGTTTCATATAGGTACCCTAATATAGGCCCGGGTAATATCATACACCGTCACCTACATTATCCCCCTTATACTACACAGTAACGAGCCTTTAGGATTGAACCTTTACCTAGTTCTAGTCCTGGGTGCAGAAGGAGGGTTTCTCCTGAACAATAGAGTCCTATAACTCCATCAATAGACTCACACAGTATGAATGAATATTCATAAGGGTTCTTGGAATCCAGGCAGGGGCTACACCACCTACCCCACCATATCTACGTACAAGGTTCATCCCATATGTCATACTCAAACCCAACAATGGCTAATACATGAGACAAGGGACAAAGGAGCCCTAGATACTTTCTGCATAAATACAGCACATCTTGCTAGTGTGAGGCAGAGGTAACCGAGACTTCCAGGCCGACACACTGACCAGAGACGCTGAGGCTCCTGCATGCAGACGCTCCAGCTGACAGTGGTATGAACATCCCTCGCGGGGTGTCCAACTCGAGACCAAGAAGGGCTCCTACATTCTCACACTTCAGGTAATGGGGTTCGACTAAATCCTAGAGGGATTCTTGGCTTCACACCTACTCATATGCTAGGTACACTTAGGTACATCTAGATAGGCATCGCAGGAGTACGCTCTTTCTTTTATCCTGCATTTTATATTCATGTATTTATTCATGCGTATTGCAAAATGGTAGAACTGTACTATCCATTTATTTTCACTGTACTGCTAATCATATATCTCTGCTACTGTCTAATGGTTGTTGAAGCTCATATATTCTACACAAGAATAACAACGTTTCAATAAACCCTTATTGAAACGCCCAGGCTGTTTATTCTGTGTATCTCTGAGACAAGATAAGTAAGTACGAGTGACTGAGCGAAAAGTAGTATATTGTTTCCACGATCCTGAGGGATCAGGGTTGTCATGTTCTAAGGTTGCCGAAACTATTCTCTCCCCGATAAGAGGAGACACTAGTGGCACTGTGAGCTAGCTTATGCAAACAGGCTAACATTTCTCGGTGGGGGTGCTCAGAGTCAGTCTGCCACCAAACCCACAGTTTATGTTATCCGAACGCGCAGGTCCTGTATGGGTAATATAGGAACTACACGACACTGCTTGGCTACCATTCACTCAGGAGGTGTACTCAGAGTAACTTAACAGGGCTGTATACCACCTGCTCCTGCAATTCACCTCATTGCAGGTTACCCAGGGATGGAATGAGGGCAAGCAGGCCCACAATAACTCAGATGCTCAATAATTCACACCTATCTGATTAACTGTTGTGGCAACTCCATTGGTTGGGACCTCAGAACATCTATGTAAGTCCCAACATCACTTGCTGACAGCAGCCAACCCACAAGTAAACTGAGGGCCTAAAGGACAATTACTGGGACTTGAGGCAAAGGCAAAGTGAACAAGACTTTGCCCCATCAGGAAGAAATGAAGCCTGTCTCTCTGGGTAAGGAAAATGGGTGCCCCACAGCTGATGAGAACTGCCCCACCTCTACTCCCAAATCTATCCACATAATTCTACAGCACACCATGCCACATAATTACACTACACAACATGCAATCCACTCCACACTACACAATTCCATGCCACACAATTCCACAACTAACTAATCCAATCCAACCCACATAATTCCACTACACACCACATACATACACTCCATAACACATAATACAAGACATTGCCATTTGCAATAAATATGAGACCTATTGCATATCCAATTCTTGTTTTACATATGTCATCCCTAAAGTAGGCCCTAGGTAGTCCATAGAGCAGGGTGCCTTGTAATTAAAAGGTTAGACAGGTACTTTTAAGTTTTACATGTCCTGTTAGTGAAAAACTCCTAAATTTGTTTTTCACAACCGTGAGGCTTACCTGTCCTATGCGATAACATTGGGTTGCCTTATAACATTTAATAAGTGCTAACTTTTGATTGGGACCAGGTAAGCATTTCATGTTTGGTATCTATGAAATTATAATGAAAAATCCTTTTTAATAGTAAAATCGAATTTTTAATTGCAATTTTGAAAATGCCACAAGTTGGCATTTTCCAGCCCTTGGCCTTCTGGTGCCTGCAGCCTGTCTTAGGTCACATGACTGTGTGTCGCAGACAGGCCTTGTGAATTCCTCTCAGACAGTCACACAATAGAGGGATTAGGTGTGCCTGAATGAGCTATCTGCTGGCAGGATGGGGGGTGGGCAGAGCTGGGCACATCCCCCTTGCAACTGAATAGCTCGTGCTCTGCCTACACAAAAAGGTTTTGTCACCTCCTCATTGTCTCTGCAGCCAGCTTGGAGCTAGGGGAGGGGAGTCAGGAAATTCCAAGCGCTTCAAAGAGAAACCTCTAGAAACTTCTCCCAACTTTCAAAGGAGGCACCATGTATAAAATAGGGCCACCTGGCCCACTCTTCACTCCACTTTCTGGACCTACTTAAAGGCTCTCAGAGGACTGTCCGCTGCTGTGGCCTGCTGTGGGCTCCACAAGACTACTTTGCTGCGCTGGGAAGGACCGTTTTGCCATCTGGAGCCTGCTTTGAAACCTCAGAGGCCAGCCCTGCTGTTTGAGCCCTACATCTTCACCTAAACCCAGGACTACCAGAGTGGCTCCAAGGGCTAGTTTGCTCGCCTCCTGTTCAGAGCCACAGGGACATAAATGGCACCCACCATCTTGAACCCAGAGTGAGGGAGTCCTGAACTTCCAAATGGTGTGCCACCAGTCCTGGTCCCTTGGTTGTGGTGCTAAAGGTGCCCAGATAACCAAAATCCAAACTTGGAACTTCGAAAATTTCTGACATCCAAGGGAAGACTGGGACCAACCTGCTAGTCGATCCACCCAAGGTGCATTGCCGTTTTGCCTGACTTCGCAGCTCCTCCCCCTACATTCTCCACAGTAGCAAATCCTGTTCAGTGGATCTTCACCAAAGGGGTATCCGACCTCCTAGAACTGTCTTTGGTTACAGCCTCCTGCCTAATCCCACTGGAGATTTTTGACTTCCAAAAACGTGACTAAGTCTAAACGTAGAAATCTTCACTGCAACTTCACCAAGCGACTTACCAATGAAAACGCTCCCTGCTCGTACACCGCCTGCAGCCTTGCTCGCTGAACTTTACCTTATCAGAACATTTTTCTTGGAAATTCTGAAGGTAAACGCTGACCGGGCCCAATCCGCTTCTTGTATCTGACCTGCTCTCCTTAATGGTCAGCCATAGTTTTTTTTACCTTAACCCGGTCTTGTGCGACTAAATGTCCGCTGTTGGTGCTTTAATCTTTTAGACACTACTTTTTACTAAACGTTTTTAAAATTCATACCTTCGGTTCGACTGGTGTCAAATAACTTATTAAAATGTACTCTATGTTTCTAAAATTGATGTGGGATTTCTAATGTGTTGTGTTTTTACTTTATTACTGTTTGTGTGCTGCATATATATTTTACATATTGCCTCAAAGTTAAGGCTGACTGCTTTTTGTGCCAACCTACCCAGGGTTAAGCACAGGTTAATTTAATAACTTTTTGTGGTTCACCTTGCCAGTGATTGTGGCTGTTGTTTGACGAGGGCTAAATCCCAGTCAACCAACAACCCAAATTTCTCACAGCGCCTGTTGCCTCTGGCCCCACAATGAGTTATGTTACCTCTTGTGCCCCCCTACCGTCCCTAGAGGGTGACCCATTGCTTCCTCCTCTCCCATTCCTCCACTGTGCAAGGCAAAAGGGTTTTCACTATACAAAGACCAGTTCTATTGCCTCTCTGACTCCCTATTTTGGGAGACTGCAGCCTATTGTATGGTATGTCAGCTGAGAGCAATTCTAAGTTTTGATCACAAAGCCACTTTGACCTTAGGTCTGCTGAGAATAATTAGTTAGTTTGAGCTCCTAATACGCAGCTGAGCTAATGTATTTTATTACTGCAGTCATGCGTCACGAAGATAACTCTGATACGAAGCAGAGGTCGATGGGGATAAAGTCTTAGCAACACATTTTGTTTACTAAATATTTAAACCTAAGGAAAACTTTTAAAAGTGAGAACCTTTTATTGGTTGAGTTGCACTTGTTCCCATTGTTTTCCATTGCCAAACATTCCCTTGATACAGACTATGTTACAATTATTGTACGTATGGTCATATGCAGGAAAAGGCCATATGTGACGCTAAGGAGATGAACGTTAAAGACCAGGACGCCCAAATACGCAAGCCATCTCCAACTGACGTTGGTTTCAGTTTGTTCTGAGGCCACAAAGTCAATAAATGATCACGGTTTTTATGTTTAATCCAAGCCTGTCCCTTTGTTAGCTTATATGGACTTTGACGAGCAGTAGAATCTTCACGTATTAAACATATTGATGGGCATTCGAATACATAATTAGAGAAAGAAATATGGGTTATTTGTATTTCTTGATTTTGATCTTGATTTTGCCTTATGGTTGTTAATACTTGTAATGAATGACACCTTACAAATAAGCGTAAAATGTACATCGGGAATGAGAGAAATATTTTCCTGTCAATAGTTCAACGTCTTTGATGTTAAGCAGCAAATCATTTAGTTTTTATGAAACAGCGTGTTGGTGACATCTAGTGAGCATATAGTGTATCACATTAGTTCAGTACCTTTTGGGATTAAGAGAATTTCTGCCAATCAGGCTCAGGCAGTTTAGAGGGTTTCACTTCACGCTGCTGGTACAGAAATAGGGTAGCTGTAAGAAGAATAGGATTCAGACACACTGGCATTTATGCAGCGCCCTCCCCAACGTAAGCGTGTGTGTATGGAGGGTTGGGAGGAGTACATTGAAAACTTAACTTCAAAGCAAAAGAGTTTTGCACAATAAGGGTACAGTCGTAAAGGGGGTGGCAGGGGAGAGATCACTCCAGAAGACGTCTGACAGCCAGGAAGATTACACATGGTCCAGACGTTTACTGAAGATACGAAGTGAAGTTTGAGGAATTTCGCCGCATTTGGCTGTGGGGGGAGTTAAAGATTCTCTGCGTGTAGCACGAGAAGGCCTGTCCTCCTGTCTTCCACCTTCCAGATGGTATGCATCCGAATGTGATGCAGGCGAGTAGAAGGAGCTAATAGGGTTCTTTGAGGGTGGGGGAGAACGTTTGAAACTTTCTTTTATTCATTTCAGCATATAGGCAGTGGGGTGAAAGACACTCTTCAAGGGGATCCGACGGGACTCTGGGATGCCAGTGAGCAGGGCGGTGTGATAGGGCCAAGGCCAACACATGGACAGATGTTCTCGAGTCTAATCTAGAAAAAAAGCCAATTGTATCACCAGATTATAAAAACAAGGGGCCTCATTTACAAAGATCTGGTGTAGGGCAGAGCAGCAAGTCTTTCTGCTGCACTGCCCTACGACAAATCGAAAGGGCAGGAATGTGCTATATTGATCAAATAGGGCGCATTCCTGTCCTTTCTGCCTGTGCTGGCGCATAAATTGGTGCCTAGCATCAATTCATCCACCCTTGCACCATGGTGCAAGGGTGTCTGCATTGTTGGTATGATTGTGTTTATGCAGGAAGGGGCACCATCCTACACAAAAATAATTGTTATTCCTCCCCTGAGAAGGCGCACGGTTTTGACGCATTCCCAGATTTACACTGTGTTGTAAATCTGGGAATGTGTCAAATACCATGGGCGTTGAGTGAGAACACCCACTGCAACGCCAATGGCACGCCTCCCCGATGCAGTGTGAGGCAACACAGCAACTTGCGCTGCGTTGCCTTACACCATGTCTACGAGGCCATGAAAAGCAACACTGAGTGGCTTTTTGTGGCCTCGTAGATATGGCTCTGCACTCTGTGCCACCGGAACATCAAAAAAAGTGACATTCCAGCGGTGCACAGAGCTTGTAAATAAGCCCCAAGATGTACACCAGACCCTCCCCAGGCTACTTTCCATATAAGAAGCAGATTCAGACATGTCTGTGTACTGCTCTGTTCTTGTTACCTTGAGTTACAGACATGTTGGGCGGGAGAAAATGGTTGAAAAAAGTTAGTTGGCGAAGTTAGACAATATGATGTACTAACAATGGACCATGTCGTGCTTTATTAAAGAGAAACCTCAGCACCCAGAAGGCAAAATATCACACTATTGATCTCCAAAGCAGTAAATAGACCTATATCTAAGGGTTTCCCACCAAAACTGTCAAGAGGACTTGTTTCCATTATCCATCTGCACAGGAAGGGACATCACTGGATTTCCCACCATCCATCTGCACAGGAAGTGATATCACTGGTTTCCTGCCAAAACTGTCTTTCAAATAAAGATAATAATGTCTATCATCCATCTGCACTGGAAATGACATCACTAGATTTTCTCAAAGGATAAATAATATTTAGAGAGCTCAATACCCAGTTCATCTCAAAAGCATTCAAATGTCTATGATAATAAAACAACAATCATCCACTGGAATCAATGATTTGGTATCTATCTGCTAACGCTGATTGCATTTTCATGAAGTGATAATCCTTCAGCAATGTTTGCATAGTTTAACAATAATCCATTAGAAACAAATTTCAAATCCCAATGCATTTCAGGTCCTTGAGACCCATCTTGAGGGTCACACTGCAACAAACAAAATAGACACAAATCTTCACTCAACATTACCCATGGAAAACTAACAAAATTTCCACCAACAACTGTACATTGTTGACCATGCTGTGACATCTAAATCACCACCATTCATGAATGTGCCTACACCAATTATATTTCTATGTTCATCATAGTGCCATTGGTACTTGTTTAAAAACAACACAGTGCCCTGCTCTATGAAGATCATCTGTGCAAACAATTTGTGTGTAATCATACAAAAGCTGCACCAGTCCAGTGATCGGGACAAAGATAAATGGTACGAATCTGTGCTTAAATGCTCCAAGCAGTACCCAACTCTATGAACATCGTCTATCATCTATGCAAACAATTCACGTGTACTCATATAAAACCTCCACCAGTATGATGATCAGAACAAAAATTCAATAGTGTGGAATAGTGAAGGGCATACATGCTCAAACAGAGCATCGACAGAGACCAAAAGAAGCAAATAGTACCCTCATCCAAAGCAGTCAGCTCGTGAGTTACTAGTGTGCAATGTGAACACTCTCAAACTCTGGGTGCCATTTAAATGCAATTTGCATGGGAAGTATACCAAAAGTATACAACGTCGGGACTTAAATAACTCTAATCCACTTCAAGCAAATATGTCCTGGTGGAACACCCCAAACCCAATGGCAAAAGTGTGGAAATGAATACTGAAACATTACAATAATGTGTGTTATTCTGAACTGACCTCAGTGCCAACCTGGAAGTGAGCATGCCTCATCTTCCCAGTTTGTGATATGGAATGTCCGCCTAACGTGGGTGCCATTTTTAAGCTGGCTCCTCAAATTAACAATTCAAAGTGCACAATTCAAACAAATAAATAACTGAATAATTAAGGAGAAACAAAACAGTTCACACAGACAAACCTATTAACGCCACATATTATAGTGAATTGCACATATACAATGAGTTCTTCATTTGAACATTCGTCAAAGTCGATAATGCAAGACAATAAACAATCCCCTCTTAATATTAAAATGCAAACTCCATGAAGTGGAAACTTGGTCTCCAATGAATTAGCTTAACTCTATGCTCTTACCAAAAAAAGGTCATCCCTAGTCTCTCATTCATCCCATTAGGATGTACACTGTCTAGTGTCTTAATCCATGCTAACTCTCTTTGGAGATGTTTTTTGCTGTTGTCTATACCAAGATTACTGACAACAATTTCCAAAATTTGGAACTGCAGTTGACTAATGTTATCTCCTTTCTCTAACCTGTGTGTAGCTAAGCAAGATATTTTGTAGTAATTGCGTATATTACTTTTATGTTCTATTATCCTGGTCTTAATTTATCTTTCTGTTTTGCTCATGCAGAGCAGACCAGATGGACATTTTTAACAGCAGATAACATTTTCGCTGTTGAAATCATCAGAGTACCATAAAGGGATCTTAAATCCCTCATGAGGAGGAGTGACTGTAGTTCCTGTAATAACGTTGTTGCAGTATTTGCAATTGTTTCATTTCTTTGTGCCAGAATCTATATGGAAGATGCCTTTTTGTTCGAAGTCAGAATTTCTTTGGTGTTCTTGGAGTGTTGGAATGCAAACAGAGCTGTATCTTTGAATAACCCCTGAAAATAAGATTCAGTTTGCAATAATTCCCATCTTTTGTTAATAATTTTCTTGGTCGCAAGAGATTTGGTAGAACATTTTGACACAAATGCCATTCTAGTCCTTGGCCAGTGAAACAGCTTAAAACTGAAAGAAAATCTGAAAATATAGGTACCACTTTTATGTCTAGTTTTCAGGCAGGGGATGAGGATCTACTGTCTTCAGTTCAGGAACTGGTTGGGTGCTTCCATTTCATGAATGTATCTTCTTTCTGCAGTGCAGATTCTGTTTTGTGAAAAGGGATGGCTGTCACAAGCAGGCTGTGATGATGCTGATGCCGAAAAGATGTACCCAAGCATAATGAATGTATGAAGCTCTGCACCTGGCTGCCAATGTCGATCTTGGATAGGCCACTAAGGGGAAGTTAAAAGACCCAGGCCCTGCCTAGAAATGCCTCTCCCATCAACATTCTGCTGACTCTTCTCCATTCTCTTGCCATCATCCAAACAGAAGTGCTCAGGAACAACTAATCAGCACTCCCCGCACATAGAATTTATAAAGGTAACCCTTGTCTCCTTCTCTCCACATTTTAGTGTCTGTGGCTACACACTCCAGCTCAGGAATGTAGGAAATAGTGCCTTTGATGTTACTGCTGCTGATGGTGTTCTTTATGTGAGTCAACTGCTGGTGCTCCTGAGTCTTGGGAGGGTTCCTGGCACTCCCCAGGATCGTCAGCTGTCCCTTCATGAGAGCTTCAGGAACACAAATAAAGAAGAGTTTCAGTGTACGTTTCAAGTTTATTTGTAAGTGCATAGTTAATTAAAATCATTGCACTAATAATAAAATCATAAAGATTAATTAACAATAAAATACAACATTTTCCAGTCTTATCATTTACATACTGCTTTTTCATTGTTTATAGTAAAAGCCATTAAGATAAAAGTGCTCATAAAGGATAACATTCACTGTACAAGTTAGCTCAATTCATCATTTTCCACTCTCCCAAAACAACTTTGTCATTACATTAAGAGGAACATTACAATTAGAATACAATGCTGACGTCTCATTAAGGGTTACATTTCACTGTGTAATTGTGCAGATTCATCAAGGTACCTATTTATTGAAATAACAGAGCTCTTGGATTGCCATCTTGGGCAATCTAACTATTCTGGTTCCTTCAATAGGGCATTGCGAAGAGGACTATGGGCAGGCAGAGCCACTCTTGTTCATGATGACATCAGGTAAGAAAACATCTATTATGCAAGTTATTAAAAAGCCATACACACATTAAAATGTTATTACATGTATACCTCAGTGAATTTACTTAAAAACCATTAGACCAGAAAGAATGGATACATACGATATTGCTGCTTCATTTAAGAAGGTTCGTACTCCTTCACTTTTTGTGCTGCCTGAATTAGACATTTGTAGAGCGAAAATCCAGGATTCCGTCCGTAGGTGTAAAACAAGCTATGACTGCCTGTCTACAGAAACGTATGCCTCGTTGGGTCCATAGTAGCCTCGCTGGTTGCATAGTTTCAGTGCAGTTAACAACATCCCCAGAGTGTATGAGCAAAACGATTAATACATTTTCATTTGTACTTCTAAAGAGTTATATGTCAGAAGCCTGCACCCAAAACAAGTGTTAGAGATGAGTTTATGGATGACTGATGAGAACCAAATTTAGATCAAGCCATTGGGGACTATCTCCAGTTTTTTTTCTCTCTCCCCTCTTCGCCACCCCTCCCCAAAAGACCATCTCTTATGCACCCTTCAGATAAGATAGTGGTGGATTATCATCACTATTCTTTTGCCAGACCATTGTTTGCCTGGAAATTCCCTAAAATTTCATGAAATTACATGATATTTCACAAAAATAAGTTTCTTGACATCTGATGTGAAAATTGAACATGAGGCCAAAACTCGCTTCTAAGTCACATTAGATACCATTGCAAGGAAGGTGTTGAAGAAAAAATATCGGCCCTTAGACATGTTCTGTTGGTTATTGGGTCATGCGTTACTCCCAAAATTTACTGATGGCCTTATCATATGTCTCTTACTTTTCAGTACGGGAGCTTATCATGGACTCCACATTTTGCGCCTAACTAGGCTGGCTTTCTGGTCCATTACAAGGCTGCTATAGATTTCGTCGATACCACTTACTTTTGGTATGCTCTTACCCATGTTTTATCTGTTGGCATGCACCTGGGATGTTATTTCACAGGTGTTGCATTTGGTAGGTAGTTAAAAAAAAGACAATTTCACTGTCCTCTTTTTTTTTTTTAGTTATTGGTTGTTTAATTGGGGCAATGGCAACTTTTACAGAATCTTAGATTATAGTAACTTAAATACAGACTACCATTACATCGCTGATAGTGCTGTTTGGAAATACATTTTTCATTCTATTACCGATTGGTTTACTGCTAGAGAGACTTCATTTGTGTACTTTCTTCAATGTTCAGTGGATTCTGCTCTTATGTTACTGATAGTGAGTACTATGCCACTCTTCTAATGGATCTGATTTTCCAAGATCAGCATTGTTTTACTCTATTCTCATTATTACTATTGGTTATTGTAATACTGTAGACATTTGAGGTTCCCTGGTTTCTCATGATGAAAGATTTCTTTAGAACTTTGGATTTCTCTGACCTTATTATCACGACGGACTGTTAGAAGAAACAGGACTAGACCGACCACGTTACCACCTATTTAGGTGGGTTGTATATTACAATATTTTAAACACATATGATATGTGGATTCTATACACGGGTGACAGGTGCATGCAATTTTATGGGTCTATCTTGGTGGGTGTTTCTGTACTCTCGCACTTCCTATCACGATTCCTTGTCTGGCCATTTTATATCTATCTGGACATCTTTTCTGTTGCCCTGACCCGTACATTCGACACCTGCTCAGAGCTGGAATCACTTTTTCATTGAGTTTCACATGGTCTCATCTGTTCTGCGCTTTCTCTCGTCACGACACAAGCTTTTTTTCTTATGCTCACATCTGTAATATACTTATGCAACACAAAGAACATGAATTTTGAAAATGTCTTTACAGCCTTAAAAAAGTCAAATGTTGACAAAACACATGTTGGCTGTGTTCATTCTGGACTAATCAACGTGAGCAAAGATTGTAAACCATATAATCTTTTGTGGATTACAACCCCTATGTTTTGAACTGTATTGACATATTATCATAATTTTGTTGAATATTAAACAGAACCATATCTAAAGAATAAGAGTCCATACTTTGGATAGTGCTTTGGTTCCTTATAGTGAATGTATTCTATCGGTTAACTTTGGATAATGTATATGTGCAACCTTTAGTAGCAGGGTGCCTGAACCACAACAGCACCTCCACCCTCTATTACACCAGTTTTATGTTTGAATTTCTTTCCCACACAAAACTCTCAATTGTTACAGTGCAACACGAGGTGTGATCATTCTGGCCACCCCTAACCCAAATTTTTTTGAATCAATATCTTCTCTCTGGCTCTTTTGGCTGTGGGATCTGATATTATTAATATCAGGGTAACTAGTTTATTCAGCAAACATGTCTAATTTTGATGATGACAGAGACAAAATGTTTTTAGAACTCTTCTCAGGACAGATGGCCCGAATAGAAGCATTCCCTCAGTGGAGAGCCCACAAGGGCTTAGACAACAGTTTATCAAACTTGAACGACTAAAGAAACAGGAACTATCCCGACATCAGACGCGCCCCCTCCCTGAACACCTTCAGGAAGACCCTCAAGACCTGGCTCTTCGGCTAAACAGATCTGCGGACCCCCCCCCCCCCCCCCCCCCCCTCAGCGCCTTGAGACCCTCACGGGTGAGTAGCGCACTTACAATTCCCTGATTGATTGATTGATTGATTGATGGTGGGATTTCACAATTTTAAGAAAGTACATCGAAATGAAACAGGTACCAAGAGGCCTTTGGGTGATTATTTTCCCTACATTCGAGGATCTAGATACTGATCTATTGGGTGAATGGGAGAATTTAATATTATCCTCATCTTTTGGAATGATGGATATTTTGATAAGACACACCGAGAGGAAAAGAGGCATTTTGTTATGTGAAATTGAACAGTTAAAGGAAGAAATCAAATCCCTTAATTTGACAGAGGCCAGAGAAAAGAATTATAACATTTTGAAAGAGGTACCTAGTACACATCAAACCTCCATAAGAGACAAAAAAATGAGAAAACTTAAGAGGGATGACAATGACTACCGAAGTGGTAAGATATTTACATTTGCTAAAAAATTTGATGATTTCAAACCACGACAAATTCAGGTCACTACAAGTGACAAGACCCCTGCCACCTCTACCTCAGCTAGTGAGTCCGACTTATCCAGTGTGGCTAGTGATCTGAGTGAGATACGAGAAACAGCTCCTCTTGCGACAAGTACCACCACCAACACAATGGCATCCTCTTTTTTAGTAGAACTAGAGCGATACAGGAAGGGGACCAGGTCAAATTTCAACAAACCCAATTCAAACACAAAAAAACCAGAAGGGGCAGACATAAGAATAAATACCAACCAACGGGAGGGAATGACAACAAGATCAACATCACACAACCAAAAGAACTGAGATTGGGCCTAAAAAAAGCCATCAAATGCGATTTATATCCCCCTCCCTAACGATGACACTGTGTCTAATGATGTCTCCATTGTTACCTTGTCTCAGTATAAACTGTCCACAGTAGGACCCAATGTATTACGGAAAGGTTTGAGTTTATGTCCTATGTCAAAACCCAATTTCACCCAGATTCATATTGATCTGTTTAAATTTGTACGCCGTTACAAATTAAAGAAATTCTTTAAAGACAAACAAAAGCCTAATGCGGCTCCAGTTTTCAACGTTTCTGCATGTAACAAAATCATTAAAGATGTACAAGATCTACAAGTCTTATTGTCATTAGATGAAAGCGCTGGACCTGCCCCTGCTATCGGTGACATACTAGAGGACGTGTATATAGCTTCCAATTCAAACATCAACAATGGACTGAATCTCAGATCCACATTTGTCCCCACACTACCACCAGACAATCTCATAGACTCTTTCTACAAGGCAGTCACACATGATCTATATGGGTTGGAAGACAGGTTATCAAAATGACGAGGAATCCTCAGGGACAATCTTACCAAGAGTGAACGTACAGTTTTACACAAACTATCAAACCTTCCTAACATCACAATTAAAGAAGCAAACAAGGGGGGCAATATAGCACTGATGGATAATGGTGATTACATCAAAGAAATTGACAGTCAACTATCAGACACCAATTCCTACATCAAGTTGCAGCACAATCCCTTAAAGGAAGTGACTACATTGATTGGGCAAAGACTTTTTCACTGGCGGGACACTTGCCTATTGACGGACGTTGAGTATAGGTACATGTTCAATCCGTCACCTAGCGCTCCATGTATTTACACTCTACCCAAAATACATAAGAATAGTGCCTTCCCTTCGGGTAGATCTATAATTTCAGGTATCGGTTCACCTACAGAACATATTTCTGAATATATCAACATCTTTTTACAACCCATAGAGCAAAACCTGCTGCCATACATCAGAGATATGAAAGATCTTCTTAATAAACTAGATGATCTGGAGTGGGCTGATGATTTCACATTTGTCACCTTAGATGTGAATGCACTTTACACATGTATCCCTCTTGACAAAGGCATGCAAGCTTTGACTGCTTTTCTTTTGACCACAGATGCCACCCTGTATGAACATACTCAGATAATCCTGGATTTGACACATTTTATCCTGGAGAATAATTTATTACTACATAATGGCACCTGGTTCAGATAGGCATCCGGGGTTGCTATGGGTTCTAAATGTTTGCCTTCTTATGCGTACATCTACATGGGCTACTTTGAGTGACAACACATTTGGGCTACTTGCCCGCCCAACATCGCAGAACATATTACATATTGGGGATGATACATTGACGATATATTCATGATTTGGAATGGAGGTACACAAACACTTGTGAAGTTTCTGACTCATCTTAACAACAATTCGTTTAATCTGAGATTCCCACATCACATGAGTGTCACTGAAATTGACTTTTTGGATGTGACCCTCTATTTAGAGGACAAAAGGATTACCTTACGGCTATATCGCAAGTCGACTGCATGCAACTCCATTTTACATGGAAGTAGCGCCCATCCAAGGTACAGACTAAGGCCATCCCTTTAGGGTAAATGACATGTCTTAGACATAATTGTAGTAACGATGCTATCTTTATGCAGGAATTACAACATTTGAGAGCCCGCTTTACAACCAGGGACTATGAGAAAGAGGTCTTATACCAGACCGAACATAAGAGTCGCAATAAATCACGCCAATCCCTCTTGAAAAATACGGCCAAGAATAAACGACAATCACACAATTTGGCATTGATAACGGATTTCAATACACATAGGGGCCGATTCCGGTTCAGGCCGGAAATCTCTCCGACCGAGCCGGACCCGGAGAGATTTCCGACCAAATCGGACCCTAGCAGTCCGACCGAACAAGTACGATGCGTTCGCATGCTATCGGACTCGATTCGGTCGGACTCCCATTGAAGTCAATGGGAGCCGGTCGTACAACGCGTACGCGGGCTCCCATTGACTCAATGGATGCGAAGCGAACAAGGGCGCCCCCTACAGCGGGTACGCGTCGAAGCGGGTCACGCCGTACATGCACAGGTTCGACTCGTGCGGCTAGGCGTACAGGGGGGTCTGACACGGACCCCCAAAGTGCAGCTCCGACTGCTCTTTTGAGCCGGACGGCGCGAGTCGGTCGGACTGCTCGCGGCGCGCATCATAGTTACCCGGCCGGGGAACGTCTCCATTGTGCGGTGCGAGTCGTGTCCGTGCGAGTCGGTCGGAGCGGTTGGGTCCCGCGAACGAGTCGGACGGCGATTTCGCATATGTTCGCATCGTACTCGCTCGCCCGGACGCTCGTCCGACTCGGTCGGGAAACAGGGCTCCGAATCGGATCCGGTAATGCCGAGTCCGATTCGGAGCCCTACCGGCCGAGATCGGAATCGGCCCCTCAGTCAGGATCTTTACAAGATAATGCGGAAACACTGGCATCTCCTAACTCTGGATCAGGGTCTATCTAAATACATTACAGGGTGTAGGAAGGTGGAATCTGACTATATGGTTGCCCCCACTTTTTTTATGGTGTTTTGCTGGTTTATGACTTAGTTGGACTGGGATCCTGCTATTCAGGGCCCCAGTCTATCTGCTTTCTCTGTAAAATGGATTCCATGTGCCTTAGGCACATCTCTGATTGGGATCTGGAGTGCCCTTATAAGTCCCTAGTATATGGTATACTATGTACCAAGGGCATAGGTACCTCAGAGGCCTGCCAGGGGCTGCAGCATGTATTATGCCACCCCTGGAAGGCCATCCAAACTGACACCACAGGTCTGCTACTGCAGCCTGGGTAAGGTGGTGCATGCACCCCTTACTGTGATATAGGTTACCTATATCACGAAATACATACACACCTAGAAACCTATAAGTCACTCCTAAGGCAGGCCTTATCAATCCTAAAGGCAGAGTGCATGGTTCCTATGTGAGAGGGTGCCCCTGCATGAGCAGGGCCCCTCTGCAGCGTTCGGAGACCATCTCTGATGCTGTTTGTAGTGCAACCTGACCATATACTCTTAAGCGCATTATATCCTCGCGGTAAAATGCTAACTTTGGAATGGCTGCACCTAAACATGTCGTGTTTGGTGTCAAACATCTTGGAATACTACCCCCCGCCAATCCTGGCAGCGGGGGTAGCATTCCACCCTTCTAGAGGGAAAGACATGTTAACTCTGGCTTACCCGGTAACTTCTTTCTGAAGCCCTGGCATCACAAAATGGATGCTGCTGCCACAGACACAAGTCTGGCCTCCTGCTGCTGGATGAAACTCCGGCAGGGGAGGCCTGGACAATAGGTTTCCTGTTGCAGGGAGGTGTGACCACCTCCCCAGACAGGATAATGTGTATTGGGGCTGGGTGGGTGCACTCTTAGAGTGCTTTGAAGTCCTGCACTGGGGGAGCAAAAGGCTCCTCTGTGCATATGCCAGTTCAAACCAGCTCAGGGGCTACCTGCCCCTGCTCTGGCGCGAAACTGGACAAAGGGAAGTGGGTGTAGCCACCCCTCCCTTGACCCTCCCATAGGTGGGGTCATAGAGTTAGTCCCTCCCTGTTTTACTAGTTAAAATGGGGAACCCTTGCCACAGCAAGATTAGATTATACCTGGACGAAACTCTGAAACAGAATCCTGGACCTTCGACGCTCTACTCACGATTAGAGGACTGAAGAATCTCCCTTGGGGTCAAGGAGTGACTCCCCTGCTTGGCAGGCACCAAAGAAGCATCTGTCCGGTTCGCATTACTGAAGCTCCCGTCGGACGCCGAAGTCATCGCATCACCAGAGGTGGATTCTCAGACTTCCCCGAGGCTACCCTGAGTCCCCAGCAAAGCTGAGGCCCGTGGCTATCGTGGGTGACTTGAGACCGTGACCCCTGGACAGCGAGCACACTTGCAAGTGCACCATCTTCTGGGTCTCCCAAGAAGTCGTGCTTTGGGCTCCGAGAAGCCCTAGCCTCCAGCACCACCTGCACCGAAGATCACTGGCCCCCACTCCACGAGTGTCCTGTAAGCCAGCTCCACGTGCGGCGTCACGAGGCTCCTTCGCGGTCGCTAGCCCGTTGGCTAGTAGCCCTTACCAAAGGCCAATCTTTTCTTTACTTGGCAGTCTGGTTGCTCCAGGCCTGCCCTCACTTACCCTTGCTGGGTGAGTTCCCCAGACCTTGCTGGTCTGCATCATCGACGATCTACATCTTACTCTAGACTTGCCGTTGCCAAGGCCTGTTGGGTCCAATCTGGTCGCCGACACCTCTGCACTCGACAGACATCGAGCAACAGCCCGAATCCTGCTCTTGGTCGCCGACAACGCCTCCCGGACCTCGTGGCTGAAGAGTCAAGACGACCGTCAACGAACTTGAAGCACTCGACATCGGTGGGCATCTGTCCATCGCCCTCCTGGTCACTGGCTAGTGACCCAGACTCTGTCCCCTCTGCTTTCAGGTTCTTCAGAACTCCGATCCACTCTTGGATCCACCCGGACACTTTTCTCCTGGTCGCCAGCAGCACTTTGCAGCAGATCGCCATAAGAAACGACGACGAAACCCGACCCCGAAAGGCACCTATGCACCCGGCTTCCCTGGGTGAGGTAACACGAGTACTCCGGTGCTCCCGTGGGTAGAGACTCTTCAAAGTCCTAGATCTCAAAGGGTTTTGTCCTAGTCCTCTTTAAAGTGTCCCTTTCCTCTATTTTCCCGATCCCGACTTTCTCCATAGAAGTTAACGGCGTATCGCGGTTGTGTATTTACACTGCACGCGTCTCCCGTGGGTCCCCTGTGTCACTACCTTGGGTGGTTCCTTGTGGTCCAAGCACTTCTAGAGGCTCTAGGCCTAGTGTCTAGTTCAGTCGTGGTTCGCATACCACTTTATTGGTATATGGTTTGGTACGCCCCTAGGGCCCAAACGTGTATTTGTGCTATTACTGTGATTTAAGATCTTATAACCTATGTACTTGAACTCTAGCCTCATAAAGAGACTAGAGGGGTGTGTTTAGTAATAAATACATATATTTTGAATATATACCTGGTGTGGTGCTCTTTCATTTGGTCACTCAAGAGATTATAGACTGGTAAAACAAGCTGCTTTACATTCCTTCAAGACTTAGCCTGAAGGCTGCTCTCCATAGCTACCACTAGGATAGCTTTCAATAAGGTTGTCTTTAACCTACCTACCATAAGAGTCGATTTGGACTGGTGCACGGTGCCCACTTTAATTAGTGGACAGCATATGCCAGGCCAACTTCTCACATTGGTGTGCAGCGTGTGGGATTCCAGCTTGCTATTGTTTTACCAGATAATCTCAATTGAATTGATCAACTGAAAACCACTAAAGGTACCTAAGGTACATATAATTTAAGCTTAGAATATCAGTAAGTTCTACTGAACTTAGAGTTGTGTGTTAAGGGATAGCACAACCCTTTCTACAACTCAAGAGAGTTTAGTAGGCCACACTAGAGTAGGTAGTGCATACACCACACCACACTAGTAATGTCTTTAAAAGCAGGATCCAAAGATGCCCTGCAGGAAGCCATTGAGCTTCCCCCTCCAAGTATGACACACTCCCATTCTTGGAACTGAGAGCTTTGTGTAACGTGAGGAAATTAAGGACAGGCCAAAGTCCCACCACCCAACACCTCCAGGAGTTGTTGGTGGCTTATGATCTTAGTAAGTCCTCAGAGACTGAAGGGGTAGGAGCAGAGGGTGGGCCAGCAGATGAGGAAGGGGCCAGGGGTACTACTACCCCCAGCCCCCTCTGAAACTGACCAGGAGGGTGACAATGACCCTGACCTGGAAAACCCAATCCCTTCTGGGGAAGATGAAGATGAGGATCTAGAGAACCACACCTTTGTCCCCCAGGAAGGATTATGAGTGTGCTCAGAAAGTCTAGGTCTCCTTCTCAGGAGTCTAACCACTCTGGCACCTCAATAGGGAGCTCTGTTTCTTCTCACAGGAGGGAATCCTCTCATGAGAGAAGAAAGAGACTGGTCCAGTATGAGGAAACTCAACTAGAGATCAGGAAGAAGCAATTGGCTTTAGATAGAGAATCCCTAGATCTCCTTAGAGAGAGAAGAAAGTTGGGACTAGAGTCCCATGGTGGCAACAATATCCCTAGAGATAGGGACAGGTCTTATGACCATAGAAACCTAAACAAGATTGTCCCTCCCTACCAGAGTGGGGATGACATCCACAAATGGATAACTGCACTGGAGAGGGCCTGTAAAGTTCAGAAGGTCCCCCAGAGGCAGTGGGCAGCAATCTTGTGGCTCTCCTTTGCAGACAAAGGTAGAGACAAGCTCCTCACTGTAAGAGAAGAGGATGCTGACAATTACACAGTCTTGAAGAGTGCTCTGATAGATGGGTTTGGCCTAACCACTGAACAGTATAGGTTGAAGTTCAGAGACACCCAAAAAGCTCAGACTCAAGACTGGGTTGATTTTGTAGATTGTGCTACAAAGGCTCTGGAAGGTTGGATACATGGCAACAAAGTGCATGACTTTTTAGGATTGTACAATTTGATTATGAGGGAGCAGATCCTTAATAATTGTCAAAACCAGCTTTTGCACCAGTATCTGGTGGACTCTGATCTGACCTCTCCCCAAGAATTGGGAAAGAAGGCAGACAAATGGGTCAGAACCAGAGTAAAAACTAGAAATCAGGGTGGTGACCAGAAGAAAGATTCTACTAAGTCCCAAGAGAAAGGTGGGGATAAATCTAAGGATAAGTCCCCTACAGGGCCCCAAAATTCCTCTTCTGGGGGTGGGTCCCAAACTCCTTCCTCTCCTGAAAAGAAACCATATTGCCATGTCTGTAAAAAGCCTGGGCACTGGAAAACTGATCCCAGTTGCCCCAGGATTGGCAATAAAGAAAATGTTCCTCCCACAACTACTACCACCCCTCCTGGTACTACCAGTAGTAATCCTCCAGTTGGGAGTAGTGCACCCAAAAAGTTGGGTGCTTTTGCAAGAAGGAACAGAGGTGGGCCCTAGTTTAGACAGGGACCCCGCAACAGACTCCTCTGACTCTGATGGTGGTATAGGATTTGCCACCTTTACCATGGGTCCCATAGCATTGGGCAGGTACAGACTGGAGCCAATGATTAATGGTCAGAAAGCTGTGGCATTTAGGGACACAGGGGCTAGTGTCACCATGGTGGCAGGGAAACTAGTCCCCCCTCACCAGCTTTTACCTGAGTTTAAATACCAGGTGACCAACATTGATGGTGTCAGAACAGATCACCCCATGGCCATAGTCAATCTCAGCTGGGAGGGGGTCACAGGCCCAAAAGAGTGGCAGTGTCCCCAACCCTACCTGTAGATTGCCTGATGGGCAATGATTTGGAAATTTCAGCCTGGGCTGAAGTTGAACACCAAACCCATCTTAGGATGTTGGGCGTCCCTGCAAAGGTTAGTGGGGCTGTGATGGCCACAGCCCCAGCCCAAGACTTTGGAGAGATGGAGCCTGAAAGAATGGCCCACTCTCCCCCAAAAGAGAGCAAAAGGGTTGAAGAAAAGTCTTCTTCCCCCAGACAGTAGGTAAGGGTCAGCCTCCTCAGGGAACTGACCCTACCCCTAGTGAAGGAACTGCCACAGAGGTAGTCAGGCCTGGCCTGGCCACACCCCTGATGGCAGAGGACCCTTCCACGGTGGTACCCAGTCTGGAGCAGGTAACCTGCCCCTCTCTACCCTGCCTCAGTCAGCCCAGGGCTGCAGAGGTCAGGGAGGTCAGTGGACCCCCCGGGCCCCCTGTCCAGAGGAAGCCCCCATCAGCAGATTAGGGGCAGCCAGTCTAGTAGCCCTAGCCAGGTGAAAATTCCTCTACACACTGAGGGATCCCCCATACCTTTATGTAGGGACCTCCCCAGAAGGACTCTGGTAGGCAAGGGCAAACCTGGGACCAGAAGGTTCCAAACCTGCCATGTCCCTCCAGTGTTCCATCCAAAGGGACCCAACCCCCAGCTGTAGGCAGCCAAAGGTTGACCCTTAGAGCAAAGTGCAACTCAGTCATGGAAAGACAGGCATACATGGTGACCAGTGATCTGAGGAAACTGAGGCCAACATTCCTAGGGCCTCACTTCCCTACTCAGACACCTCACCAGCCTTGTACTTTACCTAAGCACACCAGAGGTAGTGATTCCCCATGGTGGAGACCCTCTCATACCCTTAGGGTGAGGGATTGCTTAGTGGACCATAACATAGGGGGCAACCATGCTAGTGCAGGTGCTTCCTTATATGGCCACTTAGTCAATATAGGCTCAACTGGCCAAGGTTAGCCTTATCTCCTTTCGTTTGGGGGGGGTTATGTAGGAAGGTGGAATCTGACTATATGGTTGCCCCCACTTTTTTTATGGTGTTTTGCTGGTTTATGACTTAGTTGGACTGGGATCCTGCTATTCAGGGCCCCAGTCTATCTGCTTTCTCTGTAAAATGGATTCCATGTGCCTTAGGCACATCTCTGATTGGGATCTGGAGTGCCCTTATAAGTCCCTAGTATATGGTATACTATGTACCAAGGGCATAGGTACCTCAGAGGCCTGCCAGGGGCTGCAGCCTGTATTATGCCACCCCTGGAAGGCCATCCAAACTGACACCACAGGTCTGCTACTGCAGCCTGGGTAAGGTGGTGCATGCACCCCTTACTGTGATATAGGTTACCTATATCACGAAATACATACACACCTAGAAACCTATAAGTCACTCCTAAGGCAGGCCTTATCAATCCTAAAGGCAGAGTGCATGGTTCCTATGTGAGAGGGTGCCCCTGCATGAGCAGGGCCCCTCTGCAGCGTTCGGAGACCATCTCTGATGCTGTTTGTAGTGCAGCCTGACCATATACTCTTAAGCGCATTATATCCTCGCGGTAAAATGCTAACTTTGGAATGGCTGCACCTAAACATGTCGTGTTTGGTGTCAAACATCTTGGAATACTACCCCCCGCCAATCCTGGCAGCGGGGGTAGCATTCCACCCTTCTAGAGGGAAAGACATGTTAACTCTGGCTTACCCGGTAACTTCTTTCTGAAGCCCTGGCATCACAAAATGGATGCTGCTGCCACAGACACAAGTCTGGCCTCCTGCTGCTGGATGAAACTCCGGCAGGGGAGGCCTGGACAATAGGTTTCCTGTTGCAGGGAGGTGTGACCACCTCCCCAGACAGGATAATGTGTATTGGGGCTGGGTGGGTGCACTCTTAGAGTGCTTTGAAGTCCTGCACTGGGGGAGCAAAAGGCTCCTCTGTGCATATGCCAGTTCAAACCAGCTCAGGGGCTACCTGCCCCTGCTCTGGCGCGAAACTGGACAAAGGGAAGTGGGTGTAGCCACCCCCTCCCTTGACCCTCCCATAGGTGGGGTCATAGAGTTAGTCCCTCCCTGTTTTACTAGTTAAAATGGGGAACCCTTGCCACAGCAAGATTATATTATACCTGGACGAAACTCTGAAACAGAATCCTGGACCTTCGACGCTCTACTCACGATTAGAGGACTGAAGAATCTCCCTTGGGGTCAAGGAGTGACTCCCCTGCTTGGCAGGCACCAAAGAAGCATCTGTCCGGTTCGCATTACTGAAGCTCCCGTCGGACGCCGAAGTCATCGCATCACCAGAGGTGGATTCTCAGACTTCCCCGAGGCTACCCTGAGTCCCCAGCAAAGCTGAGGCCCGTGGCTATCGTGGGTGACTTGAGACCGTGACCCCTGGACACCGAGCACACTTGCTAGTGCACCATCTTCTGGGTCTCCCAAGAAGTCGTGCTTTGGGCTCCGAGAAGCCCTAGCCTCCAGCACCACCTGCATCGAAGATCACTGGCCCCCACTCCACGAGTGTCCTGTAAGCCAGCTCCACGTGCGGCGTCACGAGGCTCCTTCGCGGTCGCTAGCCCGTTGGCTAGTAGCCCTTACCGAAGGCCAATCTTTTCTTTACTTGGCAGTCTGGTTGCTCCGGGCCTGCCCTCACTTACCCTTGCTGGGTGAGTTCCCCAGACCTTGCTGGTCTGCATCATCGACGATCTACATCTTACTCGAGACTTGCCGTTGCCAAGGCCTGTTGGGTCCAATCTGGTCGCCGACACCTCTGCACTCGACAGACATCGAGCAACAGCCCGAATCCTGCTCCTGGTCGCCGACAACGCCTCCCGGACCTCGTGGCTGAAGAGTCAAGACGACCGTCAACGAACTTGAAGCACTCGACATCGGTGGGCATCTGTCCATCGCCCTCCTGGTCACTGGCTAGTGACCCAGACTCTGTCCCCTCTGCTTTCAGGTTCTTCAGAACTCCGATCCACTCTTGGATCCACCCGGACACTTTTCTCCTGGTCGCCAGCAGCACTTTGCAGCAGATCGCCATAAGAAACGACGACGAAACCCGACCCCGAAAGGCACCTATGCACCCGGCTTCCCTGGGTGAGGTAACACGAGTACTCCGGTGCTCCCGTGGGTAGAGACTCTTCAAAGTCCTAGATCTCAAAGGGTTTTGTCCTAGTCCTCTTTAAAGTGTCCCTTTCCTCTATTTTCCCGATCCCGACTTTCTCCATAGAAGTTAACGGCGTATCGCGGTTGTGTATTTACACTGCACGCGTCTCCCGTGGGTCCCCTGTGTCACTACCTTGGGTGGTTCCTTGTGGTCCAAGCACTTCTAGAGGCTCTAGGCCTAGTGTCTAGTTCAGTCGTGGTTCGCATACCACTTTATTGGTATATGGTTTGGTACGCCCCTAGGGCCCAAACGTGTATTTGTGCTATTACTGTGATTTAAGATCTTATAACCTATGTACTTCGAACTCTAGCCTCATAAAGAGACTAGAGGGGTGTGTTTAGTAATAAATACATATATTTTGAATATATACCTGGTGTGGTGCTCTTTCATTTGGTCACTCAAGAGATTATAGACTGGTAAAACAAGCTGCTTTACATTCCTTCAAGACTTAGCCTGAAGGCTGCTCTCCATAGCTACCACTAGGATAGCTTTCAATAAGGTTGTCTTTAACCTACCTACCATAAGAGTCGATTTGGACTGGTGCACGGTGCCCACTTTAATTAGTGGACAGCATATGCCAGGCCAACTTCTCACACAGGGAAACCAAAAATCACATATAGCAGAGGAACAACGCTCAGAAACCTTCTATGTTCTAGCTACGACCCTCCCAACACATCATGTCAGGGCACGACTTAGCTCCCGAAAAGACCTTGAGGATTTTTCAGATGTATTTGCAATGTATGCCAATACGCAGCCAACAAAACCTTAACCTTCTGATATAACACTACACAGGTTCATCATATACAACATTTCATCAACTGCAACACCAAATTTGTTGTCTATTGTATCGTCTGTGATTGTGGCCTAGTTTACGTGGGCAGCACGAATATACCATTGAAAGAGCGAATACAAGAACACATCAGGGCAATCAGAATAGGGCTTTGGGGGGGCGGCCGACCACCGGGAGGCTTGCCCCCCCGGGGATTTTGGGCATTTGGTGCAGCCCAGAGCCCAATTGGGCTCGTTTGGCTACACTTGGGCAGGGAGGGTTAAATACGGCCATTTTAAGATGCCGTGTCACCATTTTGGTAAGGTGACACGGCGGCCGGTTGGGGCAGCTGGTTGTTGGGACAAGTTTTTTCTCTTGGTAGTGCAAGGTAGCTGTGGGCGTGTTGTGCAGGATGGCGGAGGACCCCAGGGTAGCGGAGGCACTGCGGCTGCTTGCGGAGGCAGGCCGCTTAGACCTGGTGCGCGATGGGGGCGCGGCAAGGCCGACGCGCCGGGCATCGGGAGGTGTAGCCGCGGCGGTGTTGACTTGCTCGCCGCCGCGGCCTCGCAGCTCAAAGAAAACGGTGAGTTCAGGCGGCCGCGCGCCTGGCACGGCCGCCAGAAAGAGAAAAGGAGTGGGGGGCGGGGCACTATGCAGCGGCCCGCGCTCGAATTCCGGGCGGACGCGGGGGGCCGATATCAAGGCCAGTTTGGGAATGGAGGCGGGAGCAAGTGGGCCCCACAAAAAAGGCAGGCCGGCAGTGGCAGTGAGAGCAGAGGGGGCTCGTGCGAGGGGGGGTAGGGGGGTAAGGAGGAGAAGGCCCCATTTCGGTTTAGGAGTGGGAGGGCGGGGCCAGGGAGGAGAGGGGCTTGGTTTTGGGGACCGGGAGTGGCCAAGGGATTCAAGAGCCCACAGGTAGCAGGGAGGGAGGGGAAGAAGGGAGAGAGGGGCCAGGCCCATCCGGGGGCAGCTCAGCCAGGGGGGAGAGTGGGGGGTGGGGGCAGGGGGAGCTAGCAGCTAGGGGCGGGCGCAGGTGGGGGGTCTGCTGGGGGCCCATGCCATCCCTGGAGTTGGGGGGGGTGGCTGGATAGGGCCCCGGAAGGGCTCAAGCACAGCTGGTTGGAGGTAGGGGGCTGGGCCAAAGAAAGGATTGAGGCGAGCCTGGCCAGATTGGCGTGCGTAGAACGCGGGGGACGGTGTGGGGCGGGTGGGAGCCTTTCTCCTGGGTTAAGGGGACGTTTAGGCCCAGCGGCTTCCAGGGGAGGGGGACAAGGAAAGTGAGGGGCGCCTGTACCCGGGAGGGGGAGCTGTAGGCTGGAGGGGGGCTGGGGTGTTTTCCGGCCAGGAGGAGGGGCCATACACCAGGCGGGGGTAGGAAGAGGGTGTGGGGGTTGACAGGGAACGGGGCACGTCAGGGGCTGGAGGGGGGTATGCTGGCGGGGGGGCTGATTTGATAGGTTCAGGTGAGGGCACTAACCCCGGCACGTCGGACCTTAATTTTCCTTTACAGGGGCACCAGGCCAGGTTCTCGGGTGAGTCGCTTGCGGCTCCGAGCCACCGAGGGGATGGGCAGGTATTGTCCCGTGCGGGCAGCCCGACTCCAACGTGGGACCTACACGACGCAGCGAGTTGGAAGAAGGAGACGCAGACAAGGGTGCCCATGCCCCGGTGGGTCGATGCAGCCTCAGGGAAGGGAGCTTGGGGATCAGTCTACACTCCCAAGGGGGGAGCGGAAAAATGGCAGGCCCAGGGTGATACAGGCAAGGGCCTGGAGGATTTCATACGCCGCGGACGGGAGGCGGCACAGTCTAGCAAGGGGGATCCGTGGTTAGGGGAACAGCTGGAACTGGACTATGTAGAGGACAGTGTAGAGGAGGGGGAAATACTGGAGAGCAAAGGGGAGCAGGAGGGAGGCGGGGGGAATGCGAGTAATGCTGTGCCTAGTCTATTGCAGATGGAACAGAGAGAACGGCGTGCCGGGAAGCACGGCAGGGAGCCACATCAGTCGCAACGGGTTAGGCGGCGGGATCCCGTGAGGACGCCGACCTTGACGCCAGGTAAGGATGTGGAGCCAAGCGGGGAGGGTCGCAAGCAGGGGAAAGTGTCAAGGGGGATGGACGCGGGGTGAAGGGGAGGTGCGCTTGCGCAAAGGGCGATACGTCAGGGATACAGGGGTGGGACCGGAGTCAATCGACGAAGGTGGGGAGGAGAAGAGGACGAAAGCGACGGACGGGCAAGAGGATGGACAGGCAGGCGGGTCCAAACAGGGGACAGCTGAAGAGGACAAAGGGGAAAGGGGGAACAGGCAGACGGGGCCAAGGAGAGTCACAAGATCAAATTTAAGCGGCTACCGTACATGGGAGTGACCAAGCCACTGGGGGCGCATATGATGTTGGCCACGAAAGAAAAAATCTGGAAAGGGGAATATGTGGACATGTTGAAGCTGTTACATAGAGAGTTGAGGGCCAAGGAAGGGTCTAAGGAAGAGGAAATTGAGGTAGCCAGGAGACCACGGGTGCCCATGACCATTGAAAATTGGTCGGCGGCATTTTTGGTATTCGCCAGTGTTTATTGCGAAAAGTACCCGGACAGATCCGTTGCGTTGTTTAAGTACATGGGCGTGATCAGACGGGCGGAGGTGACTTATGGGGCGTATGGGTGGTCACATTATGATGAGGAGTTCAGGGCGAGACTGGCCTGGGACACGGAGGCTAAGTGGGGGGAGATAGACACAGACCTTTATCAGCAGACGATGGGGGCGGTGAAATTTGGGAGAACCACTTATACGGCCAGCGGCCTGCCACTGGTAGACCACCCCTTTCAGGGCCGCCCCACCGGGGGGGGGGGTGGGTTACTCCACAAAAGGCACGGGAATTGCGCAAGGGGCATGTTGGGATTTCAACAAGGGCACATGCGCCAGGGAATACTGCAAGTTCAGACATGAGTGCTCAAAGTGCTCAGGTAAGCACCCATTGGTGCACTGCCATGGCCCAGGGGTCAGCGGACAGGGGCAGCACGTTAACCAGGGGGCTCCCCAGAATAGCGGGTATAGGGGGGCCGAGGTTTCCAAGGGAACATGGGGAAAGGTGCATACTCCCATTAAGCAGGTATGCTTGGAGCGCCTTTTGGCAGACTACCCCATCACGAAAGATGCAGAGCTGCTGAGAGCGGGTTTTAGGGAAGGTTTTCGAATTGGATATGAGGGCCCTTGCATTGCCAGGTGGGCCGAAAATTTTAAGTCAGCAAAAACACACAGAGCGATAGTGAGGGACAAACTGTACATGGAGGTAGCCGAGGGGCGCATGGCCAGACCATTTTCACACCCTCCCATCATGGAACTGATTATTTCCCCGATAGGGATCGTGCCAAAGAAAGAGCCAGGGCAGTTCAGATTGATACAGCACCTCTCCTGGCCAGCAGGGTCATCAGTGAATGACCTTATAACGGATGAACTCACATCAGTGTCCTACTCATCAGTGGATGTAGCCAGGGAGCTAGTTGAGTCAGTCGGGAAGGGAGCTTTGATGGCCAAATGTGACATTAAGTCGGCTTTTCGCTTGATGCCAATACACCCTGACGATTATCAGCTGCTAGGCACACAATTTGAAGGGCTCTTTTTTGTGGATAAAGCTCTGCTAATGGGCTGCTCAGTTTCATGTGCCTTATTTGAGCGCTTCAGTTCATTCTTGCAATGGGCATTCACGTGGCACACGGGCAAAGAGACGGTGACACACTACCTTGATGACTTCTTCCTGGTGGGCCAGCCTGGTTCAACGGACTGTCAGCGGCAGCTGACAAGTTTTCAAGAGCTCATGGGCCAGTTGGGTGTGCCCCTGGCACCAGAGAAGACACACAGTCCGAGTACGGTGTTGTCATTTCTTGTCACTGAATTGGATTCGGAGGCAATGGAAGCACGCTTGCCAAGTGACATAAAGCTGCACATGTTGATGTTGATCAATGATATACTGGCTAAGAAAAAGGTGATGGTTAAAGAGGTGCAAGTTCTGCTGGGCCATTTGAACTTCGCATGTAGGGTAGTCAGGGTGGGCCGGACTTTTTGTAGAAGGTTGGGGCGGTCTCTGGCGGGCTTGACGATGCCCCATCATCACATGCGTTTGTCAGCGGGGACAAAGGCAGATCTTGAATGTGGAGGACATTTTTGGGGAATTTCAATGGCATTCCCATCGCAACGCCAAAGGAGTGGGAGTGGGAGGTTACTATATTCTCAGATGCATCAGGAGCACATGGTTTTGGGCTTTACTGGGGGGGGAGGTGGTGCGCAGAGGACTGGCTGCGACACTGGAAGAACGGGGTGAGGAGCATCGCTTTTCTGGAACTTTTTCCGTTAGTGGTAGCTGTGACAGTTTGGGCGCAGGATTTGGCGCATAAGAAAGTGATTTTCAAGGTAGATAACATGTCAGTGGTTCAGGTGGTGAACAGGTAATCGACAAGGGATGCACAAGTGCTGAAGTTGATGAGGGTTTTTGGGCTTAGCTGCCTGCGTCATGATATTTTGTTTCAAGCCAGACATGTGGCAGGTGTGGACAATGACATGGCGGATGCTTTGTCTCGTTCACAGTGGGAGAGGTTCCATGGGCTAGTCACGGAGGCGGACGAAGACAAGACGCCGGTTCCACCAGGACTGTGGTCAGTAGGCGACAAAGGATGCTTGACCTGGTGTTAGGGTCCCTGGCGCCCTCCACTCGGGCGGCATATACTCAGGCAAGGACGGCATTTCTGAAGGGGGGGTCAGGGGTCAGGCAGGGCATTGGGCAAGGGAGGAGGAGGTGGTACAGTTCATTTTGTTGCTCGTTGACAGAGGTTTGTCGAAAGTGACTATAGCGGGCAAGTTGTTAGGCATCGCTTTTATGGGGAAATTGTGGTGGGGCTATGCGCCTTCCGCCGGGGAATTAGGCAGCCGGATACTAGAGGGATGGGGGAGAGAAAGGGGCATTAGGCCACGGGTGAGGAGACCGGTGGGGAGGCTATTGTTGCGCGGTTTGCTGCAGATGGTACCCATAATATGCAGGAATAAGGAGGAGGCTGTTTTGTTTTCCACGTTAATGTTGTGGATGTTCTTTGGGGCATTTCGGGTGTCGGAGCTGATGGGGCGGAAGGGCGTACAGTGGGGGATGTGGGGATGAGGGAGGCGCAGGTGTCAGTGTGGATCACACACTCCAAAACGGACCAGCGGGGAAATGGCAGGTGGGTTTCTATGGGGGCCACGGAGGACAGGTATGTGTGCCCGGTATATTGGGGAAGGACGTTAAGGAGGGGATGACCGAATGGCAACGGGACAGTTTTCTGCAGGGGATCAGGAGTCCAGGTGTCTGCGGCGCAGCTGTTGTGGGTCATGCGGAGAGCGCTGTTGTGCGTAGGTGAATCACCAGGGCATTTTGGTACACATTCCTTTCGCATTGGGGCAGCAACTGAGGCGGCCAAGCAGGGGTGGGGAAGGGACAGGATCATGCAGTTGGGTGGTTGGAAGTCGGATTGCTTTAGGAGATACATTAAGCTCTAGGGAGTGCGGGGGGAGGGGAGTAAATTGTGCCACTTTTTGTTTCTCACGTATGTGTCTTTTCAGGTGCTGTGGCGGGGCCAGTGTCTGCGGAGTTATCCATTTGGATTGTTGGCCACTCTTTCGTGAAGTGGGCTGAGCGGCACGAGTTGGATAAAGGGACGGTTTGAGTCTAGGGCTTGACACAGCTTTGTTTAAGTTTTCTTGGCAGGGAAAAGGGGGCATGAGGTGGCATGAGTTGTTTCCAGTACTAAATGGGTTAGTTAGGGAGAAAATATGCCCAGATGTTTTGATTGTCCACTTGGGGGAGAATGATTTGGTACGGTGTAAGGGTTTGGCTTTATTGAAACAGATGAAGCGTGATCTTTTGGAAATAAAGCAGCAGTGGTCCGGGTGTTATATCATCTGGTCGGAGTTCATCCCGAGAAGGCACTGGAGGGGGGCGGAGAGTTCGGCGGCGATAGATAAGGCCAGGAGGAAGATCAATAGGGACATGAGGCTTTTTTGTGATAAGGAAGGAATAGGGAGAGTGGAACATCCGGAACTTAAATACGAGGCAATTTACTTTTTCAGGCCGGATGGGGTCCATCTGTCTTGTTTTGGTTTGGAGCTATACATTATTCAGATTAAGGAAGTGCTGGACAGGGCGTTGGGTATCAAGAGGTATCCGAAGAAGTCCTAGGCCCTATTGGGGGGGTCAAAAGTCCGACAGGCAGGGCCTTTTTGAGTGGCGTTTTCTTGGTAAATAGTGGTTTATATTGTTTACAGGTTAAGTTGAGGTTTGGGAAGTTATTCAGGGGTAGGTAGGAAGGGGAAGGTAGCAGAGGAAATGTTTAGTTACATAGTTAGAGTAGGAAGTAGGAAGAGTTTACAAGGTTAATGGGACAGCATTGAAGGTCAGAGTTTGGGGGTTTATAAAATGTTGCAAGTAAGGAAAAGGGGAAACTTTAGGGGTGGGGGTGGGGGGAAAGGTAGGAAGGAAAATATTTAGGGGTCGATTCCGATTCGGGCCGGAAATTTCTCCGACCGAGCCGGACCCGGAGAGATTTCCGACCGAATCGGACCCGTGCAGTCCGACCGAACGAGTACGATGCGTCCGTATGTTATCGGACTCGAGTCGGTCGGACTCCCATTGAAGTCAATGGGAGCCGGTCGTACAACGCGTACGCGGGCTCCCATTGACTCAATGGGTGCGAAGTCGGACAAGTGCGCCCCCTACAGCGGGTACGCGGCGAGCGACTCGCGCCGTACACGCACAGGTAGGGGGACCCATGGGTCCCCCCTGTGTGAGACTCGCGCGGCTACGCGTACAGGGGGGTCCGACACGGACCCCCAAAGTATGGCTCCGACAGCTCTTTCGAGCCGGAGTGCGCGGCTCGGTCGGACTGCTCGCGGCGCGCATCGTACTTACCCGGCCGGGGAACGTCTCCATTGCGCGGTGCGAGTCGAGTCCGAGCGAGTCGGTCGGAGCGGTTCGAGCCGGGAGCGAGTCGGTCGGAGCGGTCGGGACGCCCGGACGAGTCGGTCGGCGAATTCGCATCGTACTCGCTCGGCCGGACCCGAGGACGGTTCGGTCGGGAAACAGGGCTCCGAATCGGATCCGGTAAAGCCGAATCCGATTCGGAGCCCTACCGGCCGAGATCGGAATCGGCCCCTTAGTGAGGTTTAGTTTTGTACGGCAAAGGCCAAGGGAAATGTTTTATTGTAAGGTGCACCTGTCTTCAATAAAGTGGCCTTTTCCACACATACAGAGCATTTTTGTGGTTTGTGCTGCATCCCCTTGGGGCGCAAACGGGAATCCGAACTATCCTTTTGCAGTACATTTCATTTCTGCACATGCTACATTAGAGTTGATCCAACTTAATTAATGGCATTGCCCTAGCTAAGGAGAATCCCAGAGGGGGTGATAGGACTTTCGCTTTGAGAAAATTGGAAACCAAATGGCTGACTAAATTGAGAACCGTGGATATGGGCCCCAACACTGACAGGGAGCTACATGTTTTTCTAACTGACTGAATAAATCAATGATTGTTAATCTTTGGCATGACTCTGTGACTTGACAAACTGTTGCTTGTATTGATGCTGTTGTGATGTGTTTAATTCTAAATATAATTTCTGGTAAACATTTGACTGTATATACAAGACTCCTCATAAGGGTGTTGTAACGAGAACATCAATAATATGCCATACCAATGTGCTTACCATTTTCAACTGATAGACGTGTACTGCTTTGCAATTACTGTTTGTGAACTCACAGTATAATATGCACAGGTAACAACAGTCTGTATTTGTGTCAATAACACACTTGACAGTATTTGGAGTGCATACACGGGGCTCCCAATAAGGAGGGTGGAGTGAAAACATTTCAAATACGTGGAACTCATGTGAACTCCAACTGATTACATGTATCGTGATGTAATATATTTGAAAACTTGTAAGGAGTGCGTATATGAGGCTCGGGAGAACATTAACATGCATATATATCTATACTTATAATATTTTCACCTGACAACATGTAACGTGATGTAATTACTTTTGTCAGCTCGCATTGTAATGCATATAGGCATAGCCATTTCTATTTGACAACATTTACCATGATGAAATTATTGTTTGTAAAACTTATATCTGCCATACGCATGGATAACAATATGTCTAATTTTGTGATACCATTGCAGTAGATTGGATTTTGCGTTTGTGACGTTAGGTGCTTTTTCCTTTCCATTCACTTTTTTCGGTGTATCGTTCACTTAGTTTCTTCCTCTATAAATACAATTTTAGTTTTCTACGGCTTTTATCTCTAGCACGATAGGATCAGGAGCCATGGCAGTATGGTGCCCGTGTATTTTCTAACGCGAACACTTACCAACATGTTGCACCCTCATCACTTTCCATTACTCGCTACACATGTGACCGTTTGTTATAAGACTGTTACCACGGACCTCTTTTTTCGCTGGATGAACTCATGGATGGGATGTGAGAACGCCATGGACTGTTGGCGTTTCAGGACATGGTACGTTGGTCGGGGTCTTTTTTCTGAAAGTGGGTGTTTTGTGACTTTTATTTGTAGAAGTCTTGATGCAAATAGAATCTCTTGACATAGCTGTCTCGCAGACTTCTAAGCACTTTTTTATTGTTTATCATGAGGCTTTAGGCTATCTCCACTAAGCAGCTCATTAGATACTTTAATGACCAGTACGGTCAGACACTTCAGTGAGCATTACGGGGGCTTAGTAGTCAAGTATTCTTGAGCTCATATTGTTGAAAACAAAGGATTCAACAGACACCCTTCATTTAGGGGTTTTCCTTAGGGGATTATTGGGTCATGCGTTACTCTCAATATTTACTGATGGCCTTATCATATGTCTCTTACTTTTCAGTACGGGAGCTTATCATGGACTCTACATTTTGCGCCTAACTAGGTTGGCTTTCTGGTCCATTACAAGGCTGCTATAGATTTCGTCGATACCACTCACTTTTGGTATGCTCTTACCCATGTTTTATCTCTTGGCATGCTTCTGGGATGTTATTTCATGGGTGTTGCATTTGCTAGGTTGTTCCAAAAAAAAAATTCACTGGCCTCTTTTTTTAATTTTTATTTATTGGTTGTTTAATTGGGGCAATGGCAACTTTTACTGAGTCTTAGATTATAGTAACTTAAATACAGACTCTACCATTACATCGCTGATAGTGCTGTTTGGAAATACATTTTTCATTCTATTCTAGACTGGTTTACTGCTAGAGGGACTTCGTTTGTGTACTTTCTTCAGTGTTCAGTGGATGCTGCTCTTATGTTACGGATAGTGAGTACTATGCCACTCTTCTAATGGATCTGATTTTCCAAGATCAGCATTGTTTTACTCTATTCTCATTATTACTATTGTTTATTGTAATACTCTAGACATTTGAAGTTCCACAGTTTCTCATGATGAAAGATTTCTTTAGAATTTTGGATTTCTCTGACCATATTATGTTATGTTATTTTAATCTTATAAGGCGCACAGCTACCCGAAGGTTTCCCGGCGCCGCCTGACAGGAACAGAAGGAAGGGACATAATCTATTGATTAAACAGCCAAGTTTTTAAACACTTACGAAAGTTCCCATACACGGTTTCGTTCCTAAGTGACATGGGGAGGGAATTCCACATAGAAGGACCTAGACAAGAGAAGGACCGACCACCCATTCATGACAGTCTGGTCCTAGGAACCGAAAATTTAGCCTGAGTGGAGGAACGAAGAAGGCGCGATGGTAAGTAAGGATGGACTAGAGCGTTCAGGTACAGAGGTGCCTTGCCAGATTTGATCTTGAACATATAACTCAGGGCTTTGAATTTAATGCGATTCTCAACCCTGAGCCAATGAAGGTCACGAAGAGAACCTGAGATGGAAGCCATTCTGGGAACCTGGCAAAGCAGTCTAGCAGTCGCATTCTGCACCACCTGTAATTTGCGCATCACATCCTTATTGGCTCCTAGATACAGTCTAGAAGTGACAAGAGCCTGGACCACAGTTCTTTGAGTGGAGCTGGGCAACATCCAAAGGATTTTCTTGAGCCATTTAAGGATGGTGAAGCAGGTCGAGGCCACCTTCACCGCTTGTTGCTTCATTGATAGCTGGTCATCAATGATAAAGCCTAAGTTGCGGACCTGATGCGTAGGTTGGGGAAGAGCACCCATTTCAGAAGGCCAGTATTGAGGACCCCAGATATCTTTATTATTCCCCAAAATTAACACTTCCGTCTTTTCGCCGCTGAGTTTAAGCAAGTTGGCTTGCATCCAGCATGCAATTTTCCTCAATCCAGACTGAAGAGATGATGACTTATACGCCCTTTCAGCAGAAAGTGAGAAGATTATCTGGGTGTCATCAGCGTAAGAGAAAATGGACAACCCAGCATCTTCAGCAATAGCCGCCAAAGGCCTGACATAAACATTAAACAATAGAGGGCTGAGAATGGAGCCCTGCGGTACCCCATAAGGTGATACATGGGTTTTAGAACTGGCCATAGGAGAGAAAACCTGAAACGTGCGGTATACCAAAAAATCAGCAAGCCAATTGAGTGCAGGGCCAACCACACCCACTGATTGTAAAGTTTTCAGTAACACGGTATGAGATACCGTGTCGAAAGCGGCACTCAGAACCAGTAATATGAGTGCCACAGTGTCTCCAGCATCCAAACGGTTTCGCAGCATTTCTGTAACTCCAAGAAGAGTAGTTTCTGTCGAGAAACCTGCTCTGAAACCGGATTGTGAGGGATGCAGAAACAAAGTGAGTCAGTTGTAGATTAATGTGTTTTTCCAAAATTTTGGAAAAAGCCGGAAGTAAAGAAATAGGCCGAAAATTGGACGGTGGCACCGGGTCAGCATTGGCTTTTTTCAGAAGTGGAAGGACCATGGCGTGCTTCCATTCAGGTGGAACAGTTGCTTCCTGTAAGGAAGCATTAAGCAGCTCCATAATTAACCTCAGGGAGGGTAGCTCAAGTTTCTGCAGCACGGCGACGGGGAGAGGATCTCTACGAGAGCCGGATTTAAGACTGTCTAGGAGCCGTTTAAAAGAAGTTGTATCTAGAAGTGACCAAGTTTCCAGTTTGTTGGTAGGTTCGGCAGTCTGACAGTCCAGCTGTTCAGTACTTCTCGATATTAGAGGAGAGTTCATAGTTTGCTGTATAGTGTTAACTTGCTTAACATTCAATGCCGAGTATATTTTTTCCACTTTACTAAGAAAAAACTAAGCAAGATCCTCACATTGTGATTCAGTTAGCACAGGGGGGGTGAATTGACTAGCTGCACCAGACAGTTCTTTAACTAGCTTAAACAAAGTTTTAGAACTATTCTGCGCGTTAGAGATGGTAGCGCTCACATATTCAGCTCGGGCAGCATTACAGAGAGAATGATAGTCTCTTTTTGCCATTTTATATGCGAGTTTGGATTCTGGTGCATAGTTCTTCCTCCAGCGTCTTTCTAACGCTTTACATTTGCTATTCTCCATTTTTAACCTCTCGGAAAACCAAGGGGCAGGGGGACGGTGATTGTTCACCTTCTTAGTAGAAGGCGGGAGACACGCATCAATGGATTTTAAAATCCAATTTTGGATAGTATCCAAATCTGCCATAGAGACTTGATTGATGGCAGGGGCGTTTTTAGATAGGAGCTTGTTAAAAGCTTCAATATCCAATTTCCCCCAGTTTCTCGATTTGGACTTAGTACCCAAAACGGCTGTGGATGGGCTCGGCAGCTCTTTCTTGACCCGGAAGCCGACCAAAAAGTGATCTGACCAGAGTACTGGAAGAGCTGGGGAACAAAGAATATTAGGTAAATTGGAAAAAATGGGATCCAATAGATGGCCAGCCACATGGGTAGAACCTGAATTACAGAGCAGAATATTCATTGCTGCCAAGTCGGTGATCGAAGAAGTGCAAGTCGCACATGTTGGGTCATCGAAATGAAGATTCAAGTCGCCCAGGATGGTGAAATCGGCTGCGTCCAAAAGGTAGGGAGCAATAAGATCAGGAAATGATGCAGCCCATGGCCCAGCAGGCCCAGGGGGGCGATAAAGCAAAATCCCTGAGAATGTAAACTGGGGGGTCAAGGCAAGTTTAAATAGAGTGGCCTCGCATCCCCTAAAGGGTAAATCTTCGAATTTACACGTGTACGAGTTGTTATAAATAAGCGCAATGCCTCCCCCCATTTTGACTTCCCTATCTTTCCTCACTATCGCGTAGTTAGAAGGCAAAGCAGATGGACGGACTGTTAGAAGAAACAGGACTAGACCGACCAAGTTACCACCTATTTAGGTGGGTTGGATGATACAATATTTTAAACACATATGATATGTGGATTCTATACACAGGTGACAGGTGCACTCAATTTCACGGGTTTATCTTGGTGGGTGTTTCTGTACTCTCACACTTCCTATTATGGTTCCTTTTTTGGCCATTTTATATTTAGGGGTTATGGACATCTTTTCTGTTGCCCTGACCCATACATTCGACACTTGCTCAGAGCTGGAATCACTATTTCTTTGAGTTTCACATGGTCTCATCTTTTCTGCGCTTTCTCTCGTCACGACACAAGCTTTTTTACTTATGCTCACATCTGTAATATGCTTATGCAACAAAAAGAACATGAATTTTGTAAATGTCTTTACAGCCTTGAAAAAGTCAAAAGTTGACGAAATACGTGTTGGTTGTGTTCATCCTGGACTAATCAACGTGAACAAAGATGTAAACCATATCATCTTTTGTGGATTACAACCCCGATGTTTTGAACTGTATTGACATGTTATCATAACTGTGTTGAATATTAAACAGAACCATATCTAAAGAATAATAGTCCATACTGTCTGGACATCACCATTTTTGGAGAGTGCTTTGGTTCCCTATAGTGAATGTTCTGTTTCTGTAACAGATTGTCTTTACAAAGCAGTCTACCATGGACCATGCGACTCCCGAATGTACAGAGAGAGGAGAAAACAGCAACACCAGAAGAATGCACAGAGGTCAGGAAGGATTTATTATAGTACCAGGATTATCAGTGGTGGCCGGCCTGGCTCGCGGGTGGTGAGGTGGGCGTGGGGATAGCTTGGGGGATTGCGATTGTGGGAGGGTGCTCATAATAAAAAATAAATGTAAAAAAAATTAACTTACCTTGCCGCTGGGTCCCGCGTCTCTTCTCCTGTTCTCCTTGAGGAACAGGAAGCACAGTCAGGCCCCACTGTCCAATCACAACACTGCAATGCAGCGTTGTGATTGGTAGGCACCCAGGCTCCCCTGACCAATCACAATGCTGCAATGCAGTGTTGCGATTGGTTTTGAGCTTCCTGGTTCGACGCTCAACCAGGGGATGGGAGCCTGGGCATGTTCTTCACGCAGGCTGTAATGCAGCCTGCATGGAGAACGGGGAAAGTGCGCATGACTGGTTTGGGCAACCCGAGAGTGCCGACCAAACAGTCATTGCGCACTTAGGAGTGGGCAAACCACTCCTCTCTTGCCCTGCTCCAAGAGCAGAGCAACCCCGCCCACCTGCATGCCCACAAAGCAGCACAAACATAAAATTATAATAACTGAAAGTTATTATCATTTTATGTTTCTACTTCTTGCACTGCTTGAAAGCAGTGGGGCAACACTCCTCTGCCATAGCGGATGAGCCGCCACTGAGGATTATTCTATAACAGGGCTCTGGTGTGAGCATGATTTTAATGCTAGCTTTCTTATTGGTTAGCTGTCTCTTTTCACTCCAGGGAATCACCAGGGCCCTGTTCTTGTCCAGGTACATGTTCTACTTCTAAGGAGAGTGAGGTCTTGCTATATAGCAGGGCTGTCCTTGGGAGGGTTCATAGATCTCAAATAGTGAAAAGGACATTTTGCCATCTCCGAAACACCTCAGAATAGTTTTTTCTGGGCCCTTTCTCTAATAACGTCACAGAAAGTATTTTAAAGAAGGTGAACTGAGTGAGGGAAATTTCTTATAATGGGCTTGTGTCCCATCACCAATCACTATGTAGGGACTACTATAAGAAAGACACCTACCAGAGACTTCACAACTCAATTTGACTTGAAAGAGAACAAGTTCGAGAAAACGGTTCATATTTAACTGGAACTGGAAGTGTGGATCTTACCTTCCGTTATACGCAAGCTTTGGAAGTGCTTCTCAAAGGTCTGGCCTGCTTGGCTCATATATATCCAAGGGTTATAAAAGACAAAGAAGGACATCTTTATGGAAGAACCAGGGTGGGTGTAACATGCATATTTGCTGTAGTGTAATTACGCAAGGAATATAACCATGCATTTAGAGCTATTTTCTAAGATAAAAATGCACCCTTGTGTCCAAAATGGACCTGAGGATGCATTTTGCGCTCTAAATGCATCAGAACAGGAACCGCATTTTGCACTCTAAATGCATCAGAACAGGAGCACCCGCTCGTGCTCTATTCTTGTGCTCTCAAAAAAGCATATTTGCCCCAAATTATTCAGAATTATGTGAGCAGGGCTAATCACATAATGTTAGGCAATTTTGCACCACAAGAGTAACACAAAATTACTGACATTACTCTGATTACTGTGGCGTAATTAAATTTCACCCAGGTCTAGTGATGAGTTGCAAATGAGCTTTGTCTGGGCCTTTGCTGAATAAAAGACGATAAAGGCTGTCTCCCATTAATATCAATGACCTCATATCCTAGAGTCTGACTCTAGCAGCTAAGACTTTAAGACCAAGCAGGATACTGGGTATGCCATGACCTCCAAGTGATATGAATCTTTTGTCAATGAATAGTATTCTAGGCCCATCCACTTTCTTTCATTTATTACATAAACAAATGGCAACACTATTCCCACTTTTTCTATCTTTCTTGTGTTTCCTAATGATGATGTTCATGTCACATACACAAGTCTATTTGGAAAAGGAACTATAGAGATGCTGAATACAATACAACACTTACAATACTTGATCATTTCCAGGAAAATCTACACCCTCATTCTCTATACTCTTCATCCCTTTACTTCAGATGTAGGGTTGGGCAATAAACTCTACTCTGCCGATGGATTTACGAAGTTTTGCCCACTCCGCACTAGGTGAGTATCGCAGAGTTTTTTTCTTGTGCATGGCTTGCCAAGGTTAAGTTGCCGAGTAAGAATTTGCATCCCCTAGTGCAAATATTGGGTGCTAGAACGCCTCCCGGCGAGATTTCTCAACTCGAGCGGTCATTGCAGGTCACGACCATTCATGTTGAGAAAGCTGCAGCTCGAGTAGAAAATCTTTTTAAGCGGCAGAAAGAAGCAGCACCCTTTGGCGTGCTGCGTGGTGCAGTTTGCGCTGATTTCACAGTCCGGAACAAGCTCCTGCTGCTAAAATTCAGCATGAGCCGTGGAACTCTGTGGATTCTTGCAGAGTTTTTATGTAACTCAGCGTAATTCAGCAGAGTGCAACTCCTATACAGATGTCTCCCATACTCTTCCTCCATATGGTGAATATCACTGCTTGTAAACTGTACATGCTAGGTTTCACTTTCAAATGTTTTTGTGTGGTATGTGGACAGTTTTAACTGTATGACCACCCCAAGTTTTACATAAAGGTAATACAAACATACACAATAGTCCCTACTGGATTTGGTTCAGCCCCTTTCAGCCATTGCTCTGTTGAAGTCTTATTCAACGGTTGGATCAGCCCAAAGTACAGCATACATACACTGGGCAATTGATCAGCCCCCTTCAGCCAATGGCTTTGTTGACAATGTCATTCAGTTTTTAGGGCAACCTACAGGATGGGTATTTGGTGTTTGAAGTGTCATGCAGTTTGACTGACATTTTTCTATTTTTACATGTTAGTCCGCCTGGGGATGAGGAGAACATTCACAGCCAAGCAGTCACATACATGGTGCACCACACACAAGACCTCAATGGAACAGTTGTGTGTGGTGCAGACCCTGTAAACAGAATGGAAAACTTGTAGCAGTTTTTGTGGCATTGTCTCCTAGAGCAGCCTCTGGAGCTTTATCTGGAGACTAGCACCATCTAAGCCTTACTTGCATCACTGAGTTCCTTAAACAGTTCTGATTCACAAGAGTCATAGGAGTTATTGCAATGACACCTTTACCCCTCCCTCCCATGTAGACAGTTGAATGAATGACTGAGTACATGCTGTCATGTAATCAATGGCCAGCATACCTGTGGACAAAATAGGGGACGGTAATCGTATTAGATTTATAGGGCTCTTCACTGGCGTTGGCGTGCACCTTCAGTGTCCACTGTACTCTTTACCTGCTGCCAGTGTAAACTTGGCCAATATCTCCAATTAAAATCACATTTGTAGTACTGTGACAATGATGGACTACGTGTAATAGATTTTCACCATTAATTATAATGCATTTGTTGCGTAAACTGAGCCTCTGGCTCAGCTCTGCAAGGTTTGTTTTCACACCCACCACGGGCGACACTAGTGAACTAAGTCCAATGCACCATTGCTGAGTGTGAAAGACGGATTATTGTAGCCCTGCAGAACCACACCCAATATATAAATGAGGTGGTGTTAATGCTTTTAAGTTACTAATAGGGAGTAGGAAGCAGTGATAATCCAAACAATCATTCTTTAATGATTTACACACTCAAAATCACTAGAAACGGAATCTGTATTTCAACATATTTATTTTAACATAGTTATTTTAGAATACTGGGATCTAGTGCAGATAATATTTGTAACCTCACAGAAGATTTAAAAAAAAGCAGCTAAGCTTTTCAATATCACTGAAAATAAGGAGAAATAGTAACATCACAACTTATAGACCTTGAACCTTCAGTGTGCTATCCCTAAGTTTTATGCTAGTTCTAGCAGATGAATAAATTAGAAGCCTGAGTTTCAGAGGTGGTGCACATACCTGGGGAACAGGGTTGGTTGTCTGTTTATTATAGCTTGTCAGCTATTTCAAGCACAAGGCCAAGAGTTAGGAGATTGTGTCTACGAGAGAGCACAATCCTGGCACCAGTTTGTGAAGGTAAAATGGAATGATTTGCAGAGCCTCAGGAAGTTTTGCTGGAGGATTCTTAGGTTGAGATGGAATCTGGCGCCATGCTCATCTGGATCTGTGATCTGCGTCTGTGAACTGGGGGAAGTTTTTCTCCTGACTAAGTGGTCAAGCGGTAGTACTTATATGTTGTATCTTATCTAAGATGGAATTTGCAATATCACCTTAGACATGTTTTGACATAATCATATACATCAGTGGATGTACCAATAAGGTAAAAATATGTCAATATAGAACACATTATTTGGGTTATGGTTGTTATATGACCTTGAAAAAGGCACCTGTCCCAGAATGATGTCGTACTGGGGGTTCTGTTGATGTCCATATCTGAATGAATTGACACTTTCACACTTCTTGGAAAGATAGGCACAGACATCATCTGTGTCAAAGGCAAACATGTTGATGATTCTACATAATTTGATGGAAAATGGCAGCCTCCATTGTCAAAGATGGCAACCTCCATGGTCTAAGGTGGCAGCCTCCATTACCTAGGATGGATTTGGGGCCAAAGGTAAGCAAGCTTGACAGGCTAACTAAAATGGAGACTGTAGCTAAAATGGAACCTGTGCTGTATTTAAGAACCTAAAACTAAAAGAACGAAACCTAAATACAAGTGATTAAAGTAGATAAAATAATAGAATTATAGAAGGATACTGTCATAAGATTTATGACATTCCTGGAATAACTTCTAACCTATCTAGTAACTCAATTATCAATGAATGTGTTTTTGATTGATCTTATCAGACATATTCATTATACATTTACACAATAAAAGCACATGCCAGAAACTTGCATTTCATGAGATAGAAATTCATCATTTGTTACATGTTCAATAAAACGTCTTCAAAATTAAATGAAAAATGGGTCTCTGCGCTGGAAGACATGATCCTTACAACACATTGAAAAGATGTTTAATGACAGTCATAAAAACACGTGTGAATTGATATGTTAAGATTTTTTAATTTATTAATTGCAATCCTATGACGTGAGCATGCACAGTGCGCGCCGACGTCATAAGGAGCAGCCAGACGCACTGGAAGCCATTTGCTTCCAGGCATCAGAGAGGAAAAGGTGTTTCCTGCTCCATGGGGGGTTTCAAGGTGCATCAAGGCATCGAGGGAGAGGAAAGAGTTTTTCACATGGGGTCGCGATCGTGCAGCAGGAATGCCCCCACGAGGCACCAGGGATTTTTTTTGGGTGTAATGGAAGTGACCCCTTGGGCAAGGGTCGCTTCCAAGGGGGTTAAATTAAGTTTATGTATTTTCTGCCCCCCCTGGGGACAGATCGGTCCTTTTTTGGGGGCAGAAAACCCCACTAGGCACCAGGGATTCTTTTTTATTACAGATGGAAGCGATCCCTTGGGCAAGGGTCACTTCCAAGGGGGTTCATTTATGTTTATGTATTTTCTGACGCCCTGGGGACAGATCGGCCCGTTTTTTTGGCATTTCTGCCCGGGGGGGAGGGCAGAAAACCCCACTAGGCACCAGGGATTTTTTTTTACAGATGGCAGTGACCCATTGGGCAAGGGTAGCTTCCAAGGGGGTTAAATTATGTTTATATATTGTCTGCCTGCCCTGGGGACAGACCGGCCCTTTTTTTTGGTCTTTCTGCCACCAGGGTGGGGGCAGAAAACCCCACAAGGCACCAAGGATTTTTTGTTTTACAAATTGAAGTGACCCCATGGGCAAGGGTCGTTTCCAAGGGTGGTAAATTATATTTATGTATTTTCTGCCCCCCCCCCCCACCCCCCGGGACAGATCTGCCTGTTTTTTCGGCCATTCTGTCCACGGGGGGAGCAGAAAATCCCACTAGGCACTAGGGATCTATTTCTGTTTCAAATGGAAGCGACCCCTTGGGCAAGGGTCGCTTCCAAAGGGGGCAGATTTCTGTCTGCTGTTTTCTGCCTTTTTTTTGGCCTTTCTGCCCCCGGGGGGGGGGGGGGGGCAGAAAACCTCACTAGACCCAGGGATTTTTTTTTAAAGTGCATGGGGGCGATCCCTATGGCAAGGTTCACCCCTTAATTTCTTTTTATATTTATGTCTGTTTCTGCCCCACCCGGGGGTGGATTGGCCCCTTTTGAAGGCCCATCTGCCCCCTGGGGGTAGAAAACCCCCTAGAGCAAGGGATTTTTTTTTTGTTTTGTAAATGGAAGTGGCCCCTTAGGCAAGGGTAGCTTCCAAAGGGGGTGATTTTCTGCTTGCCATTTTCTGTCTGCCCCGGGGACAGATTGGCCTGTTTTTTTGGCCTTTCTGCAACTTAGAGGGGGGCAGAAAACCCCACTAGATCCCTTGGGCTAGGATCACCCCCCAATTTTTCTTTTTTATCCTTGTCGGCCCTATTTGAAGGCCCATCTGGCAGTTTGGCCATTTGGGTAGTGACATAGCATGTTATAATGTTAATTGTTTTATTTCCTGTGAATTGAAATTGTAATGTTTTATTTCTCCTTTTTATTCTAGTTCAAGGCTTTTGCTCTTTTGACTGATGTTCCAGGTTGCGCTTTCATCACTGGTGGTTCTGCAGTTTGTGTAGTTGCATGTGTTTGGTAAGAAAACTTTTTTTGTACTATTTACTCTAAATGAGTTTATTTTTCACTGCATGAATGTGTTTTTTGTAAATGGTGTAATAATAACCGTATGTTTAGCTTCTGTTTTTTTGAGTGTGAAAATCGTTTTGCATTTGAGTTTGATGTGTATTTTGTTGTCTTGTGAGTAATTGGTTTTGTTTTTTCTTTCTAGTGGGATATCGTTGGTTTTTGCTGTGTCTCTGCAGAGTAGGTGCTGGTGAGTGTAACTATCTCTGGTAATTGAGTCATATGGTTTTTAAGTATATAGATCCTTGTGATAAAGCCACACTTTGTTTATTACTTATTTTGCACAGCGTTGGTTGTTGTTCACTTGTTTGTGAAGTCTCCTTTCTTTGTAAGGATTATGGCTCGCTGCAGGATTACTGCTCAGAAGGTTGTTGGCTTGCTTTTTGAGTCTTCCTCTGATCATGGTTCAGAGACTGACTCTGCATCTGAGGCAGAGGAGGGACCAGAAGACTCTGGCAGTGAGTTTTCTGTCCACGAGGAATCATCGGATGATGAAGCCACTCTTAGTGCAGATGAAGTGCCTGTTTTAGAGGAGGACACTGATGTGCCGATAGTGCAGCAAGAGGCATCTGGACTGCAGCCTGGGGCTGCAAGGCTTCCCATTAGAAGAGCTGACCTCTGGGTTGCCCCAGGCATAGTGCAGCCAGCATTGCACGAGCCACTGAATAAGCCTGATTATGTCATTTTTGTATATAGCTCATGTCTGAGAAACAATGAGGGTACCCTGAAAGCAGCTTACGCTGTATTTACAATAAATTATGCTGTTGAAGCGTCATGACTTCAAGAGGTTACCTCAGCACAAGTTGCAGAATTGATTGGTCTTACCAGAGCATGCAGTCTAAGTGCTTAAATTGGTGTGACATGGGAAATAGATATGCTAATTCAGTTGCAGAATAGTGTGTCCTGCTAGCCTGCACATTATAATGGAACTTTCACATGTGGGTCTAAGAAGGACACTGTCTATTCAATGTTGATGTCAATTTGAGTTAAAAATGATACAAGAAAATGTTTCAGAGGCAGAACAACAAGGTTGGATCAGAGCAGGTTGTGAGAAAAACCCAAATGACATTTGGATGTCAGCTGATGGGAGACCAGTGTTACATGATAGTTTGTTGTTTACAATGATACGATATTTTCACCGACACACACACTTGGGGAGGAATTCTGTGATATGCCTCTTTAGAAAGAATTGGTACAACCCAAATTTTAGGATGCTTGGAGAAGTAGTGTGACATCGATTTGTGACATGTCAACAAATGAATGCAGTGAAAAGAACACACGTGACATTGAGTCACATAGGGAGGTCAGGAGGTCCCTTCAACAGAATGTTAATGGACTTCATCGAGATGCCTGAAGGCAATGGGCTGAGATACGTCCTAGTCATAATGTACGTCTTCTTGAGATGGGTGGAAGCTTACCCAACCAGAAAAAATGACAGTCTAACTGTAGCAAACCTGTTATTGCGAGAATTTATCCCCAGGTATAGAATGCCAGTTTCTCTGGAATGAGATCAAAAAACCCACTCTCTCAATGAGGTCCTGAGAATGATATGTGCAGCACTGCAGATTGAACAAAGATTGCACTGTAGCTATCGACTTGATGCTTCAGGTTTAACCGAGCAACTCAAGGACACTATAAAGTTTCGCTTAGCATAGGTTTGTGCCTCAACATCACTGAAGTGGCCTGATGCTTTGCCTTTGGTACTGATGAGTATTAAAAATATTCCTGAGAGAAGAACTGGTTTATTGCCACATTACATTTTCATGGGAAGTGCCATGAGCTTGCCTGTTGTACCTGTAAATGCACATATGAGCATCACAGATGATATGATACTCAATTACTGTAAAGGATTGGCTGATGTGGTGCATTCAGTTTCTCACCGGGTTGTAACTGCTAAAAAAAGACCTGCATTGCAAACAGTGCGACTACCTCAATACGGAAGATCGGGTTGTGATCAAGAAGCACATTCAGAAGGTGTGTTTGGAACCAAGATGGAAAGGCCCCTTCCAGATTATTTTGATGATCAATACTGCTGTTAAGTGTGCTGGAGTGCCAAACTGGTTGTAGGCATCAGACAAAAGAAGAGTAAGAAATCTCCATAAAGAAGAAGTGTTCTTGGAGCCTGAATGGAAAGCACTGGTGACAGGTTCATCACAAGTTGAACAACAGCAAGAAGCAGTGACCCAAAGATCATTAAAGCAAGGAGAAGAGAGGGGTGGAGTTTTGAAACCAGTAGGCCCAATCCAAGTTCCTGTGATTTCACAAAGTGGCATTGAAGTCTCTGATGAAGAAGAAGAAACACTTCAAGCAGAAAAGACTACTGAGACAGCATCACAACAAACTGAAGATTTCCTGGGTGACGGGAAAAGCTCTGAAACAAGAAGAGTCACCTGTGATGTTGAATGGCCACATAACAGTGTTTAAAGCAGACTGAAAAGAAGTGCATCAGTTGATCGAATATCACCAACTATCACTGAAGATTCCAAATCGAATGGTGTAAATGACACAGAAGAAGGTCAACAGAAACCAAGAAGATCAAAGAGAGCAATAGTGCCTTTTCAGAGGTATTTAGCAGCGAGTAGTCATTTTATGTGGACAAAGTACTGATTGTCACATTAGATGAATTATGTGATGTGAGATCTGAACTGTTTGAACCCCCAAAGAAAATGTATGAAGTTGACATTGATAATTGAAAAGAATTGAGTGTTTGAAAAAGTGAATAACTGACTGATAAACAAGAATTGTGCTGTTAGACCTTTATTATTTTAGTTTCTCATTTTATAGAAGATCATCCTGGGCCCAAGTCTGCAGTACAAGAGTAGGGATAAAAGTTTTAGAAGAACATGGAGTAGGGTTAAGGAATGTCTATACGAGGATTGCTTTGCTGAAAGCTACCACATTGCGAAGCTACTTACAGAACTCTGCACTGAACCTTTGAACTTGGCTGCATAGGATCTGATTTTAGGCAAAACTTGTGTTGCCTTAGAATTAGATATAAAATATTATGTGCATAGCTTTTGTAATAACAGTGATAATGTAATAGTGTTAGTAGAGTTCTTTTTCACACCTGATAAAGAAATTAGATCTACTAATAAAATTACCACATTTACACATACCACAGATGAGGAGTAATATTCTAGGTTAGTGCAGGATTGATTCAACTAATGATGAGAGTGCCCTTAGAGCAGAACTGACATGTGAAAAAGATAATATGATGGTTAGGATAACCATCAGAGGGGGGATTGAGAGGTTGCTTTGTTAATTTTACATTTTCTTGGAGGAAGAACCCATAGCACTCCAAATTCCAAGGCATCTTTGTTTGTTTTCAAATAGGAAGGGCTCACTTTGCCATCACATCACACAAAAGATATACCAACCCAAGACCTGAAGAAAACCCGTTGGAAAGAAATGCGTAGTCTACGGCAAAATAAAGGAAGACATTTTTTTAAAAATGAGAAGATCATGAAGGAAGAATTCAACTTTTAAGGAAAAGTTTCTTTGATTGTGCATTATGTAATTCAACTGTCATTGAACTCCATACCTTTAATTGACTTGTACATTATTAGAAATTATGATAATGAGTGGGTGCTGAGTCACGCTTTTTTCAAATGTTGATGGAGTTTCTCCTATGTGGAAGATTAAGACAACTGGTCTTCTAGATTCATGCACCACTTTCTTCGAAGTATAACCATAACCCACTATAGTGATGTGCGCGATTTCATTTTGCCTCAGTCTCTCTCTTTTCTGTAGATCTTAAACATGCTTTAAACAGCTTGCTACATAATGGTGTGACTAAAAAGTGCAAGGAAGTGCACAAAATGCTTGAAGTCTGACCTCAGCTTAACCTTGTCTTTTAGAAGAAAGATTTCTTCAAACTCTCTAAACTGTTTCAGTTCACATAGAAATGAATACTGTCTTTCGTTTTCTGAAATAATGAAGAAGATTCACATTAATTACAGCATGTAACTCTGAACTTGACCTCTCCTATTCGCATACTTTCCTCACTGATATTGGGCCTGATTCACAGAACTAACTTACGTCAAAAACGTAAAGTTAGTACCTTTTGGTATTCACAGAATACACTTACTCATTTTGGTATTCACAGAATACACTTACTCATTTTGGTATTCACAGAATACACTTACTCATACTAACTTTATGTCCGCTACTCGGGCCGGAGATTCCGGCCCGGAGGTGGAGATTCCGGCCGTTTGTGGAGATTCCGGCCCGGAGGTGGAGATTCCGGCCCGGAGGTGGAGATTCCGGCCGTTTGTGGAGATTCCGGCCGGAGATTCCGGCCGTTTGTGGAGATTCCGGCCATTTGTGGAGATTCCGGCCGGTTGTGGAGATTCCGGCCGGTGGCGGAATCTCCACAAACGGCCGGAATCTCCACAAGCGGCCGGAATCTCCACCTCCGGGCCGGAATCTCCACAAACGGCCGGAATCTCCGGCCCGAGTGCGGACATAAAGTTAGTATGAGTAAGTGTATTCTGTGAATACCAAATGAGTAAGTGTATTCTGTGAATACTAAAATGAGTAAGTGTATTCTGTGAATACTAAAGGTACTAACTTTACGTTTTTGACGTAAGTTAGTTCTGTGAATCGGGCCCATTGTGTTTAAAATGTTTTCTTTAGGCATATTTTGTTTCGATCAAAAGCTAGTTAATGTCACCGTTCACACAGAAAACCATTCATAATTTGACCTAAGCTTTGTTTACTTGCTGGGAAAAGAGAAATCACATGTATTAAAAAAATGCATTACTCATGTCATGTCCTTTTCGGTTATCATTTTGGCCCAAATTATGAGTCTGGTGGTCCCTGGACAGCCAGACTCGTGGTGGGGCGGTGGTGGCAGTCTTCCAACGCCACATCATACCTTGGCAATCGTGCCTTCCTGGGACCGCCGACTCTACCAAGGAACCGCCGTTCCCTGGCAGTGGCGCACAGGTCTTGAGGCAGTAATATGCTTGGCACGCCCATCGCGGTCCTGCCAAGTATATTACGACTTTCCTCACTGCCACTGATTTCATGGAGGTCTTTCCTCCATGAAAACAGTGGGGGTGAGGAAAGAAATGGGGCAGGGTACCCATGTGCCTCACTCCATGTGGGTGCACACGAGGGGGCACATATGCCCCCCTGTGTGCATCCATCTCCAGTTCCAGCATGGCATAGACTTCACAGTCCATGCCGTACTGGAACTTCCTTTGATGTTCCCATTGCGGTGCCTACTTTATAGGCACCGCAGTGGGAACGCCAATGGAACCGCCCGCCAATGACTAAGAAATTAATAATACGGTGGGCGGTTCTCACGAGTGTTTGGTGGTCCAGCCGCCGCACCGTCAAACTCTGCCCTTTCTGTTTCTAATGAATGAATTTCCTGCTCAGTAATTTATTTTCTTGCAGCTGATGTAATGCTTTCACACAGATTATTGTTTAGTTAAAATGCATTTTGCTTTATTAGAAGGTTAGGAAATGAACTGAAAGCATAGGAAAGGAAGACTCAAACTAGAAATGTACCATGTGAAATAAGATTTATTAATAAAAGTTGCAAACAGGGAGATAAGGCCTGCATGGACGACTAAAGACCATGTGAGAAACGAGAGAAGTATGTGCTCCTAGGAGAATACTGAATTTTCATTGGCTGAAGATGAAAGAACAAGGCAACATGTATTGTAACAATAATTTATGCTGTCTTATAAAGTGTGTGTTCCTAGTGCAGTTGCAGAGAGCCCTTTTGCCACTCTATCAGACCTATACTCAATGCTTTACCTCTTGCTGATTTGCATCCTGCCAATTCTTATTTACTCTCATTATTCACTAAAATTTGGAATTGCATTTGAGATTTGCGTGCGACGCTGAAATAGCTCTTTTGATTATAATACGGTGACAAAGATCCATCAGCTGAGAGGAGAAACAGGCACGGGAATGGGCCCTGATCCTGCGATTGATGGTAATTGAATGGTTACATCATATTTAGTAAAATTTGACCCAACGCCACATCAACTGTATTCACCTAAAATCAAACGCCGTGCAAGATCCAAGGACTGCTTATGAAATCCGACACAATGCAAGACAATAACAGAAGGAGCAGGCAATTTCTACACTGTTGCAGATGTGTGGGGTGAGGCAGAAGGAACTAAGGATAAAAGTACAGGCCACTGTCCAATGACAGTTTATTTATATAACAGTTAGGTTCTCGTTGCAGTGGCCCCTTTAACAACATTGAGCTGCATTTCTTAGGGGCTTCCCTCGCTCTCCCCAGTACTGTTGTCACCAGAGCTAAATGAGCCTGGAAGGGGAAGAGATTTACAGCTTCTGCTTTCCAGCAAGGCATGGGCTGATCTGCTAGAATTTTTACCAGTTGACCAGAGACCACGCTTGTTAAAAATGTAAGCCGGGTTTAAAAGGGCTCTTCTGCACACACAGGTGGTTCATGATCCTAATGAGACTGCTTTTGTACTCTATCTGTGACCATCTAGGTCAAACGTTCAATTCTGGACCAGAAGAGTCCTCCATTCATCCTTCTGAGGCCGAGACACTAGTTGCTGATAACCTGAGTAACATTGAGGCCTGTTATTGATGATGAAAAAACAGCAACACCTGGATCTATATGTGACCTAGCACAAAAATTATCATTTTAATGTGCATGATGTGAAGATCCATGATAGACCTTCGTGTTGCAAGTTTCGATCACTTCTTTACTTGTGGGCTTGATGAAGAGAGTGCCGGTGGCAGTTACACGTATTTTTGCCAGCCACGTCAAGCTGAAGAAGGCTAGACAATAAAAGCTAGTCTTGTATTCTGAAGAGGCTGAGGCGTGAAAGCTGCCTGAGCTGGGGGAAGCTGCGCCTGTAAAGAGTCATAGTCTAAGTTCATTTATGATTGGGAGGATTTACACACCTTCTGGTGAAAAAGCGTGAAGAGCTCTGCACTTTTCCTGCTCACAACTACTCCTTTTTTGACTCCTCTGACGTTCCTGCGAGGAAGGGAAGATTTAGTTATTTTACTAAAACTGTGCAGAATGTATTAAAGTACAATCCATTTGCACGAAAAGAACTCAAGTTTTTAGAACCCTGACAACCTGAATACATTTAAGGAAACAAAACCAGAGACTGAAGAAAAAAACAATCAGTCACTTCCATGATGGCATCGGAACTTGGGAAGCAGTGACGTATCCCATGACAGAGTACAGGCCAAGTGGTTCAAGTCAGTTCAAAGCACTAAACGCTGAAAAATTGCAGCCAGGATTGAGTCTCATTATCAGCTCAATATCCTGTGATTCTGAGCACATCACCTAATTGCTCTGTTCTTAAACAAAAAATCATTTTAAAAAACATTAATGTAACGCTGTTTAAGTCCTAAAATAAGAAGTGGGGGGATGCTCCAAGTTAGGTGGTGTCACCGGAAGTGACGTCACGACAGGACGTGACATCACGAAAGGTGATGGGGGCAGGCTGCCAGCAGCAAACCTCGGCGTTATCATCACACTTCCTTCCTATTCCAAACCCGGGCCCCTTGTGAGCGCGCGCCGTTTCCTCTCTTGCTTTATTTGGTGGTGTGCTGGGATTTTTTGATTTCCTCGTGAAGCCCTCAATGCGGCCAGCTTTTGGGCAGGGGGGATGGCGTCCACCCGGTAAAATAAGTGGGGGGACGCCGTCCACCCGCGTGGTACCCCGACTCGAGCCCTGGTCCCACGCCAAAATAAAAGGGAATCGAGATCGAGTTTGCGCTAGAGGGGAAAGAAGCACTGGGCACAAGGGGAAGTGGGAGACCGGAGAAATAAGTAGCACCGTAATCATAGTGAGAGCAGCGTACGCCACTATAATCTGTGCTTCATCCATGGGCCACTTTGGTGGAACGAAACTGAGGCATGGCCACTGCTGCCCTCTTAACAAGCATTTGCAATGCAATCGGTCTCGCCTTTGGGGCCTTATAAGTATTAGCCATGCAGCACATTTTTTGCAGCAGGTTGGCCAGCAGCGGTGCCACCGGGAAGCAGGGAAGAAGAAAAAATAACTGCGAGATCACAATGGGGCAATTCATACATGTACCTTTGAAAAAGTCTTGAAATGAACTCACAACAAAGTCAATACACCTTTCAATGGGGACACGTTTGCCTTAGGAGGTACCATTCTGATGCAGATATGCATTTTTGCATTGCAATATAATGTAAGTGATCCACTACATACTCCCTACCACTACAACCATATAAATTGTGTTGCTGACATTCCGCTGCCCCGCCTCCCCCCCCCAACCAAAGAAGTTAGCAAATCTACTACTGTTCTAGGGTGGAATTTAACTTCAAAACAATTTTGAATACCTACAAACTGAGTGTTTGCAAACGTTTAGTTAGACCCACCCTGAAACACAAACAAACCTGCCCCTGAGAGGAGATTTGCCGATATTACAAACTCACTATACAGGCAGAATTTCTACGTGGGCAAATTCTCTTTGTGGAGGCAAAAGCACATTGTTGGTGGTACTAGCCCTTGGTAATATGCTAGTTGCCATTAAGTGTGCAAACAGCTTGGGTAATTTGGCACAAATGATGATAGACTTGATTGAGTTGTCCATATTCTTGCAATTACAAAGCATTGCATGTGTGCTTTTGCCTACAATTAATAAAAGCTGTCAACGTTTCAGTGCGGGATAGTGTCATAACTACAAGGCTCCGATGAAGAAGCAGAATAGACGCCATCAGGAATCGTGCAATGTTTCTTTAAAAAAAAAAACAGTGTAGAGGAGCAATTGTAGCATTAAAATCTTCAAATTAGTGTGTTTGTATTGTTACAGTGTGAAATGTCACAAGCCGACTAATGCTTTGCTTCGCAGGAAGTCCCCAGGAATATGTCAGGGCAGGAACGTAAGATTAAAAAAGACTAAAGGCATTAAGGGGCTTACAGGCACATGCATCATCCGAAAATCGGGTCGCAAACGGGCAGATTCGCAGAATCTGCCCCTTTGCGACCTGTATTTTTGCATTTGGGATGCATCATCCCAAATGCAAAAATCGCAATTTAAGGAATCGCACAATTGCGATTACTTAAATTGCGATTGCATTTAAGGAATCGCAAATTGAGATTCCTTAAATGCAATGCAACAAAGTTAAAAAATTAGCGATTTCGCTACTAGGGGGCGCAATTTACCATGAAGTTTAACTTCATGGTAAATTGCAAAAACTTTGAAAAATGCACTAAAATGCATTTTTTAAAGTTCTAGGTTACACTCACACATGCCCTTGGGGCATGTGTGTGCGCAACATGGGTGCACATCATCATTTCAGGGGTGCAACAGGGTGTCATTTTGACACCCTTGCACCATTGAAATTGCATGAGCAATTTGCGAGTACCTACTGGTACTCGCAAATTGCTCATGCAATCTCCAATTCATTCCTATGGGCCTGGCCCATAGGAATGAATGGGACGGCATTCCTTAATTGCGACTCGCAATTTGCGAGTCGCAATTAAGGAATGTTTAGGAATCGCTATTTTTATAGCGATTCCTACATGCATAGGCTTTTGCGATTCCTTAATTGCGATTCCTTAATAATCGCAATTAAGGAATCGCAAAGCCTACCTTGATGCATGTGTCAGTTAATGCTTAAACGTCTGCAGTGAGAGAACTGATTGGGGGAGGATTGAAGCTAACTTCTTGCCTCTGACTTTCTAAATATACATATATACACTTTAGAAAAGCGGTAGAAAGGGTGCTTTTGCTCCATCCGATTTTATGCAAAAGGAAAATCGCTTTACTCTACTGTAACATGCAAACAGGAAACTGCGCAAAATTAGTCTGCTCAATCTTTTTTGCCCTGGAGTGCAATACGCCACGACCTACATCTATGAACAGTGCATGTAAACTTCATCAGCAAACAAATCTCTTCCATGGGCTTGCAACATGTGGATGGTACAAGCTCCTTTTTTCAGACCGCAAACGTCATTTCAACCTGTCAGATATGCGAAATTGATACATCTCGACCAATCCTGGGTTTTTCTTAAGGCCCGTCAAGGACTATGCTACAATTCTTATAGGTAACGAAAGCTACAATTAGCAGTACAAAGAAAAAGGAACGTGAGAGTTGACACACTTCACTAAATATAAACCATGAATGCAATTAAGGTGGGTAGGGTGTGTTCTGCGTGGTATCTACCACTATGATTCCTCATTGAGGCTGAATAAAATGGATCCTGCCAGGTGTAAATAGAGAGCGACTAGGAATCATTGCCCCTCCCCCAATAGGCATGAAAGTCCCTAGTTCTAACATTGTGCAAGCGCTCGATACTGTTCAACCAAGGCAAAAGCGATAATATCAAGGAGCAAAAAGATCTTGAGGATTTTGATCTTCCCAACCTTTGATGATTTGGAGGACGATCATCTGAAAGAGTGGGAAGACAATCTCTATTCCGCTTCCTTTTGTATGATGAACATCTTAATTAAAAATTCTGAAAGAAAAGTAGATAAACTGAAGACTCAGATTTTAGAACTAGAAAAAGAGATCAGTGAAATGAAATGTCCCGACTTATTCGAGGAAAATTATGCTATTTGGAAGGATGTGATCAGCAAACACCAATCCCGAATTAAGGAGAGGAAGCTTAATAAGATTAGACATGATGAGAAGGATTATAATTCAGGACGTATATTTACCTTCTCAAAAAATGTTGATGACATCAATAAATTGAAACTTCTAAGTGAGTATTAGTTAGTATTCATTTTGATTCTTTGTGGAATTTTTACACTCTGAGCGATTGATTTGACATCATATTATTGCTCTTTACTTCTAGACTTGATATTCTGGGCTTTTATTCCTTGTCACCGATAAGACGCTACGGGGGATTCCCAGCGCTTATTATTGATACGTTCCGTAAGGAGGATCGCTCCATCGATATTGGAACAACGAAAATCCCAAGTGAGTCCGTGTTAGAATGTTATTGTACTCAAATTGTTATTAACAGGAATTCATTATAATTTACGTAGGTCAGTTGCTAGCAGGCTATATTGGTTACCTTTTAAAATCTTTTCACGTGTACAAGCTACAATCAGAGTTCGAGTTAAAGTTGTTGGACATAGCGTAAGTTCACAGCGGATGAATACTTACCCTCGCTGAGGGGTTATTCTGTAGATTCCTCCTAAAATAATTGTCCACAATACACCCCTTTTTTAACTATTAATTTCCAGACATCACTCACCACCACATTATCTAGAGGATCGTTTCAGTATAACGTCTCCTAGAAATAAGTTAAGGAAGGATATAGACCTGAGACTTAATCTAAAGAATTCCTTCTGAAAATAGTCCAAAGTGTTTCCCTTTTTTAATACAATAGAATTATCAATTGGGTATTAGTCACCATCTATTTATCCATCACACATATGTGATTCAGAGTTTTCACTTCATCTTCCTCCCATTTGTTGGATGTAGGTCAATATGGGACATAGACTGGTATTTTTTTTTCCTTTTCCTTTTTTCAGAAGAATTTATAATTAATGGATAATGTTTGTAAAAAGTTTGAAATATTGGTTTGATGAATATGTTACCACTGATGACTAGATTGTATATAGGCTAGGGGTCGTGAATGTAATTTGATCTTTGTGAATTTTTCTTTCTCTGTGAACAAGAGATAAGAACATTTTTTCTTGCTAATATTTGCCATGTCTATCTTGTGTCTTCTTGATTAGAGTTTTTCTTTAATCTTGCGTCTTGTAGTAGATACTAAATAAGACTTATTTAATTGTTTTTAAAGCCCTAATGAAGTCCCTATCGGGTGAAATGCGTTGGCTGGGCTGATGCATGTTTTCTTGCACCTGACTGTGAAAATAAAAAGAAAAAACTGAATACAAGAACTTTCAAGACTCCCGTCTTCATATGTTTCTGGATTTATAAGAATTGAAAGATTCTGATTGTACTTTACAATTGAATTATAGAGATCTTTATGCTCCTTGATATTATGTCTTTTATTGGAAGAGGAACTTTTTTCTCTTATATGTGACTTCTTAGTAGTGGGGTCACGTCAAGTTTGAGCATTATTTAATATTTGAACTCTTGAGGATAAATTATACTGGTGCAGCCTATACTGCCTACACTACTGACCCTATAACTTCTCTGTACAAGTTGGGGCAGGCTTAGCACAGTATACCCTATTAATATCTCTTGAATTTGGCACTAAATATATAAATACTATGGAGGATGATCGTGAAAAAGAGGCAGCTGACCTGTTCAAACAGAGTAAAAGAATTTCAAGGGATAACACTAAAATCCTGCTAAGGATAGCCTCAAAAGTAAATTTTTGAGACTTGAGAGATTGAAAAAATCAGAACTCTCTAAGTGGTGGGATGGTGTGACACTCAAGTACTACATGGATAATAAACGTATCCCTAGGGGCTTGAGGATTTTGATCTTCCCAACCTTTGATGAGTTGGAGGACGATCATCTGAAAGAGTGCGAGGACAATCTCTATTCCGCTTCCTTTTGTATGATGAACATCTTAATTAAAAATTCTGAAAGAAAAGTAGATCAACTGAAGACTCAGGGGCATATTAGCAAGACCGGCGATAAAATTATCGCCATTTTAGCGGCAGGAAACTGCCGCTAAAACGGCGATAATGGGCTTGTTAATATGCGTTATAGAATTCAATAGAAGCCCAGGTTAGATGTGCAGGACATCTAACCTGGGCTTCTATTGGAATTCTATAACGCATATTAGCAAGCCCATTATCGCCGTTTTAGCGGCAGTTTCCTGCCGCTAAAACGGCGATAATTTTATCGCCGGTCTTGCTAATATGCCCCTCAGATTTTAGAACTAGAAAAAGAGATCAGTGATATGAAATGTCCCGACTTAATCGAGATAAATTATGCTATTTTGAAGAATGTGATTAGCAAACACCCATCCCAAGCTAAGGAAAGGAAGCTTAATAAGATTAGACGTGATGATTACGATTATAATTCAGGACGTATATTTACCTTCTCAAAACATTTTGATGACATCAATAAATTGAAACTTCTAAGTGAGTATTAGTTAGTATTCATTTTGATTCTTTGTGGAATTTTTACACTGTGAGCGATTGATTTGACATCATATTATTGCTCTTTACTTCTAGACTTGAGATTCTAGGCTTTTATTCCTTGTTACCGATAAGACGCTACGGGGGATTCCCAGCGCTTATTATTGATACTTTCCGTAAGGAGGATCGCTCCATCGATATTGGAACAACTAAAATCCCAAGTGAGTCCGTGTTAGAATGTTATTGTACTCAAATTGTTATTAACGGGAATTCATTATAATTTGCTAGCAGGCTATATTGGTTACCTTATTAAATCTTTTCACTTGTGCAAGCTACAATCAGAATTCGAGTGAGAGTTTTTGGACATAGCTAAAGTTCACGGTGGATGAATACTTACCCTCGCTGAGGGGTTATTCTATAGATTCCTCCTAAAATAATTGTCCACAATGCACCCCTTTTTTAAAATATTAATTTCCGGACATCACTCACCACCACATTAATCTAGAGGATCATTTCAGTATAACTTCTCCTAGAAATAAGTTAAGGAAGGATATAGACCTGAGACTTAATCTAAAGAATTCCTTCTGAAAATAGTCCAAAGTGTTACCCTTTTTTAATACAATAGAATTATCTATTTATCCATCACAGATATATGATTCAGAGTTTTCACTTCATCTTCCTCCCATTTGTTGGATGTAGGTCAATATGGGACATAGACTGGTCATTTTTTTTTTTTTTTCCTTTTTTCAGAAGAATTTATAATTAATGCATAATGTTTGTAAACATTTTGAAATAGACTTATTTAATTGTTTTTAAAGCCCTAATGAAGTTCCTATCGGGCGAAATGCGTTGGCTGGGCTGCTGCATGTTTTCTTGCACCTGACTGTGAAAATAAAAAGAAAAAACTGAATACAAGAACTTTCAAGACTCCCGTCTTCATATGTTTCTGGATTTATAAGAATTGAAAGATTCTGATTGTACTTTACAATTGAATTATAGAGATCTTTATGCTCCTTGATATTATGTCTTTTATTGGAAGAGGAACTTTTTTCTCTTTTTTGTGACTTCTTAGTAGTGGGGTCACGTCAAGTTTGAGCATTATTTAATATTTGAACTCTTGAGGATAAATTATACTGGTGCAGCCTATACTGCCTACACTACTGAACCTATAACTTCTTTGTACAACCAAGGCCTTGAGACCAGCGAGCGCCACAACACATCCACCCTCTTCACACACGCTCACCTGCCGTCACAGCTGGCCCCAACAAGGGCAGGGAAGGACTGGCAAAGCCTGAACCAAAAGGAGACTCCGTGGGCCTTTCAACGACCTTGCTCCCGCAGCCCCGACCAGAAAAAGCAAACCAAGCGGGAGCCGTCAAAAAGACACACAATTGCATCCAGGTCCACAAGCTGGAAGAACTGCCCTTTCGCAAGGATCGGGTCTAAAAGTGGAACCCCCTGTTGTTGGATGAATGCAACACCACTCAAAACCAAGGCAACTACAACCCTCTTTGAACACACCGGCTAGAAACTGTCTGCAGGGCAAAGGAACTTCTTTTGTTACTTTACAAATAAAAGCTTAAATCGTATCCCGTTTGTGCAGTCTGAATCAGTGTAGCCTGACCCTGAAACGGCCGCCCCGGGTAGCGCTTGTGCAAGAAAGGCAGCGATTAGAAACCACATTAGGCGAAGTAGTGTACAACTTAGCACAGCTGGTGCATATTCTTCTTTACAGATAACTATGCGAAACGTCCGCAAAATGAGTGCAACAAAGACAATACTTAAGGGTGTTCCCCCTTCGTGTACCTTAAGTCCTTAAATAAAGTAAATTTAATATCAAGCATCTGTGGGCGCAGCCCCTGCAGCAGCGGCTTGGAGGCCCCGTACACGTTCTTGGGGTGCAGGCTCCAGCAGGACAGGGGCAGGGTCCGCGGCTCCCCCCGCAGCAGCACCTGAAGCTGCCCACCTCGCTGGCCGCCGTCCTCCAGGATGCCCCAGAGCCCGCAGTTCTCGGTGCAGTGCGGCAGGCAGGAGATGGGCAGCAAGGGCGGTGGAGGCCGCAGGGCCTCGGGCAGGCTCTGCATCCGCTGCAGCATGGCCGGCTTCCCGCCCTGGGCCTTGTGGGCCTTGAGGGCAGTGCGCGCCTCGGCCACGGAGAGCAGCTGGCCCTCACAAAGGCTTCACGGTCACCAAGCGTGCATCCATGGACGCCAAGAACTGAGAGACAACGGACAGCGGGAGGGGGCGGGAACAAAGGGAACACGGACCACGGGAGGGGGCGGGAGGATGGAGAACACGGACAATGGGAGGGGGTCGGGAACAAAGTAAAGCACAACAGGAAACTAAAAAAATAGTACACATACCGTGTAACAACCAAGTAAAGGACCAGTAGCCATGGGAGGATACAAATGACGACATCAATCAATCAATAAGGGAATTGTAAGCGCGCTACTCACCCGTGAGGGTCTCAAGGCGCTGTACTAAGGAGGGACTAACAAGCCTATTAAGGAATCAGACGCCAGCATTTACGAAGGGCAAAGACACAAACCAATGAAAAATGTGGGCGGGGCTTCTCCTCTGTTTTCTACCTACAACAGATCGCCAGAGCAGCACTTGCGCGCTAGCTCAGGCTCGACCTAAAAAGGAGCAAATAAGAGTGAAGATGGAGTGAACCAATGTTAAGTAATGGGTGGGCTCCAAGCTTTTTACTATATACAGTGCCCCTCGCAGCAACAGTGCATGCTCTTTGTTAGGTGGGACCTAAAAATGACTATGGCACCAAAGTTTAATTATATACTTGAAATGTTGCCACTGACAATCCCTCTGGACGCACTTAACAGACCAGACAGGGATATTAAACCATTCATATGGGGAGGGGAAAACCCAGATTGAAAAGTTCTAAACTCTACGCGGCCACTGAAAAGGTAGGACTGTGCTTACCACAAATCGGGTGCTATTGGACTGCACACTATTTGGCCCACTCTGTGTACATGATAAAGACCCACAGGGAAATATCGATATGGGCCAAGGAAAGGCATATTCTTAGGATGTGTATTATTCACATTCGATCAGAGAGGAGCATGGGAACAGCCCGACCCTGTACTCCTCCCTTAAAGCCTGGAAGAGGGCACACAGGCTTATCAAAGTCCCTGCCTTGTGACATTCCTAAGCTCTGCTCCGGCGTTACACGGCCCTCAGAGTAGGGGGAGATCAAATAAGTTGAATCGTGTGAAAAAATCGCAAAATATGCTCTTTTTGAAAACACGCTCTCCCACGGCTCCATAAAAACGTTCCTAGACCTTGAGCATGAATATAAGCTATTCAAGGGACTCTCAACTCACGCACTCACTGAAGGATAGTCTTGGCAAGGACCATATGGGGATTACACCATCCCCAATCCACACGTACATATACACGTGGAAAAAATGTAGGGGCACGGTGTCAGGGTTCTATTCCATTCGGATAGATCATGCCTTTTAGAATTAAATCAATTTTATTAGCAGAACTCATAGCATAACAATACAAAGTATTGGTGCCTACAACCCAATGGGCCGGCTGCAAAAAGACATGAAAACCCATAGGAGCCAATGAATTACAAGCTGGACATGTGGACAGTTTACACAGCATGCCGCCTACAACCCAACCCTGGCCGGCCGCGTTAAGCAAAAATAAACAGTAAGTGATCCAGGATCCATGGGGATGGAGCATTGGAAAGGGTCAGCAGCATGCTGAGCCCATTGGTGCCCGATAGGCCAAAGACTCATTGTAGCATGTCCAGGGCGTTAAAGTCTGCTTTTTAAGGAAAGTAAGAATCACAAAAAGAGAAACATTAACAAAACTAACATGCGAAAACCCGAGACCCTCCCACCTCCCCCACCCTCTCCAGGTGAGCTTGTGAGCGCACAAACGCGCAGGAATGTGGTCCGATATGGAAGTTACCCCCAACCCTTGGCCCCTAGAGCCCATCTGCAGCAATCGGGTATTAACCACTCCCCTAGCTTTCCGGGATTAGTTTCAAAATTCGTAAGTAAGCAGGGCATGTCAGTTCCCGAAACTCTGTAGAGAGGATGGAAATAAAGGGAGCCCATATCTTAGCGTATTTGGATTTGTCCCCTAGGATAGCCATAGAGAGTCTCTCCATGCCCAAAAGGGACCACAACCGGTGTAGCCATTGTGTGTGGTCCGGAATCCTGTCTGATTTCCAACTAGATAAAAGCACCCAATGCGCAGCGTTCAATGCTAGGGCAAACTGTCCACCCTTGGTAGAACGCAAGGGAAAAGTCAGGGCGTTAGGCAGTCCTAAGATAGTGTATGCCGGGAACCTGGGGATGGTAGTGTCGAAGGCTGTATCGATCTCATCGAGGATCTTGTCCCAGTATCTTGTGAGCTTTGGGCAGTTCCACAGAAGGTGAATGATGGTGCCCGTGCTCCCACAGCCCCGCCAACAGAGGCCATCGCACCGTGAGCTCCACTTATGTAAACGAGCCGGGGTGTAGTACCAATAAGATACAATTTTGAACGCTGTTTCGGTGTGGCCCATGGAGTGTGCAGTGTGAAGGGTCCTATAAAAAATATCTTCCCATTCCCTGTCCGACAGGGTTCGACAGAGTTCTGCCTCCCACCGCCGTTGTCCGGCCATCCTAACCCCGCTCAGGCCCCGAGGAAAAAACCTGTAGCTTTCGGAGATAAGTTTACGATCGTCTTTTTTTTTTTTAAAAAGCCACTTTTCAAACGGGAGCATTGGTCTAACAACCAGAGGACGGACTAGAGACCCAGACACCCAGTGCAGCATTTGCACGTGGAGGTAGCAGTCGGAAACGGTGAGGCCGTAGTCTTCCCGAAGCTGCTCGAAGGGGATAAGCCCCTGGAGATCAAACAAGTGCCCCAGACGCTTGCAGCCACCAGCTAACCATCGCGAACCCGACCCCTTATCCATCCCGGGTGGGAATTCAGGATTGAGAAAAATGGGGGACATAGGCGAAGGGAACGTTGTAAGATTTGCCCACTTGCACACTCTGTCCCAAACTAACATGATGGGCCGAGTGACCGGCGAAGAGTAAAGTCCCCAGGATCGAGACGATCTTGGTAGCCAAGCTTCCCTCCAGATGTGGTGGCCAGTTCCATTCCACGAGAAAGCGCAGGAGTGAGGCTTGAAAGTATCGAGTGATGTTCGGCAATGCAACGCCACCTTCCTGTTTAGGGCGTTGCAGCAGGGACTTCTGCAGCCTGGGGGATACCGGACCCCAAATGAAATGCTCAATCTCCTTTTGTATATGTAGGAGCACATTCGGTGGGGGCAATAAGGGGAGGGTTTGGAAAAGATATAGGGCCCGCGGTAGGACATTCATTTTGACCGCGGCTAGTCTCCCGAGCCACGAAAGAGGCAAACTTTGCCATTGAGTTAAATCTTTACGGATGCGGGAGAGTAAAGCAGCATAATTCACTTCTGCAGTCTTGCCTAGGCTCTTATGAAGGACCAACCCCAGGTATGTTAAGCCATCCGTCACCCAATCAAAAGCAAATTGGGCATGTAAGGTGTCCACCGTTGATTGCGTTGCGGTAAGGTTGAGGACCTGTGATTTCTGGAGGTTCATTTTGAATCCTGACACCCGACCGAAGGCGTGCAGGTTGTCTACAATGACCGGCAAGGAGGTCAAGGGTCGCCCCACCGAAAAAATGATGTCGGCGGCGTAAAAGCTAATCAAATGCAGGTCGGCCCCAAAAGGGACGCCCTGGGCCTGTGGGTTATCCCGGAGCCTCTGAGCAAAGGGCTCCATATAAGGAGCGAAGAGCAGGGGGGAGAGGGGGCAGCCCTGCCTGGTGCCTCTCCCTACCGCGAAACCGCTCGAGAGAACCCCATTTACCTTTACTGCAGCCGATGGTTTGCTCTAAATGCACGCCACCCATTTGCAACATTTCGTGCCCAAGCCAAAATGTTCCAGAGTGGCAAATAAGTACAGCCAATGCCCGCGGTCGAATGCCTTTTCGGCATCAACCGCTAGCAAGAGCGCCTCTTCCTTGGAACGCTGAACCTTATCGATCAGGTGACATAGCCGTTTAGTGTTGTCCCCGCATTGCCTATTCGGGATGAAACCCGATTGATTCGGGTCGATCAAACCGGGCATCAGAGGGTTCAGCCTGTGGGCCAGGATGCTAGAGAACAGCTTTGCATCGATGTTTAGTAAAGAGATCGGCCGGTAGGAGCTGCAAAGCGCAGGGTCTTTCCCTGGTTTGGGGATGACCGAAATTGTTGCCTGTAACATGGACTCAGTGAGGGTGCCCGTATCAGCGAATGAATTGAACAAGCGAGTGAGCAAGGAGGCCAGCTCCACGCAGAAGGTCTTATAGAACAGTGCACTGAACCTGTCCGGGCCTGGCGCCTTCAGAACCTTCAGACGGGCAATAGCCGATATCACCTCATCAATCCTTATCGGGGCCTCTAAACTATCAGCCTCATTGGATGGGAGCGGGGTGACCATGGCCCCGTTGACATAATCGTGGGGGTCCGCGAAGAGTGAAGACTCAGCGGAGTAAAGATCCGCGTAGAAAGTCTGAAAAGCCGCTGCAATGCCCGAGTCATCCGTGATCTCGGAACCCTGTTTTCCGCGCACCGCCTTAACTGCCTGAGCCTGTCGTTTACTGCGGAGGCAGTGTGCTAGCAAACGACCTCCCTTGTTAGATCCCACGTAGAATTTATGTTTCAACCGAATCACTGCATGTTTAGCCCTGTCCAGGTCCAGTCGCCTCAACTGGAGCCGCTCCTTCTCCAGCTGGCCCCAGACCCGCGGTGCGCCCGTGCGCTTATGGATCGCCTCAAGTTCTTTAACTTTAGATTCGAGTTCCTCTCGTTCGGCCTGCCTAGTCTTATTGTCATGGGCCGCTTTAGCGATTAAGGCCCCTCTCGAGACCAACTTAAGAGCCTCCCAAACGGAGGCTAAAGCTGTAGAGCCATCGTCGTTAAGTGCTAAGTAATCTTTCAATGTATGCCGAAGGTCTTCTACCACCTGTGGGGAGTGTAGTAAGGAGTCTTGCAGGTTCCAATGTGAGGGGGAAGAAGGAGTGGGGGGCAAATGTAGAGTCAGAGTGATGTGTGCATGGTTTGAAAGAGACCGGGCTTCGATATTAGATGCCAGAGTACATGCCCACGTGGCCTGGGTGACAAGAAAGTTGTCCAGGCGAGCGTAGGACTTATGAGCTGCAGAGTAATGGGTGTAATCCCTGCCATTGGGGTGGAGGCCGCGCCTTGCATCCCTGATCCCACAGTCCTCCAACCAATCCTTACCCTTCCCCGACAAAGCTCCCGCCCCCCCCAGTCCTCGGGCTAGAGCGGTCAATCCCAGCATCCATAACTAAATTCAAGTCGCCGCCCACCACTACCAATGAATCGGGCGTATGGAGTACCTCAGCAAGTGCCCCAGTCAGGAACTTCTCTTGATAATCATTTGGGGAATAGATCGAGGCTACTGTAAGATGAGAGGAGCAAGTTTGAAGCCTCAGCGCCAAGAGGCGGCCCTTAATCTCTGCAACAGAACCCACTATGGAACCTCTAAAGTGTTTGGAAAATAAGATTTCCACCCCGCCTTTCTTGCTCGACCCTGAAGACCAGAACTGTAGGGGGAACTCCCTGTGTCGCATACAGTGCGTGTCCTTGTGGAGCAGATGGGTTTCTTGAAGAAGACATATATCTCCCCCGAGTGTTCAAGTAAGGAGAGTACTGCCCTCTTGACTTCCATTAGGTTACGGAGAACCCCAGTATGCTGTGTCAAACTCTAAGACGCCAATAGAGAAGAGCCGACCATGGGAGGGGCCACGTGTGCATGCGCGATTGGACAAACCTGACCTGTAGGGCCATAAGTAAATAGCTCACCAGAGAGAGGACCCCCCCACCCAAAAACAATGTAAGCAAACCCCAAAACAATAAACCAGCAACAAAGGCCAGCACATAGAGTCCATCTCAACAGAGGGCCAGGAAAAAGTGGAGACTACCAAGAGAGTGAGGAACCTCCCCATTCAAAGGTGAAAAGTCCCCCCGCTCCCGCCGGACCCGGAGGGAAGAAAACGAACCCACACATACGTTACCCTCAGTTATTAGAGTCCAAAGTGTCCCCCTCTGTACCAGCGAGAGTCCGGAGAACTGCTGAACGCTCTTTGATCATGGCCGCTGGGTCTGGGCGAAGGCGATCCAGGCCCCGGCCACCCCGGGGACCGCGTCTTGAGGGACGGGAGATCCAGGCCCGGAAGCAGCGGGCTGGGCAGACAGATCGTCGAGGTTTATGTGAAGCACCTTACAGGCCTCGGCCATGGAGTAAACTTGGTGTAGCTTCCCGTTGAGACGGAAAATGAGACGGAACAGGTGCCCCCAGGAATAGGATATGCTCTTCGATCTGAGGTGGCTGGTCACGGGGCGAAAGTCTCTTCTTTTTTGAAGGGTACTGGCTGCTAGATCCTGGAAGAGCTGTGGTGCATGCTCACGGAAATGCAGAGGTTGACAGGAGCGGGTCGCTTTGAGGATCTCCTCCTTTACCTTAAAGTCGTGCACGCACACCAGAATATATGAAGGCGGGCGGTTTGGCTGGCGGGGGGGGCCTACTCAATGACATTGATCAATCTTGACGGAGGATTCCGCCGATGCGTTCAGAACTGCCCGGAAGAGGTCTTGAACATATCTTTCCAAATCTTCCTCCTCTGCTCCAGTCGGGACAGCATGAATACGGACGTTATTCCGCCTCGACCTATTCTCCAAGTCCTCAGAGTGCGACTGGAGATCCAGCTGCTGGTCCCGCAGCCGTAGGATTTCTTGTTGGAGTGCAGCGATCTCTTAATCCCGGGCCGTGGTTGAGTCCTCCTTTGCGGCCACCCTCTCACCGACCGCGTCCACATCCCTCCGTACTTCCCGGAGATCCGCCTGCAAGTCCGTCTTGATGGCCAAGATGTCCTCCCTCTGAGAAGCAAACAGGGCCTCCAGGAATTCCCTCGTGACTGCTCCTTCTGGGCCATCTCCAGATGCGACCTGGCCAGCTCCTTGAGAGTCCCCAGCCGACTTCATGAGCAGATCCCGGACAGACCGGTCCTTTTTACCTTTGGCCGTCGACATTGTGGGGCTTTACCGCTGTCTCGTCTACGGAGAGAGGACACGCCAGGGGGGAGGAATGTGCGGTCTCCAGAAGGCCTCCAAACTAGCAAGCACTCCCGCACCCCCAGGCGCTCTCCAATAAAGGCAGGCTGTCCACAGGTGGCACCGTCGGTGTTCTACAGCAGGGCCGAGCCCTGGTGGCCCCACACGCCTCACGTCAAATGCAGGCAATGGCCAATGTGCCGCCCCCGGGGATTGCCCACGTGTCTGAGGTCCAAACTCTGTGGGGCAACCTCACACCCGGGGGATCCTCTCAGCTGCTGCCACCCCAGAGCGGTGCAAAGTATTGGTGACTCCCGGTACCGCTGAGAGTTACAGGCCTCTTGAGCGTGTGGACCCCTCCAAAGGCCCAGTTAGAGGAGAGCGATCCCAGTGCCTTCACTGCACTATGGGCATCACACCCGCCCAGGTCCTTCACCAGAGCCCCCAAGGCTTCAGGGGGCCATGCACATCTCAGTCACAAGGTCAGGGGCTCAGCAGGAGGCCGCGAACACATCACCGCAAGACCCACGCCTCCCGAGCCGGAACCTCCCCGCGTAACTCACCGGTATCATGGAGCGAGGCCTAGCTCCGTGGTCGTCCAGCTCCTCCCTCACGTAGGACCTCTTGCACTGTCTTCGATGTAGGGAGGCCGCGCCCCGACCGAGCGTGCCCCTGGGCGGATGGATCAGCACCAGTCAAGTCTATGAGCTCCCGCCCATCAGCAGAGCTCCGCCGCGGCCCAGGTGCCGCAGGAGACCCAGCCCTCCCGGCCACTGGGAGCCAGGCGGATCTGCCCTCGTGGCCCCGCCTCACACCACAAGCCGCAGCACAGGCCCAGGGGCCGATGCCGGTGTAGCCGCTGACCCGTGGCCGGGCCAAACATCTCGCTTCTCTGCGGGGCCCGTCAGAGGCCGGCGATGAGGCCCGCTTGCCACCACAGCCTCAGTGAGCGCTCGACCGGCCCCCGTCACTGCCCCAGCTTCTCCACGCCGCGCGGCGCGGGGCCGCAGGAATATCGGAGGTCGCCCGGCTCACACCGACCGGTACACAGGCACTTTCTTCTCTCGGCCTGAAGCGCTGCAAAGACCCTCACCTCCAGGTAGGGGATCCGGGCGCCGTGGGTGCTCTAGGAAGTGCTAAAGGCCCGGCGGGAGCGGAGCTTGAGCAGGACATGTCCGCTCACTCCGCCATCTTGGCCACGCCCCCTACATCATGCCTTTTAACAAGCTACGTCACAAACCCTACGCAGATGGTGGTAAACACTGCTACAAACTCAATTTGATGACAAGAATTGGGAGACTCCGTTAAAAGACCCTGATAAACGCATGAGAGGAGCTCAATAAAAATATTGCTTATTTTAAACCCCTGCATGAGTGGCACTGGTCAGACAGACCATTTAAAGCTAAATTTAGTACTGACTCCCGATGTTGGAGATGTGGACAGGGCAGTGGGGACATAGTACACATCCTATGGGACTGTGGGGGGAGGGGCGGGGTGCAGATCTGGGATACAGTGAATGAGGACTGGACTTATCCCTTGTCTTTACAGCCAGTAAGTGTCATTTACATAGTACCTTCACTCCCATCCTATGTGAAAAGATGGCTCTCAACAACATTGGCCTTAGCGAAAATGGGTATATTACGAAACTGGAAATCGACTACAATATCTGCACACAGAAAATGGCTAGAAGATATGTATGAAGTTGCGCGATATCAAAAGCTGATTTGTAAAATAAATGACGGACTTCCCCAATTGAGGCGATGTGGGGCCGATTTCTGAATGTGTAACACTGAGATTCTGAGATACGGCACTGGGGGCTGTATTGTGCAGGATTATGCTCCTCCCCTCTCCCACCCCACATCATTCTGAAGCGGAGAGGCAACGCCCCGGGGTGCGTCACCATGTAGGAAGGAGAAGGAAAGTCACAGGGGTGAAGGTTAGTTTGATCTGGGTCTCAAAATCCAAAGGTCAAGGGGGTGGGATGGAACGTTTTATTTGTCAGGGGGCAAATTTTTGTACTGAAGAGTCTTCCCCTGTCAGTCACTGGTGCAAGGTCGAGAGAAACGTCGGTGGGGGTTACCTTCGTCCCAGTGGTGTAACGAACGTTGAGGGGGCCCCACTGCAAAATACATAGAGGGGGCCCCCCTACGCATCGCTGCCAAGGTTCCAAGTTGCTTATGTGTGACATTTCAATGGCTGGAGTGTGCGTATGTGTGACATTGCATTTCCTTGTGTTTGACACTTGAGTGACACTTTATCGCAAGTCAAAGTAGCTGAGCCTGTGTAATAATGTTAATTTCAGAATGTCCTGAGCAACCCTGAAAGAGTGGAGTGAAGGTGAGTGTAGGTAGGCATGAGCTTGTTTCCTGCAAAAGGGACATAGCATGGTGAGTGTTGCATGCTTCCCAGGCTAACTTATAAAAATATAAGAAAATACCCCAAATAGAAGGCTGGTTACACTGGGATTTTGCCAGGGTACCGCTGTCTGTAGCAAGCACTGGTGTCACCATGTGCTGAGTTTAGCCACACTTAGCTGCAGTAAAGAAAACACAGCAAGGCTGAGACTGTAACAGCTAGGGGACGCTACGAACAGGACATTAGGCTTTAAACCAGTGCTTCCTTTTTTGTATCCACCTACTAGCATCTCTCATTTACAAACAAACTGGTTGTGTTAATAATGAAGACTTTTTTCAGGCAATGCAGTCAAATGTATAAGAATAGCCCTATAACTGCCTTTCCACATTCTTCCTCCTTTCCCACCATATACTGGATGTCATCCACCACCATCCATATCTGGGCTCCCCATCCCCTTCCTCCTCCAGCGAGTCTGTATCCTCATGCCCAGTGTGTCTGCTATTGAGACCTGGTGCTTTCGTGTGGGAGTCTGTGCTTTTGTTGCATGAACAAAGTAAATAAACAGTTGAATCTTGCCTCTACAAAGTTGATTGGGGGAGACAGAGCCAGTGGGACAGAAAAAAAGCAGAAGTACTCCACGGGGGACTACAGATCCTACCTTGTGAGTCATTTCTATGCCTGATCCTTTTTCTATCGTTTCTTGTCGCCTCAATGAACAATTTCAACAAAATGATGATCAAAATCTAGCAATAATTGGGGTACAGTGGTCCCATCACAGGCTTTTGTCCCAGTGCCACAGCACCTGCTGCTCTCCCCTCCACTTCCGGCAAGCTCCCACATTGCCCCAGTCCAGGAAGGACCTCAAGACCTGGCTCTTCGGATGACCCCAGCACTCAACTTAGCAGCCTCCCCCCCCCCCAGCGCCTTGAGACCCTCATGGGTGAGTGGCTGGGCTTTCCCAACCCTGATTGATTGATTATCGATATGCCCGGTATATCCTGCAGAACCCAGTGGTACTGGCCCGTGGCCTGGTTGTGCGCGATAAAAGTTATATTTGGCAATGCCAAGAGAACCCTCACCCCCTGATCTTGGAAACCTTAACCTCCTCCAGCCCAGATATCACTTAATTACTGTCCATTTCATGGGCGCTCACTTTGACTCACCCTCATATGCAATAAATAAATTGAAAGATTCAGCAAAACAACTAGGAGTTTCCCTCAAAACTAGATAGCTCAGAATTGTTTGTTGTGTGTTTGTGACATGGGTTATTACATTAATGTATTTTGTGGTGTCCCTCTCTGCCACAGCCGCAGTACTTTACATGATGTATCTTACACACGTCACGGTTACCGAGCAGTCCCGGTGTTATCGGCCTGATGAGGATGAGTGGTATAGACAGTCCTGCCGACATCTGAGCCTGTGTCTTGTGCATTTGATCAAAAATATCCACAGAAGGCACGCAAGGCCTTGCATCCCCACACTCCTCCCTACCCCACAAACACCCATTGAAGTTTACAGATAAATTTTGCAGAATCTTTTTGTTTTCCTAAAGTCCCAAGTTCCCAAACTCAATTGGTTGTTCTGCTGGTGCTGTGTGACCTGCGTTCATCTGACAGCCTTTTCCAGATTTTTAAGGGTGATAGTCTTTTTTATGGGCAGATAAATTACCTTTAACTTTTCACTGAACACAATTTATGGGCCATCCCATGAATATTTGCCAGTTACGTTTTCAGGAACGTTTCACATATTAAAAAAAAATGTTGAATTATAAAAAGTTGTGTAATATTGTAGGGGGCGGCTGTTTTGGATGGGGGTGAAAAGCTGTGAAGTGTTTCTTTTGCAAATTTCACTTAATTCCTGAGAAAACTATAATTATTATGCTTAGTACCAATTGTATTTGTAGGTCGGTTTTCAAGTTAAAATCAGACATTTTGTCCACCAATGAAATGCTTAACCAAAATTCATCCACATGTAATTCACCTTCATTTTCAGTTCCAAATACTATTTTCAAAGAAATGTTTCCAGTTTGTGGGTAAAAATGATGCCACTATACGTTAATGCAAACAAGAACCTTCTAGAACGGCATGTTTGGCAATAATCTGCATCTATATAAGGCTATGCTCATCTAATAAAAATGCGCTACCCCTGCTCTGATGTGACTGATTCAAAACATCAGCAAATTCTGATATCCCAAAATCTGTCTACATACAAGACAATTTCGTTTCTGGCATTGGCTTACTTGAAATTTTGCAGTGTCTGTTCAGCTGCCGATTTTCAGCAGAGCCACTGTGTACATGCCCCGGGGGCCGATAGGGCTGAGCTGGCTAGTTCCTGCTGCAGTCTGGGTGTGCAGGTCAGGCTGCCAATGTGTACCCTCTGCTTAAGAGTTCACCCGACACTGGAGAAAGGGCTGAGCAGAGCTCTGGTGCTGCTCTTGGGTGAGGCGCTTACCTTCTCACGTAAAACAAGCTGGCTCTCAACATGCTTCTGAGAGGGCCGTCCGTGCATCTGGTACACGTGGTCTCTCAAGGAGCAACCCCTTACATCCTGTAAAGAGAGCGCGAGTCAATCACAGCAGTCCCAGGGTCCGGACGAGATGTAACAAATACAATTGTAGCAATCCGGGCCCAGGGGCGATTTCCATGGCAACTATAGTCACCTCGTCTCTGGGCCTGGCTTGTACTGCCTGGGACACATTAAAATGAGTAAACAGACAAGCACTGCCTGCGCACTTGTCGAATTGACTCCAAAGCTCCTTGACAAATGGAGAGGTGCCCAATACGCGCAAAATTATTTTTTATTGCGGTGATTCGGGGCCATCCCTTCAAATGCCTTAGGCTAACCCATGATGCTTTGCAGGGCTGGGCCATGCTCCCGACCGTGCACAGAGTGCCAGAGGGGGCCCCCTCGAGCTCGGGGGCCCCCCGCACCGCGGGGGCTGCGGGGGTTATTGTTACGCCACTGCTTCGTCCTGTCTGTTGAAATCTGTCAAATACGAACTGAGGCACGACAACTTCATCGAATGGTGGCCCTAGAGTGGGGTCTCAATTGCGATGGGATATAGATATGGAAATTTTTGTTGGTGTAATGGAATATGTATGTACCAGTTGCTTAAAACCATTGAAGAATTGTGATATAAAAGAATCGCGTACACTCTGATCTTTCTTTAATTACATATTCCTCTTGAGAAGGAGATGTAGCCTAAGGCTTGAGCTGCCACTTTGGCACCTAGGAACCGAGGTTCCAATTCTGGCCTTGGCAGATAGACTCATCATTTTGTGATGATTCTGGGCAAATCACATCATCTGTCTGTGCCTAAAGATGAGTGTAAAATGTATTTGTATAATCCCCACTTCATTTACACGATATTTTAGATGATCTCCTAGTCCCTCACGCAATGAACAGCAGTGTATTGCTTCACAGCTTGGATTGCGCTTTATAAACACCAATACATAAATGCAATACATACATATGTTCAGTTAGCTACTCCATCAGTAGGGTACAACACATACTTATCCCCACCTCCCATGGAAGTATAGAACCTGCTTTGTAAATTGAATTTCAGAGGAGAGGTTCACCACTGGTAGGAGAGCACACCTAGGGTGCTCAGGTGCTTCCACGTTATGAAAGCTGCCAGCAATATAGTAAATGAGATTGCCATCCCGTCCCTTTACAGCAAATGTTAGTGAAGTCTGCATTCTGCAATTTATTTTTCATTCAGTTTACTGGTTTCACTTTCAGTCAGATGCACTGGCCAAAGAAGAGCAACTGAACAATGCTGCTTCTTTAAATGGGTTATGAACTTTTCCCTTTTAAATGGATAGTAACTATTGTTAATATTTTATAAAGTCATGTTAAATGGCATACAAAAAACAAACTGAAAGGTGTATGAAAAAATGAAAATTGTGTAAATGTATTCAACCTGTGAATTCTTGTCTGAGCCCACTTAATCACCCAATTATAACAAAAAAAAGCTCTCTGTCCTGTGCAGAGTTCCCATCATTTTCAGTTAGGACTTTACAAACCGTTTTAGCAGAAAGTGAAAGGAAACCCAAGGTGAACAGGCATGTCAGAAACTTTGGGCCCAAATCTTTTGCATGGACCTCATTGGTTTTCTATCCAAAATGAAATGCATGCTTTTAGGAAACAATTCCAATCTTGGGAAACGAGTACCCTGAGGAAAGGAAAACCACAGCATTTTGTGCCACCTTGTGGTGTTGCAGCATTAGCTGCATCACAAACAAAACAGGTCAGGCCTGTTTAGGTCTCGTCTAAGACAGCGCATACACTGTCTGTTGCGAGGCATATAGTTAGCTTACAGTGGACTCAGAGCCTGCCCATTCATTGCCATTGCTTAGCTTCATAGTCGCTCTCATTTGCTTGCTTTGTATTCATTATTGAGAATGGGCTTTCCTTCCTCTTTTTGGAGCATGAGCACATTACTGTGTCCTGACACCGCTCGTCTTTGCAGGTGCTGCTTTTTTCTTTTCGTTTGAGCACTCTGCAAGAGTGCATGTGTGTTCCAGCGGCATCAATCTTGCGCTTCTCTCCCCCACTGCGCTGCACTCTGTGTTCCTCTCTCCCTGTGTGCTTCTCCTCCACACCTCTCACATTTCCTTATCACCCGTGTGCCTTCCCCCACAAGTTCCACAGCACTGTCTTTAATTTGAACCCCCACCAGTTACCCTGTGTTGCTTTTGTCACCTGTGCTTTCCATTTTGTTTCCGTCCCCACTAGTGCCCCATGTTACTTCCACTGCTCATCCCGTGTGTTGCTTCGCCACCCACCCGCCCACCCGCCCCCACTCCCTCGTGTTGCTTCCCTCTCCAGCTTTGCTTCTCACACCATGATGCTTCCTAGCAGTGCTGCTTTCCACCACGTGCTTTTAAAAGAAATCACATTTTTTTTCTTTTTAGTTACCAATCCACCTTGGATACTCCTGTGTAAGAGATGCACTTACAAAATGACTTAGTCGGACGCGTCAAAAGCTTGTAGGGGCATATTATCAAGACCGGCGATAAAATTATCGCCGTTTTAGCGGCAGGAAACTGCCGCTAAAACGGCGATAATGGGCTTGCTAATATGCGTTATAGAATTCCAATAGAAGCCCAGGTTAGATGTGCAGGACATATAACCTGGGCTTCTATTGGAATTCTATAACGCATATTAGCAAGCCCATTATCGCCGTTTTAGCGGCAGTTTCCTGCCGCTAAAACGGCGATAATTTTATCGCCGGTCTTGCTAATATGCCCCTTAGTTTTTTATTTATTACTTTAGCCATGCAGCACAGCATAGGGGATGTCAAATATGTTTTACGATTACGGATGAATAATATAAGTTCTGATTGTGGGGGATTTACCAAGAAGACATTTTTTGACATCCACTGCTGAATTTTCTTAATATATGACTTAGGGCCAATGTAATTGATGCAAAAAACCTATAGGCTCAACTGCATGTCATAGAAGTACAGATATTTAGGGACACCAGAGTCCAGGGCCGGCTTTAGCGCTGGTGGCGCCCTGTGCGACAATGTCTGTTGGCCCCCCCATGACCACCTCTGCCACGGATTCCCTCACTAGCACCCTTTAACAGTGCCATAACCACTGTCTCTCAGATTCATTTAGCTTTATAGCACCACTCATACCAGTGTAAGGTGTCAGAGCACTTTACACCACACACACATTGCACAGAGACAATCATATGTGTGTAAATCACTGTATAGGAAATGTTACATCAGACAGTACTACAAGGTGTAGTGTAGGAGTGACGTCATCAATACTGGTAGGCAATATAGTTAAAGTTCTTATTCAGGAAAGGCACAAATTCAGAATTTAAAACGTAACATCATTGTTAGGGGTTCTCTTTCATAATAAGAATTGTTTTCTACCCAAATGAACCCTTTTCACAAGACTAGGATAATGAAAGACTGGGCAAAAAACATATAGCTCTAACATATACCTTGCAGTTTGCAGCAGCTCTATCTAGGGGGACAGTTAATAGCTCAATGTTCTATATTAGGATTTTGACATATAAACAGCAAGTAACAAAAGGAGCTCTCTTACAGAAGCAGTAACCCACTGACCTATTTACATTATATGCACTTCGTTATCTGCATGGTACAGGTTCTTAGCAGCAGGCTTTTAAACCCACTGCGCTACCTTAGGATGAGTCAAAACTTCCACTAGACAAAACCTCCAGTCTCTTTCCAGGAAGACGATTAATCACGGACTTCTCTTGACATTTTAATTGATGTCTGAAAGTTGCTGGAGGCCAGGAACGAGGCAGCAGGTGCTTTTAAATGATAATACACATTTTCAAAAATGACTCCCCCACCCCAAGTCAACGCCCGGTGCGGTCGCACCGATCGCACCGCCCTAGAGCCGGCCCTGCCAGAGTCTGTCAGTGTTTCACAGAGATGTTCAAGGAACAGACTAAATGATACTAGTGCTAATGTTGAGTCTTTCAGAATTCAGCAGTTCATAGTGCAATTTGATAAGGTGTGGTTACTAAGTTTTTTTTCATTTTGTTTCTATAGGAGTAGTAGGAAAAGGACCAACTTAGACCTTGATTGCAGAATCTTACTGCATTCTAACACTTTTATCTGCTGGTGATATTTAACACTGTCAAATGCTGCTGAAAAGTAGAGCAATACAAGTAGGCAGGGATTGGCCTTATCTGTTATAAAAAGCTTACCTGTTTTATAACAGATGTTATTAAGTACCAAGACTCTGTGCTGAATTAAGATCTCAAACTGGAATTGGTAGAATGTGAAAAGATGATTATTGTTGAAATTTTTGGTTAAGTGCTTGAATAATCATCATTCAGTGGTGGTTTTGTGATTAGCCTGTATTTTATCATGGAGCTAATGTCTAGATTTCTTTTTTCAGGTGGGGAAATCTTGCCTGTTTTTAGGGAGTTAGGGAAAGACCTCTAAATGAGAAATCAATGGATGATTGGTAGGCAGACTTTTTTTTAAATAGTCTGCCTACCTAAATAAAAAAAGTAGATGTTTGCTTAAGTGATTTGGGATGGAAACACGTCCTAAATGTACTTTGTGGTTTTAAGTTGCGTTATTGTCTTTGCTAGCTCATCTATTGTTATACGTGTGAAGATGTTCAAACTGTCTATTGTTTGTGTAGGGGGAGTATCATTTTGTGAATATTTTGGTATGATTTTGACTCCAATAATTTTTATTTTGTCAATGAAAAAGACAAGGCAGTAGATCTTTATGGGTAGCGATTGATGAAGGTTTATTAAGGGAGTGCCTATTTTCATGGATATAGTTGAACAAATGTGCCTGCTAGATTAGATGAGGAGGAAATTTGATTTAAAATATTAATTAGTTTTTATCTGCTAGTATAGGTCTGGAAATGGGACATGATCAGTAGCGGCCCGTGGTGGGAGTGCTGCCGGGCGGTGACGTGGGGGGGGAGGGCAGGGTGGGTAGTAGCGGAATACGGCCGTATAGAGGTAAGCAGACATATAAAAATAAAACGAATTTCGTGCGCGCGCTGCATCGCATTTGGCGATGCAGCGCGCGCAACGAAATTCGTTTTATTTATTTACATGTCTACTTACCTCTATATGGCCGTATTCTGTACTTTACTACCCCCCACCCTGCCCCTCCCCTGCCCCACGTCACCGCCCGGCAGCACTTCCACCACGGGCCGCTACTGGACATGATTAGTTGTGCCATGTTTTTCATAGCTATGTAGAATAATTATGTGCTTAAGGAGGAAGTCAATAAGCAGTGTGCTTAACTCACCCTTGGCCTACATCAGGTAGGGACTGCATAGCACAGGAGTTGTGACTCTGCGCTGTTTGTGTGCATGCCTGGGAAGTGTATAGTATAGGGATAGAGCAGTACTGTGTAGTACATGTGAAACTAATGCATGGGCTGAATGTATGTATGCCTGTAGGAATACACGACATGAAAGATGTAGTGCTGTGCAGTGCTTGCGCAATGAAAGCATGTGCTGGATATATGCATACTTGCGTGAAGTACAATACATGAAGGGTGAAGTGTTTTGCAGTGCACACATGGTGAGTGTCTGTGCTAGCAGTTTGTGTTTGTAAATAACACACGCTGGGTAAAGATATAACAAGCTTCAGTGCTGAACAGTGCATGCAAGCTGAGTGTGTGTACTAAATGCACGTGTGCATGTAATGGTACAATGTATGGAGGTAATAGTGCTGGACAATAAGGGCCCGATTCCGACTTTTGGCGCACAGGGAGCGGGCAGTACGCCACCGACACGTTCCGGCTGTACCAAAGCCATGGTCGGGCTGCCCGCCAGATTAAGAGTTTCCTCCTGCCTGGCGGGATTTTTTTGTCGTTCCACAGCAGTGCCTCTAAAAATGGGCACCACAATAGGAACGCCAAAATAAATTCCTGCATGGCATGGACTGTTAAGTCCATGACGTGCAGAAACTGGTGTGCATGTTCACAGGGGGCACATGTGCCCACCTGTGTGCATCCACATGGCATGAGGCACCAGGGGGCCCTGTAGGGCCCCTTTGTTACGTTCCGCCACGGTTTTCATGGCGGTGGAGCTGCCATAAAAACCGAGGTGGAGAGGAGACTCGTAATATGCTTGGCGGGACCACAGCGGTCCCACTCAGGACTGCCGCATCACCACAAGGGAACAGCGGTTCCTTGGCGGTGCTGGCGGGCCAACCGCCCAAGTCATAATTGGGCGGTCAGACCGCCGGTCCGGTGGTGGCTGGACCACCACGAGTTTGGCGGTCCTCGGACCGCCAGACTCGTAATTAGACCCTAAGTGTGCTGTGAATGTACACTGAGTAAGTGTGCCTGCAATGGTACATTATTTGGAGGATCCTAGGTCCCATTTTGGGAAGCCCAATCCTGTTGAGGACACGAATTGGAAAGGAATTCCCCAGACAGATTTGTGGATTTCTGCATTCCTCTGAGCTGAGAGGGACACACACTGGAGGGAAGGGAGAGACTTCCTTTGCACTTCAAGAGTTTGCTTTTTGATTCAGTGATACATCGCAAGGAAGGGAGAGGGGGCTGATAAGGGAATCATAAAGAGTGGGGCTTGAAGCCTGGAATTAACCTTTTGATGCACATATCACTGTGGCTGATATCCAGGTTTGAGCTCTGGTCACTCCCATTAATTGTGCTGTAGGTCAATCCACTTTGGAATCATGCATGCTGTGACAGACATCTTTCATGAGGAAAGGAGAATGAGAGAAGTGTCCACTTCAGAAGAAGCAGAACCCCAACATAAAACTTCAAAAACTCAGACTCTAAATCACATTTGGTGTCTGGAAAAGGACTATAAAAAGGGGAGGTTGAGTTCTCAAACATTTGTCATGTGCCAAGCAGCCAGACGGGCTGTGTGAGAAGGGAAAGCTCTGCAAGGCTTCTGTCTGTGACCAGGACTGTGGGCAAAGGCCTGCTAGGCTCCCTGCAGGGTGAGGAGACATCACCCAGGGAAACAAAGACCACCTGCCCTTGAGCCTGGAGCACCATCATCTGCCTGCTTGCCAAGACCAGCGTGGCCTGTGAGGAAGAGAAGAGTGTTGGAGGGAGCGTTGGAGGGAGTGAGGTCCAGTGGGGAGCCCTACTGTGTGGACTCCCTTTGCGAGGTGTGAAGATTCGGCTGTGAACCGAATGGACCGTAGCAAGTGTGCAGGACTGTTTTTGGCAACCCCTGTGTGCCAGGAGAGGGCTGCTGTAGACTGTGCCATATATCGAGCACTGTGAGGAGGGCATTGAGCCCACACAGCCTCGTTGAAGTGATGCTGTAGGTCAGAGGGGACCACTGTGAAGTAGTCATGTGACCAGCAGGTCAGAGCTTGTGGATGCCTGAGCGGCGACCTAGTATAACATGAGGGGACTGAGCCATGTACCAGTTCAGGAAAGTATCAGGTTCACCATAACACACACAGGAAAGAGAAAGGGCAGAGTCAAGCTTTAAACGAGAGATGCTCGGATAGCACAGGTATTCTGTTCAATCGACAAGAAAGGCTGTAGATGGGAAAAAGACCGACTTTGCCAACAGTGCCCCATCATAACTCAGCAGTTGTCAAAGAGGGGAGGACCCTACCTCAATATCAGTTATATAGAGCAAAAAGAAAGGGCAGTTCAGAAGGAGCTGATAGAACACAATGAACCTCTCTGCTGGGCAGGCAAGTGTGAACTCAGTGGGAAGGATACAAATGGTAATCCCTGGTTGCAAATTGTGAGTGTTGCATTGGAAGCGAAAGATGACATCACAACTAGGAAACCATGCCACTAGAGCACAGCCCTCCTGGAGAGGTGTCAGAGAATATTCCAAGTACCAGTGAGAGCAGTACTGATAATGGCAACACAGGAAACAGAAATAAAGGATAGTGGCAGAAAGCATAAACAAAGGATAACTAAAGGTTTTCTGATGTTAAGCTGGAGGTTCTGACAGAGGAAAGTATCCTGCACAATGGTATGTTGCTTGGGAATCAATTCCTATCTGTGCCAGAGTCAACAAAAAATGCCAATGAATACCAGAATAATTAATGCATTTGGAGTAACCCATCAAAAAAGAGAGGGGATCAGGAAACGATGGTGCAATCTCAGAGAGACGCACAAAGTAGAAGGCAGCCACCAAGCTACCATCTACCACAATAGGAGGAGTGTCTATTGCACAAGAACCACCAACCCTCATTGAGGAGTTTGCGGAATCTGCACTCGCACTAGAAGGCCTGACAGGAGTCAGTACCAATGATAGATATGCACAATGGCTTAAACTGAACACGTTTCTCGAGTTTCAGCATGTAGCGGTGAAGGTTTGAGCACATTTACTTTTCGTAGAGCATGCACCACGGTGGTTCTCGTAGAAGTGTAAAGGGATCCTTTACTACTTTTGATGGGCTTTCTTTTTGGTTCTAGTTACCCCTGACGAAGGACATTAATGCTCAAAATTCATTGGGCTGTTAGCAGCATAATTACCCTGGAAGAATAGCACATTCCGTGTGCCGATGAAAGACGTCTGGATGGGCATTTCTCGTGCATTTAAAGTTTGGAATTCGACTGTTTTATTGTGAAAGTACACTTTCTAAGGACAATGGAATAAACATGGATTAAATATGGATTACTTGTTTGAATTTGTGGATTACTGAGAGTTGACATTTTACAATTTTTGCATCGCAGTGCGGCTTGAATCTGGTGCGTGACTACGCACTGGCCATTTTTTGACATACAGTTGTGTTACTGGGGCAGAACACACATCAGGCCGGCACACAAATTCTTGACTTAGAGCATCTTAAAGTGTTGTTTAAACAAGTAAACTAGGAGTGCATTCCAACACCTATTTTTAGCATGATGCATCACTGTCCCCCACTGATCGTTTGCACCCAAATTGAGCACATGAACATAAAATACATTACCATCTGGAAAAAATAACTTGGAAGGTTCCTGGGATGTTACGAGAGAGGCTTGTTTTACATCATCAAAAGATTTGAAATATCATCAGTTGAGGATTGACGTTTTGTAATATTCATGTTTCAATAATGTCGTTTATTCGCAATTATTTTTAATGCATGTTATTTTAAGAATAGCAGCACATCTCAATCATGTTGTTTTATATTTGTCATGAAGATAGTTTGCGTACAGAGTTCATAACCTATACTCAGTTCACCGTTCGAACGGACTGACACATGCAGTGTCTATATGCGTATTTCTTCTATGTTCTTCTTTTGGACTGTGTTTTTCTGCCACGTGATAAGAATGGTTTCCCCTGAGCTGAGCACTACTAATCGGCTCATGCGCGGTGATCTCACTTTGGGCAGAAACTTCATGGTTTATGAAGACAAGACGCCGTCTGCGGCGTTGAAACACTGAACACTTAGATGACATGCTGGTATACACAGTGAGTTACTCGCCAAGTTTGAGCTCTATGCATGGCTGTCTATATTTTTTGATTATGGTATCTTTGTTCTACTTCAAATCTTTCTTTAAAGTTTTTTTGGTTTAAACTGAACACGTTTCTCGAGTTTCAGCATGTAGCGGTGAAGGTTTGAGCACATTTACTTTTTCATAGAGCATGCACCACGGTGGTTCTCATATATGTGTAATGGGGTCCTGTACTACTTTTGATGGGCTTTCTTTTTGGTTCTAGTTACCCCTGACGAAGGGCATTAATGCCCAAAATGCGTGGGATGTTAGCATCATAATTACTCAACAGGAACAGCACATTCTGTGTGCCGATGAAAGACGCCTGGATGGGCATTTCTTGTGCATTTAAAGTAAATATGGATTACTTGTTTGAACTTTTGGATTACTGAGAGTTGACATTTTGCAATTTTTGCATCGCAGACCGGCTTGAATCTGGTGTGTGACTATGCACTGGCCATTTTTTGAGACACAGGTCAGTGCCATGCATCCCCTTTTTTTAAATTAAGGTCTCATTCCCTCCGGAGGACCATGTGTAATGTAAAGAGCCCACACACCACACTGTTACCTCATAATCCAGCCCAGCATTCAATGAGACAGATGAAATGCATTATGGAAGTTAAAGTAGGATTTTACTTATGGAACATAAGGGGCATAGCCAATGCATAGGCAGCACACACTCCAAGTAAAATTACATAAGCATCCCAGTCCCAATATTGTACCTGCATGTTCAACACGGAAGAAAATTGATAGATAATTTGACCCTGAAGTCAGACTGAGTACTGCGTTTTCCAACAAAAGAAATGGCACAGTCAGAAGAAGTGGAGAATGCTATGGGGTGTAGGGATAAGTGAGCTGAGATAGAAGATAAAAGCAGAGATCCACCCACATCCACAACACTTGAGAGGCCACCTCACTCCCCAAAAGAAGAGTGCCATGTAGGCCCATTGAAGCGCTGTTACCACATCAGACTCCTCCTGTAAGACACCTAGTGGCAGTGATGTCATATCTCCTGGATTGGCTGAATGATAGGAGAGATGAGAGAGCATGGGGCTAGCATCGGCTAGGATATGTAATAGGGCAGAAGAACAAGTCCCATTCCAATAGCCATGAAACTATAGGTCTTAGGGAGTTCCAAGCTAGCAGTCCATAGGCCCAGTTGAAGTCACTCAGGGTCATGGGAAAAAATAGTTTGAGTCCTAGGAAGATTATCAAGGAGAGATTCAGGTCAGTGAATGAAGGCCAGAAAGCCTTTCATAGATCAATGCAGGAGGTGCCAGAGCTAGTTACAGTCTTATGTGCCTCTCTGCATGAGGAATCTTTGACCCACAGATGTAGGTATAAAGATATTTTGCGCCCCGGGTCCAGAGATAAGACTATCGTTGAAAAGTGGCAACACAAAAAGCTACCCTCATCCACACGAGACCACAACCATCAGACAGAATGAGAACTAATACATTGTGGAACTTACCAGCTGTCAAAGGGCACTACCCCTGTGGTAATTGCGCAGTTTGCGACCAAACAAGAGTTACAAAATCAATAGACATTGGCACAACGAGACCATGGGTACTCCAAGAACACACAAACTGTAATAGTGAAAGGGTCATATACCTGATAACGTGCCCTTGTGAGTTGAGGTATGTGGGTATGACCACTAGGAAGGTTCGAGTGCGCATCTTAGAACATAGGAGCATGATTAGATGCGCTAAACAAGTTACAAAGTTTACCAAACATTTCTTTGATTTGAAACACAGTGCTGACACACTAACTTGGACTGTGTTAGATAAACCTAAGGTGACTGCTATTACACCTGGTTTGGCAACAAAATTATTGAGACTCGAGCAAAGATGGGTGTATAGATTGGACACGGTGGCCTCTGGACTCAACGATGAAATACCTTGGTTGGCATTGGCCTAATTCTGTGAACTCCACTATAATTGCCCCATGTGGTTAGTACACAGCATCATTACTTATGATCCCCTGTATTGATTGCTCCTCTACATTGTTTGGTTTCGCTCCCACCAATAGGGGTAGCATACTATAATCAGTTACTGTCTGGGCTGCTGTTTACCATCTAATTAACACAGCACATTCTGTGGATTGCCCCCAGCACCCCGACGGGGACATCCTCATCACCTCGCCACAGAGGACACACACTCCGTGCCTCTGTTCTGGTTGCACCTACTGCTTAGTTTTCGCCCCACCCACAGGGGTAGCACATAACAGTTAGTTACTGTTTTGTCTGTTGTTTATCATCAACTAACACAGCACATCCTAATAGGTTTGCCCTCTACCCCCACGGGGATTCTCTCATTTCCTCGCTACAGAGCATACAAACCTCGTGCTCCAAGTTTTTGCGAGTTGTTAACCTGTTTCCTAAACAAATTTTATACATTTTTTATACATTTTTTAACTTCGTCCCTAACGGCAATGGCACGCCGTAATACCTTCCATGCTCTTTAGCATGGTTCGCGTGCTTGTCCGCATCTTCACAGCCTTTTTAGTTCACTGTCTGCCGCATAGCACAACCCCGGACTACAACTCCCAGGTCTCCCGCGTTTCCGCCGGATTTCCGGTTGTGCGTGGAAGCCCCAGGTGCAGCCGGTTCTGCTAGCGTCGGTCTGTATTTATACCTGGCGGTCCGGTAGACTCTGCTCTTCCTGTCCCCGGACCGCGACCCACAGCAACAGACCTCCATTTGGTAAGTCTCGCTTTTTTGACGCCACTCCCCGGGGGTCCTCTGACTAGCCCGGTTCCTCCCGTTTTTCCTCATCTGTGCACTTGTTCTCTACTCATTCTATGGGGATGTTCCAGCCGGTCACTAACGTCCCACCCCTCCATGTTATTGGCATTATAATCGTGACCGCGACCGGTCTATTATTTTGGGTTGCACGTTGAGTTTTGCACTTCACGTGCCTCCCTCTTTAGTCCTATAGAGCGGTTTTTTACACCTCATTGCAACCAAGGCTTGGTATACGCGACCGTGTCCGGTCCACCAAGCCTTCGGGTTGTACGCATACTTAAGCATAGACTGCCATGTTTGTGCTTCCCTCCATTATTCAGATCCTTGGTATAACCCCTTCATCCCGTTTGAGCCCAGAGCTTATGCCTACACTACCAACAGGGTTTCTCTTCAGATCATGAGTAAACACGTTCCCCCTAATGTTCCTTCCTCTCTTTCCTTTGCTGACTAAAATTAATAAACGCCAATACATTTCCACACATGACATGGACAATTTTTGTCACGCAGTTATCGTTACTCCTGATACATCTTCCCCCCCTTTTTCTTTTTTTCTTTTTAATTACCACGTACCATTCTCCTCAGGTCGTGGCGCGGTACCATATGGCCAAATGAGCCTGGACAGATGATGTAAACTCGTTCTCCCGGATGGGTGAGTTACGCATCCTTTTTCTGTTTGCCTATGAGCAACTCTGGGTAGATAATGCTATACTAGATTCCTAATTGGATGTTTTGCAAAGATTACAGCAAGCAGTTTTCTTTTTCTTTGCATGCAAAATGAATATTGGTTTGAAAGTGGTAGTGTCATCATATTTGCTGTTTCTCTTTTGCACAAAAGTTGATGTACTGTCCTTGTTTTGTTTGTCCCCCAACATAGGGAGTTCTGAGATGTACTGAACAAAGAAATCATTCTCTGGTTCAGTATTAATCGTGTACAGAGCTTTTACTTATTATTTTTTCTCACAATTCGTTTGATTGCAGTAGCTACCACCGATCCTGATGAATGCCTGGATACTTGTATAGGTCATTGAGGCAGAAACATGTTGGTCCTATAAACACACAGCGGTCTTGAATCTTGACCTCTGTGCTCACAAGCATTTACTGCTTTTTAATCCTGGCACCGGGCAGCACCATTAAAATACTTAGCTGACCCTGTAGTCAGTTTTAAATCACTTCTATAATAGCACTGCACTTTTCTTTTTCCACAACACCTTGCTCACATAGGGTTTTATTACACCCTACCTCTCATACTAAAAACATCCCTGAGCTCCTCCCTCGCAGCGAGGGGGTTGTAGCCCACGTGAGGACTAGGTTCCTCACGTGAGGAGGTACCCCTATGATGAAGCATGACACCTTGTGTGTGAGGGGAACTGTCCTTAAAAAGGGATATCCCCTGTAGCTTTTTGTGTTGCCACTTTTCGACGATAGTCTTATCTCTGGACCCGGGGCCTCTTTTTGTGAGATTCATTAACCTATGGGGAGCCGGTACCCGCAGGTCCTTAAACTCCTCAAGCCCTCAGTGTGATTGATAAAGATATTTTGGGCCAACTAGATGGCTTTGGCAGGTCTATTGGCCGGTTTGTGAGTCACACGGGTGATTGTTCCCACAGGATTGTAAAACTCCAGGTGAAAATGGGCTTTGTGAGAAAGTGCCTTCTTTTGCATGGTAACCCCCATTTTTTTAGGCTGATGTTGCTGATTTTTTTAACCAGGCCCAGTGCATGTGCCTGCCCTTAAAACATGGTTAAATTGGCTAACTCCTAATTGGTTTATTTAACTTTCCTATAAGGCCATAATATATCGTTCAGAAATACACTCATGACATGGAAAGTTAAATGTCACCTGCAGACTGAAGCACTCATTGTGCCATCAACTAATGTGACAAGGAAACCATAGCTTCAGGTCTACCTTTGAAGTCTGGCTGCTGCAGTTTAAACTTGCAGCCTGACCTGTGAAAAAAGCCCCTGTGCTGGCCTTGTAGCCTGAGCGTTGTATTTAAAAGTGGGACATGTAGAAATGTAATGTTATCATGTCGCTTTATGGACAAGCCCCCAAAACCTATTTTCACTGTAAAAGGCTCAGGCTAGAGCATAGATAAAAATATTAATTCTGCTATCTAAGGTTTGGGGAAAAGATTCAACACCCATTTTTAATATTTGTAAAAAGCCCAATTCAATGGGGAAGTCGAATTCTTAATAAATATTTAGTTAAAAGTAACTTTTAGAAATATACATTTTCCCTGCCTGCAGCTCCTAGAGACTCATTGGTATTAGCTCTCCAGCAGTTGTCAAGCCAGTGCTTCACCTTAATGAGGTGTGAAAACTGCTTCCAGAGCAGAGACAGTGACCTGAATGTGGGGAGGAGATTTTCTTCCCCTTGCAGGAAAACCAGTTAAGGGAGACCCTGGAACTTCATTAACTTGTAAAGGGGCCTGCCCTTTCACCAGCCAAAGTACGGTAAGAGCTAGAGAAGTCAAACCTATGTTACCCTAGACAGACTGACTCCAAGCCCAATGGGAGGGGAGCTCCCCATACCATCCCACTCAACCGGTTCTTGTCTGCAGAGACAATGCAGGACTTCCTATCTCTCCTATGGTGACACCTGATCAAGGAATTGTAACTGTAAATCAAATGCCGTGCAAGAAGGGAAAGGGGTTGGGACAAATAACAAACTGAGAGACTTGCATGTCAGCTACCGTCCTCTTAGAGTCAAGCGTACATCTCTTCTCAGTCCTGGAGAGTGTCACTGTGGTGTGTGCGCAATGTATTGTACGGTGAGCTATACTGTAAATATAAGTAGGTACAGTATAAGTTAAATGGGGGATTGTGCACTTTCCCACCCACCTCGTGCATGCATATGAACAAGATAAATCACTTACATATTAATGAATCTATTGCTGCATAGACTCCCAATACCCAATAATCATCTTTGGAGTTGCAGCATTCCTGCAGGACAATATGTGGTTTTCACACACTGAGATACACCTTGTTATGGTAATTCTTAACACAAGGTGTGCAGGAGTGTGCTCACATTTAATGTCTTCCAAGCCTTTCGCGCTCCTCAGTTTATGACACAATAAATTACCTAGGCGCCTTATACCGACGCCTCGGTATGCACGTTAAGAGACCAACAATAACAATGTCTCGCTTATCCCCGAAATTCTCGATATGCGCATTACTATTACCAATGCCCATGTCTCAATGCTCAAGTTTGTTCTGTTATACTAATCACAGAATTTTATCAGCTAGCCTTTTAGCCTTTCGAGATCTATTAGTGCACTAACCTTTCAAGGTGGCAATTAACCGTATTTCTCCTTTGTTTTGCAGGTGTTTTGCGTGGAGCAGTGTGTTGCTGGAGTCGCAGGCGGGATTATGTCTGCAGCATCGGAGAGCCCCAGGAGGGTTGCAATGCCAGAAAGACTCAGCCGGGTCCAGAAGTCATTCAGGTAAATGGGAGCTTAGAAGAGGATCTGTCCTCTTCGACCAGTGGGTAAGCCAAGCACTGCCTCATGGTTTGGGTTTGGTATAAATACCGTTCCCAAACCCAACATTTCTTGAAACATATGTGCACTTCGAAATCTCACCGGATTTCCGGCGACACTCGGCAACAACAGTCTGCTTTCGCCGGGCCCCTGGGGAACACGTGTAAGGAGTGGCATTTGCCTTATCCATGGAAAGTAAATGTGGACTTGCACGGGGAAACCACCAGTTACCATAAAACCTCAACACTTGTGAGGCTGGAAGGCCACGGGGGATAATACTGTCTGTGATGTTATGCCCTTTGTGGTTTAGCGGCCCGGGCCCCCATGGATATGGACACTATTTCAAGGTGGGTAATGAGTCCCATGAACAACCAGGGAGGCAAGGAAATGTGTGTTCAATCCTGTAAGCCCCTCACACACAAGGCACAAAGGGTTTGGGAACACATGGAGCCCAAGATCATGACACCCCACAGAAGCAGTTTTGAGTGACCACAGAGTAGGGAGCTGCTCATTTCCCTAGCCACAGCTCTGGGTGTGCATACAGGCTCTTCACAAGGAAGAAAGTGTTTCCCCATCTTAGAGTTTAGGGAAAAGGTGCACTGTGGGATTACCTGCAGTAGAGCAAACAGGAATTGTTGGAAAATATGGGTAAGGTTGTCCCTGGGAAATGTGTTATGATTTGCCTCGCGCTTTTAACCGCGCGCATATTCAGAATGTTAACTGTATCAAGGTTCTACTGTTGTTGGTGTTCCTCGCGACCTCGGGAGTTGGTCAGTTGAGCGGCTGGCTGAGGCGTGAGGGATGCTGCGTCTATGTGCTGAATAAACCTATGAAGAAACGTTACCTGCGTGAGTGTCATGCCATTATTACAACATTTTATTGGCGACGATCTTCAGCCAGCACAGCACGTAGTCAGCGGCAAGGAATCTACGTGTGTGGTGAACCGTGGAAGTACAGCTGTAGCGGATCAGCTGAGGGGCGGAAGTTGGACACAGGAGAGCCAAACGAACAGCATCACAGGTGTGCTTTGTACAAGCACAGGGAACATATCTGGGGTAAGAACGAGTGTGTACTGACCCCCAACGCGTGAGGAATGAAGTTACCTCACGACAGCGTGTAGCGTTGTGTGGAGTTGTTAAATAAAACAATGTCTTTGAAGTTATGCGCTGAGGGGTGTGAGGAATGATGACTGGACCCCCGACGCGAAGCATCTGCGTGTGAATGCGCGAAAGACAAGGAGTTACAGGCTGTACCCTCAGGCGCAAGCAGTTCATGGTTGAGGCGTTACGCAAAGGAGAGTGTTGTGACAGCAGCTGATTTATCGTCTCATCGCGCGTCAAATGGGAGTGTGCGCTGTGAGACATTCTTAACATTCCTAACAACTCAGAGGCTAACGGTGACGCGCCAGCGCGAGCAGAGTGTTGGCACTTGAGGATAAAGATGCACATTGCATGTTAGCTTAAGCGCAGAGAGGAATTCCGGTGTAATTAAGCTCTTTGAAGCTGTCAGTCACGCCCCTGTGTCAGTGGAGCTCATCCTCTTAAAGCTACAGTCATCCTTTGTAAACAGCTGCCTGTTTTTCACCATATTAGTCAAGCTAGCTTCACTTTTGGAACATTCTCTTGCAGAATAGTCACGATGAATGCTTTTTGGCTAATTTAAAAGATAGTGAGCGTAACAAGAACCTGTCATTAAGCCATCTGGTGTTAATGTGACTTTGTCTTGGGAAACACATTGCATACAGCTGTCCAGTGGTATTTTTAAACTCTGCCAGAGGGTGCACTTCTCAGTGTATCAAACCACATTCCCCTTAAGCATCTTCAGTTTAAACATGGATGTCACAGCTTTGGACGTCACAGCAGTCTCTTCTCCGCCACATTTTCTCTCTCAACCTGGTAGTCCTAGCATTGAATGGGATGAGTGGATCGACATCTTCGATAATTATCTTGAGGCGTTGGATGCTCAGGATTTTAGTTCTAGCAGGAAAAGAGCGATCTTACTTACCAGTCTTGGAAAAGAGGGACAACACATTTTCAAGTACCTCCCAGTTGTCACCAACGAACGTGGGCAACCCATTGAAGACGTCTACCAAGAGGCAAGGAAAAGGTTAGAGAAAAGGTTTCGCAAGAGACAAATGTCGTCATGAGGAGACACAAATTCAACACTCAGCCACAGAGAAGTGGAGAATCAATTGAGGACTTTGTCACAAGGCTGCGTGAACTTTCTCTAAAATGTAGATTTGGTCCCATGGGAGAGGAGATGATACGGGATCAACTGATAGTGCAATGCAGAAGTAGAAAGACCCAAGAACGGCTGTGGGCTGCTAAGAACCCAACTCTGAAAGATGCCATTGATATAGCAAAAATAGTAGAAGAATCTGAGTTTTGCATGAAGGAGATGGATCGCAGAGATTCAAAATTGAATAGTAATGGTGAAGGGGAAACATCTGTTGTTGAGGGAGGTGAAGGGGAAGTGGCTGCATCTAACAGAGTTTGGGGCAAAGGTAACAAGAGCTATTCTGGCAGCAGGCTTTACCCTAACAAGTTGGGTAATAGGATGTGTAGCAAGTGTGGTAGCACATATCACACAGCTGATTCTAAAAACTGCTGGGCTATTGGCAAAGAGTGCAGGAAGTGTGGGAAAAGAGGGCATTTTTCCAAAATGTGTAGAGATGTCAGCAAAGGTAAGGTGGCCGTGTTGAGCAATGAGACCTACTATAGTGAGAGTTTGCCTGGGCCTGACAGAATCCTTGGTGTTGAACCATCCCAAACCGAGAAAGCTGACAATGAAGAGGTCCTTACAACTAACTCTACTTGTTTAGACAGTAAGAGAAGACACAGACCCAAAGCAGAATTTGTCATTGCTAATAGAAAGGTTGACCTTATGATAGATTCAGGGTCGTTGTACACCATCATACCCAAGAGAATATATGAACGTGAATGGCCTAATGTACACTTGTTACCCAAAGATATAAACCCAGGTGGATATCAAGGTGAGCAAGTAGACATACTGGGTTATATATTGGCGGACATTCATTTAAAAAATAGATCAGTCAAGGGTAAAGTTTATGTAGCTGAATCTGGGCCCCCCATCTTAGGTTGGTACCATCAGTACGACCTACATATTAAGATTGACCCACATGGTTTAGAGCAAGTCATGACTCACCGTTGAGGACATCTTAGAGGGAGCACAGAAAGTATTCAAGGACCAACTTGGTAACCTTGAGGGTTACGTCCACGAGATAAAACTCAAGTCAGGTGCCATCCCCGTCCAGCATAAAGTCAGAAGGGTTCCCATCATGGTAAGGAGTGAAGTAAAAAAAAATGATAAATGAAATGTTATCCAGTGGAATCATAGAACCTGTGGAGTGCTCTCCTTGGGTTTCTCCAGTGGTTATCACGGAGAAGGCAGATGGTAACTTGCGCTTCTGTGTTGACCTGAGGAGTTTGAATCAAAATATCATTCCAGACACCTTTCCCCTGCCCAACATTAACGAGCTTATCTTGTTGTTGCAAGGGGTGAAATTTTTTTCAAAGTTGGACCTTCGCCACGACTACCACCAAATACGATTACATGACTCCTCTAAACACTTGACGGCCTTCATAACCATGGAAGGCATCTTCCAATTCACCAGAATGCCATTTGGTTTATCCTCTGCCGCCAGTGTTTTTCAGAGGATGGTGTCAGAAGTGTTTAGAGGCATGAAGAACATCATCTACTTCCAGGATGATATCCTAGTTTTTGGTGATAGTGAGGAAAGTCACAACTTGGCCCTGAAGGAAGCACTGGCAAGACTTCTTGAGTCAGGTCTAACGCTACGCAGAGAAAAATGTGCATTCCTTGTCACAGAAGTGGAATATTTGGGACACTCCCTTTCTAGTGAAGGTGTAAAACCCAAAAGAGATCTCCTGGCTTCCATTAGGGGGGCTCCAACTCCCTGTAACAAGGATCAATTGCGGTCCTTCCTTGGGTTAATTGAGTATTATTCCAAGTTTGTCAGAAATTTTGCAAGCAAAACTGAACCTTTGAAAGAACTTATGAGAAAAGGTGTGAACTTTACATGGGGAGCAGACCAAGTCAGGTGCTTTGAAAACATCAAACTTGAAATTTGTGATGCTGGTATTCTAGTACCATTTGATGTTAATAAAAAACGATAGTCACAGTTGATGCAAGCGACACTGGTATTGGTGCCGTTCTATCACAGAGGGATGGCACTAGTGAAAAAACTGTAGCTTTTGCATCACGCACATTGACAAGTATTGAACGTCATTACTCTGTGATAGAAAAGGAAACTTTGGCTGCCACTTGGGGCGTTGAATATTTCAGGACTTATGTCTGGGGACGTAAGATTCTTCTCCGTACAGACCACAAACCCCTACTAAAAATTTTGTCACCAGGGGGAACAGGAAAAGGATCGGCAAGACTAGCTCGTCTGGCCTCCAGGTTGCAAGAGTACAGCTTTCAGATAGAGTTCATCTCGGGGTGGCGCAATGTCCAGGCAGACTGCTTGTCACGCTTACCTTTAGAGTGGGAAAAAGTGGATAAGGATGGAGTCACTAAGAGTGCAAAAGAAGGAGCCATAGAATGTGTAGAAGATGTTGTTCAATGGAGTCATGGGGTGGTCAACAAAAAAGAGTGGGCGAATGCTATGTCTGAAGATGAGGTACTCAAGACATTCAAAAATCTCATACTCAAAGGAGGGCGTAGAGAGAGCACCTTGCCTTGTAATGTGAGACCTTTTAATTCTATCATCCATGAATTATCCATCATTGCAGACCAGATTATCATGCGCGGGGAAAAGATTGTCCCTCCTCTTAGCATTCGCAAGAGGCTATTTGACATAGCCCATGAGGGACATATGGGGCAGACCATTACTAAGAAGAGATTGAGGAACGAGTTCTGGTGGCCGGGAATGGATGGTGCAGTGGTTGATTGGGTTGAAAGGTGCAGTGAGTGCAAAGAGTGCGAGAAAAGGTTAAAGGTTGGAGCACAGTCTGTCCCAAGTTCCATTCATGATCCAGGAGTAAGTTGGCATAGTATTTGCCTCGACTTCATTGGACCCATGCCAGGAGTTCATCCCTGTAAGAGATTTGGTATGGTCATCATGGATGTCCACTCCAGATGGCTGATTGAGCACCTTCTTCCCGAAATCACCACTAGAGTCACCATAAAAGTGTTAAGCTGCATTTTTAAAGAAGAAGGCTATCCCAATGTTCTTATTACAGACAACGGCACGCAGCTGACATCTGGTGAAATGGGTGAATTCTTGCGCCATTGTGGGATCAAACCTTCCCTCACTGCACTTTATAATCCCCAGTCCAATGGTATTGTAGAGAGAGCTAACCGCATGATTAAAGGTGCCATAGGTCTTGCTCTTGCAAATAACCTGAACGTTGATGAGACATTGAACGAACTGGTGTGGGCTTACCGTACCACAGAGAATTCCACGACCGGGGTTGTTCCTTTTGTTGCCATGCGTGGAAGGAAACCCTCTACCAAACTTGTACCCTCGTGGGTCAGAGAGTTATTGGCAGGGAAGAGTATGTGTGTGAGAGATGCACCTGAATCTACTTCTGCACCTACTCTCGTTCGCACTCAGTCAATCCCCCACACCAGTCTCCAGGCCCTTTCCAGGTTAAAGAAGTTCACCAGTGGCATGTTGTTTTGACGAATGGAGAGAAGTGGAATCTACGTAGGGTAGCCAAGTACTGCTCACGAGACAATCCACCCAGCACTAAGGAGGGTAGAGATACTTGTTCTGGATATATGTTGGCGCATGATGATCAATTAGTTAACAGTTCTCGCTCTTCTACAGATATGCGAGCACCTGGTCCCAGTGATGACAATTTAGGTGTGCGCCTGAGTCAAAGTATTGAAAACCAAGATGCACATCCTTCACAGACAACTCAACGTAGTCTAAGACCCTTACGGGTCAAGGGGCCCCCCCACCACTTACAGGATTTCCTAGTGGGTTAGCCCCTTTCCCTCTTGCAAGTTACCTGCTATCACCAGCCACCTGCACTCACTTCTTTGCCCCCCCCCCCCCCTCGGGCTCTATTCCTCCTCCTCCCTCTTACATTCCTACCTCTGCCTTCCGCTCTACAGTGTTGTATTCTACCTGCGTGTAGAACAAAGGGGGGTATGTTATGATTTGCCTCGCGCTTTTAACTGCGCGCATATTCAGAATGTTAACTGTATCAAGGTTCTACTGTTGTTGGTGTTCCTCGCGACCTCGGGAGTTGGTCAGTTGAGCGGCTGGCTGAGGCGTGAGGGATGCTGCGTCTATGTGCTGAATAAACCTATGAAGAAACGTTACCTGCGTGAGTGTCATGCCATTATTACAACAAAATGTTACTCCACTTGGTATGGAGTAGCCAGGAGTCATCCCCACTGACTAGCTAGTGCCAACCATAAATATGGCATCCCAAGGCACACCAGAAATGTTGAGAGCCAAAAGTGTGATTAAGTTAGAAGTTAAAACTGTGGACAGGGATGAGGCTGCAAATCCATCCCAGTAGCAAAGCAACGTTGGCGGCTATGAAAATTAGCTTGGCCTACTTGGAGCTTTTGCTCCCAAATGAACATCTTAAGCGGAAGAATGGCGGTTTTGAGGGAGCCTCGCAAACTTCAGGCTGGGATGTTGCCCTGCACAAAGATTTTGACCTCTATAACACAGACTAGAAACTTGATTTAGAGTTGTTCACCAAGATGCTGCTCTGCCATCTCTATTCTGAAACGAGGGACTGTTATGTTTCCGATGGTGGTGCCCCCTCTGGTTACGCAGTTGGAAACCATACACTGATGGCGTGAGTGAGTTGGGACTGTCTGTGCAGTTGCATCAGAGTTCTTGCTCTATTCAGAGCGGACATTCAGATGTTTTGTTTTCAGTTTGGGTCCACAAGGGAAATCCTGACGAGTCCAAACTGAAATAATTTTAATATGACTCCTACACCCTGGGAGAAAACTCCCAAGATGCTATGGTCATTCATTTTTTGTTTTTCAAAATCAAATTTCAGTTTGGGAGTTTGTTTTTGAAAATAAAAAGTCTGCTGATGGCCACCTGAAACATGGAGACCTTTCATCAAACTTTTAGTGCTTTCAGAGGAGCTGGAGATGGAAGCAGATCCCCTAAAGGCACAGAGTTTTTTGTGGAGCTGGCAGACATCTCAAAATATGGTGAATGGTAGTCTGGTCGGGTAAGTACATTGGCCAGCATGATGGATTGGTGACCTCCTGCCATACTCTACAAGAGGTCCTTAGTCAGAAGATAAAAACTGAGCAGACCCACTTAGTGTATTCGACTTTTGCTCCATTGTGGTCGACCTGATATCACACTTAGGTCCTGGTCCACTACAAAGTGATATTTTTAAATGGAGCTCTATGTTTTTCTGGGCACGTTTTGCCTTCAAACATTAAAAACTCACAGGTCTGGTTGCCCTGATAAGATTTTAATGATTTTGTATCTTTGTGGGTATTACATTTTTCTCCCTTCTTCTGAACTGGTTTGGGAAATTTAATATGTAGTTTCCTTGACTTTAGAATTGTTAGCACTGCTTAAACGTAACCTGCATTTCCGAGGGAAACTGCCTGCTGCTTGTCTCATAGCCAACATAGATTGAGCAGAGTTTCAATGAGGCTTGTGTTGAGGCCTAACCAGAGTGTGTTTCTGAAATTAGTAAGGGTTCTCCTTCTCAAATTAATAACTAACTTTCTAACACTGTGCAGATTTCTTACTTTTGTGTACATTATCTTTATGGCAATTACCTTAGAAGTTATCAAAATTCCTCACATTCCGCCAGCGGAATTGAAACCTCCACCCGGCCTACATATTGCTGTGTTCTGTAAGATTGCACAACCTGCAGTGATATTGCAGCAGGTCTCAAGCACATGCTTCAAGGCTCCTCCACTTTTGTGCAGGCTCCTGAATTTGTCTTTCAGTAAACCGAATGTAGGCTTCACCACTGCGTATGTTCTCTTGTGAGTGCTGTTGTACCTCCTATACATTGGGTGTGAAGATGCAGGTAAGTGGTCATCAGCAATAGGCTTGTTATACCACTAGCTTTGTAGAGTGGAGGGAATACATTAATTTCAAGGAGTAACGGATTAAAACTTACTGAAGAGGCACCCATTCCCAAGCTCTCTTCTCACCAAATGTTCATGCAAGCAACAAACATGAAAGAAACATGGAAGAATCATAGGCACTGCTAGGATATTGTGCAGTGAAATCTTGATCAAGCATTCCGAATTGCACACAACCTGTATGTTTAGCAAATATTGGCTTTTTCTGTTGTGATACAGGTACTATGTGGCAGATGGGGGACACAGTAGTATGTGTGTTCCGTGTGCACACCCAAACACTTGAAGAAATTGTGCTAAACGAGTATCCTTCAACTCCTTTTGGGTGGTTGGGGAGAAAATAAGGAGATGTATTCAAGTTATCAGAACATTCAGGGTTTCTTGAAATACAAGGGAGAGTGCACTCTGAGATATTCCACCTGCCACTGCAACAATGTCCTGTTAACTCCGTGATGCCAGTAAAGTGTAGGGATAACCTGACAACGGTCAATATTGTCTGGCTACTCTAGGTATTCATGGCCAATATTGAGTTCAAGTCACCTATGGGATCTGGTATGGTAGGTCTATTTTTGCCATATATTTCCTCCTCACTGTCCTAAAACATATTGAAAGGACTCCTGCATAATCTCGCCTTTTGTACTCCAACAAAACGCATTCTCTAAACCACTGCCAGGAAGGGTGCAATTTTGAAAGGGAGTATTAAATTCTAGGCCTGATTTTACAATGTAAAGCTACTTTTCAACTGCTTACATTTGGTAGTAAATTGCAAATCATTTGTTTTGCAATTTGCTACAGCCTTGTACATTCCATTTGTATTCACGATTTGGGAATCACATTTCGAAAACACCATTTCAGTTCTGAATCTGTATGGATTCAATTTGATGTGCATTTACTATGGAAGCATGGATTTTGAGCTTTCATACATCACAACTGTAAGAAATTGGGTTATTTGCTGAGAGGGGTGAGAGCCACACTCGAGAAGTAATCACAATCCTTGTCAAAAGTCACTAAATAAACCTATGCTTAACCCTCTGGTAGCTTGGCACAAAAGCAGTCAGGCTTAACTTAGAGGCAATATGTAAAGTATTTATGCAGCACTCAAACAGACACACACAAGAAACACAAAACAAGAAACATTCTAAACCAATTTAGAAAAGAAATGTTTTAATAAATAAAATGACACAAAAATGACAACAATCCAATAAATGGATCCAGAGATATGAAGTTTTCAGTAGAAATAGTTCCAGAAAGCAGAGAGCACCATTTGCGGTTATTTATTCACACTGAAACATGTCAAAGTCAAAAGTTAAGGCCAACCACAAAAGAGCATGGGTCAGACACAGGGACCAGGTTCATCCTGGTGGAAAGTTTACCTTCTAACTTAGTCATGTTTCATGCAGAAAGATCTCATCGATGAAGTGGTCAGCGGTCAGGCTGCAGGCTGGATCTGGAGAGGGACTCATCAGTGGTGGGATGCCGAGGTCCAAGCCTCAGTCAGGACTTTGCATTGGTTGGGGACTGTGGGGTGGTCATTGTTATTGCAAATAGCTGGTCGTCGAAAGGAACTTCACATTAGCAGGAAACACAGGTGGTTGTTGTTGACACATAGAACCCTGTGCGGTGAAGTCCGGGATCTGCACACAGGAAGGTTTCTTCGGCAGTAGGATGTGGTTCCTGCATTGGCTCCGGTGAAGTCTGTTTGTGTTCACGAGGAGGCTGGGGACAGTTTTTTGTTTTACACGAACAGCCAGAGCCTCTGTTTTTTAACCTATTTTTGCTGTTTTAAGATTAGAGTGATACACTCTAACACCAGCCAAGGGTCCAGAGCCTGGGGGCACCACTTGGGTGTAGAACTTCAACAGAGACCAGCAGCAGGGTACAGGAAGTTACAGTTTGTACTAGTCCACTAGGCAGTTGCAGGGAAAGGCTTCTGGAAGCTTGTTGTGTCCCTATAGCTCTAACAGGGGGTCAGCCAAATGAACCTTGGAGTCACTTCTTGGATCCTGGGTTCAGTGCAAACAGGTACAGTCTTCCTTCAGGCTTCAGACAGCAGGGCAGTCCGTCTTCTTAGTCTCCACAGGTCCAGGAGTGTTCTGATGAGAGGTTCTGGGGTTTCCACTTCTATGCAAAGTGCCAGCCTGTGGGTGGGAAACAACCCCTTTGTGTAATCCTTAACTGGTTCTAGATAGTTCTTTTATGACCCCCGGGTCTGGCTCCAGCCTGGCTAGTGATTCTAAGTGCAGGCAAGTCCAGGTGCGAGATGCATTTTCCAGTGACAGGGCAGGAATCTTTTGAAGTCAAGAAGGAGCTGGGTACATCCCTCAGGGTACCATCTGAAGCGTAGGAAGGACTGGGTACAATTCACCAGACCATCCTGCACAGGAGAGGAACACTCCTCCACATTCCCAAGATTGTTTGTCCGCTGTCTGGAAGGAGTACACATCACACAGCAGGAGAGCCATTACCAGTCGTGTGACTCTATATACTGGCTTAGAGGCACATTTGCTTTAGGAAGAAAAATAACAACTTTCTAAAAGTGGCATTTTTAGAATAGTAAAAATCTGACTTTACCATTAAAGAAGATTTAAAATTACAATTTAAATGACTAGAAGAAGTATTCCTCTAGTTGTTAACAAACTGAAGTTACCACCTATTAAATGCAATAAGGGAACCCAGTGTTAGTTTATGGAAAGCTAGCCTTGCCACAGTGAAAATACTACTTTAGGGTTTTTTCACTGATAGGACATGTAAAACTTTAAATATACATGTCCTTCTTTTTAGATACCTTGCACCCTGCCCTATGAGACTTTAGGGCTTACCTTACGGGTGACTTATAATTATTAAAAAGAAAAGTTTAGGGATGGCAAAAGGTTTTCTTTGCCATATCGAAATGGCAGTTTTATATCTGCACACACTGGCTGCAGTGGCAAGCCTGAGACATATTTTACATTGCTACTTTAGCAAATTGCACAAAGACTGCTGCAGCCCACTTGTAGCATTTACATTTAATTTTCAGGCCCTGGGTACATGTAGTATCATATACTAGGACCATATGCTGGGGACTTATACGTAAGTTAAATGTAGCACTCAAGTGTATGCCAATATTATCATGTTAAAAAGAGAGAGCATACGCACTTTACCACTGATTGGCAGGGGAAAAAGTACACAGTAATAATGCCAACAAAACGGGTTCAGCTACAGCAGGCAAAATCTGGGATGATCCTGCAGAAAAGGCAAATTTCCAGCAGTGACTAACAATTTTGCATTCTTCAACCAGCTTGTGATTAATTACTAATTCACAAAACTTTGGCACATCGGGCTCCTAAAGTTTTATTGACATATTCACATACCCAACCTTGTCATCTGAAATAGCGGACATGAAAAAAACCTGTTGTAAGAAAGTGGGTTACTGGTTGAGTGGGGTGAAGCTCTACTACTCAAGCAGATACCATAATCCTTGTCTGAGTGAAGTTTCAAGCAAACCCTAAATTAACCTGTGCTCAACCCTCGGGTAGATGCGAGGTCCTGCGTCGTCATCGAGGAGGCTGTTGACAAGGGGGCTTTCGATGCAAAGTCTTGAATCAAGGATGAGCTGTGCACCAGCTGGTTCTGAAGAAGCTGCGCAGCTTGCAGTGTGGAGTCCTGCATCATCATCGAGGATGCAGTTGATGAGGGGCTTGTGATGCAAGGGCATTAGTTGGGGATGCATTGTGCAGCAGCAGTTCCAATGAGGCTGCTGTGGCGATGTGAAGGCCTTGTGATGGGAAAGTCCACACAGCAGAGGTGATGAGTTGGTTCTGTTTGGAGTTGCAGTGCGCAGAAGAAGAGATGCGTCAGTTCTGCTAGGTCTACAGATGGGCTGGCAGAGCACTTTGGGGCCCACTTTCAAGGGTAGGACTCACAGATACAGAGTCCAGGTGCTGGTTACAAGAGGCTAGCCCTTGGAGTCACTCTTGTGCTCCTGGGTACAGGTTGCAGGTCCAGTCTTTCTCACCTAGGCAAGAGGGCAGCAGGTCAGCACTGCAGGGCAGCAGTCCTTCACGTCAGGTGTCTAGCAGAGAGGCAGTCCTTTCTGCAGCACAGCAATCCTTCTTCCTGGCAGAGTCTTATACAGGTCCAGAAGTAAACTGAAGAGTTGGTGTCTGAGGTCCAATAGTTATACCTGGCGCTTCCTTTGAAGTGGGAGAAGCCTCTAGAGGACTTCCATTGAAATGCACATGTTTCCTGCCTTCCCTGCCATGGCTCCAGACTAACTACAGGAGGTATGCAGTTCTTTGTGTGAAGCTCAATAGACAATGGGGTGACCCTGTGTCCCTCAGAACCTGGGTATAAGATTATGAAAGTACAATGGTTCTGTCGGGTATAACCCCAATATTTCTTATAATTACAATGTTTCTTATAATTATAATTCAATTACACGGACAAGTTATTTCCTACACAGGTTGAATGTGAATACGTTTAGCAAGGAACACACAATAAGGGCAAAGTAATCGGGTTTAATGGGTAATACGATATTTTATATAAATTACATCATTTATATTTACCCACATATAAAGAATTTGTGTTGCATACACAGCTGCCAACAATGTGAAGATTAAAGTGAGTTGTGATCAAGTGACATGGTGTGATTGGTGACACAATAAGTGCGTGATATGTACAAGGTGGTTAAAATATATACATATTTGGAACAGGCCAGGATAAATACAATGACCCTGCTACTCTGTACAATTTCAGTGTTTTACGAGCGGGGCCTTGAACTGGACCAGAAGGTAGCATCGACGTTTCAACCCTATATGCGCGATTTTAAATCATCACAGCGGGTCTTCATCAGGACTGGAGTGGGGAAAGGAATGGCAGCCTAACGAAAACCAGAGATATTCCTGGTTAGGCTCAGGTCAGAGATGATCAAGGGCCCATCTGGTGATCATCGATATAGATCCTGTTGTGAGTCCTACACGACTACGAAGGACGGGGGATATTGATCGTGAACGTCTTTAGGGTTTGGTGTGGGATACAAATCCGAGATTTCAGGCAGAGGGGCAGTAGAGACTCCTGCCACTTGACCGCATACAGTCGGTCTGTATGAAGGAGTCTGGCAGGCAGAAGATAAGCGTCCATGAGCACGTCTGGCAGTGACGTGTAGTGTGCAGCAGCTCAGTGCCTGCATGCCTTGTTGCCAAGCAACTGACGCGGAGTCCTCGTACGCCACAGCGACTACGTGTCAACTTAGTCACGTGCGCAAGGGGGGGCAAGTCATTATGTTGATGGTTGACTGCAGGGGAGACAATTAGTGTGACAGACCTGAGCAAGGGTGTCTATCCCAAAAGTGGTTAATAACTCAGGAAAGGTTTGGTGTACATAATAACTGCTTATATATATACAAACAATTCATGTCGTGATTAATACATGTAACACGTGTGGTGCGCGTTTGAACTGAACCACAAGATGAAGTATGTAGACGCAGTGCATATACTATACAATACAGTCAGAATGAAAAGCAATGTGGTTATTACTACAGTAGTGATTCTCGTTACAGTTATCAAACACATTCGAATCCGCACCTTAGCAGGAGCCAACATATTTGAATACTTTAAATGCGCATTTAGATGGATATTGTTTGGTATTACAGCTTGGAAGGTTAGCTGTCAATTAGTACATTGAGAATGTAGCCGGGATCTGTTCCTATGCTCGAGAGTAACATGTTAAAACTAAATAGTGCATGCGTTATATTAAAAGGTAGTTGGAAACCACGCGTACTGTCAACATTGAAATATTACAATTGGCCCATTTGTCTGGATGTTTCCTCAAATTCATTCAAACCCTCCGTTACAGTATTGAGGGAATGTATCCACCTGCATTCTTTTCGGTTCAGGGCCACTGAAATGGACCCACCCCTTGGAGCAGGGCAGACTTTCTCGGCCACCCACCATCTCATACTCTCTGGCTGGTGTTTCTGTGATAGGAAGTGGTCAACTAATGGGGCACCCTGTACCTTGCATCTTATGCGGCTCATGTGTTTCAATATTCTCGCCTTTACTTTCTGGGTGGTCTGACCTACATAAAGTAAATCACAAGGACAACAAATGACATATATTAAGTTGGTGCTGTTACAGTTTGTGAAGTCTGATAACTTATATGTTCTGTTGTTGTGTGTAAAGGTGGAACCCTCCACCGTCAGCGGGCAGGCTTTGCAGTGGCCACATCTGTGGTGACCAGTTATGGGTGGCAGGCCCAGTTGATTTCTCAAGTTCATTGGTTTGGGGGGTTCAAGCTACGCTTTGACAACGTTGTCTTTATACTCCTGCCCCTCTTAAAGGCAAAGAGTGGATCCTCGGTGGTGTGCAGTTCACTTGCGACAAGATTCCAGTATTTTTCACTATCTTTTGATGTCGTTGCTTTTGGCGTTGAATGTGGTCACGCACACAATTTTTTCAGTCTTTTCCGGTTTTCTTTAACTTGCAGCAATTGGTCACGCTGGCAATACCAGGCTCGCTTGCGTGCACGTTTAAGCAGACCTGTAGGGTAACCTCTCTCTTCAGGCGCACAGTAAGGATCTCCGTTTCCTTAAAAGTCTACTCTCCGAGTGCAGTTCCTTCTCAGCCTGAGGTACTGACCATAAGGTAGGTTATCCCTCAGGCTGCGCGGGTGATGTGATTCATACTTGAGGAGCGTATTCCTTTCAGTGGGTTTACGGTAGAGATCACAGAACAAGAAGCCATCATCCACTTTAAATGTGAGATCAAGGAAATCGATGTATTCGTTATTGTTGGTCATGGTGAACTGGATGTCACTCATTCTGGTGTTGAGCCAGTCGCTAAATTGCTTGAGATCTTCTTCAGTTCCCGACCAAATCATTATGATGTCGTCAATATAGCGTTTCCAAACCGAAATTTGGTTTATATATGGATTGTCATGGCTATACAGATGTTCCTCTTCGTATGCATCCATGAAGATGTTCACCAGACTGGGTGCGTAGGTAGCTCCCATCGCAACGCCCTTGCATTGGTAATAGAATTGCTTCCTGAAAATGAAGTAATTATGCTTCATTGCGATTTCCAAGAGGGCAATCAAGAAGTCAGTAGGTATCCAATGCGGCCTTGTCCTTTTGTCCAATGTGGCTCTGATGACGTCTAGTGCCTTACCCTGGGGGATGGAAGTATAAAGGGAGGACACGTCGAGTGTGACAAGTAGTTGGGTTTGGATATCGTACGGTTGGCCTTCCAACAGTTGGATTATGTGCATTGTGTCACGTACATATGATTTAGTTTCCGGTATCCATGGTTGTAAAAAATGATCGATAAACTGGTTGAGCGGCTCTAAGATCGATCCACATCCAGACACGATGGGTCTGCCAGGCGGCTTCTCCAAGCGCTTATGTATCTTGGGCAGAGTATATATTGTAGGAATCCTTGCTTCTTTTTTATTTAGAAAATCACTTTCTGGTTGACTCAGGAATCCCATTGCCAAACCATCAGAAGTTAACTTCTCGATCAGCGATTTAATCTCGGTGGTAGGATCCTTGGGTATGGGGCGGTAGCTGTCCCTGGCTCCCAACTGGAGTTGTATTTCTTCCACATAGTCACTAGTATTCTGCAACACCACCGCACCGCCTTTATCTGCGGCCTTGATAACGATGGCGTCATTGGTTCCTAACGTGGATAATGCCAGTCTTTCCAACTTGCTGATGTTATGTTTTATGTACCTTTTTTCTTCCATTAGTTCCATAGTTTCTTGCAGGACAATCTTTTCATAGGCTAATATCTTCTCGCTCATCAGATATGTGCCTGGTCTGAAAGTCGAAGGGGGTCTGAATGGTGTAGCTGCTGCTGTGGGGCTGGAAATATTCTTGTTGAAATAATACTTCAGGCGGATTTTTCTGAAGAAACTATGGAACTAATGGAAGAAAAAAGGTACTTAAAACATAACATCAGCAAGTTGGAAAGACTGGCATTATCCACGTTAGGAACCAATGACGCCATAGTTATCAAGGCCGCAGATAAAGGTGGTGCGGTGGTGTTGCAGAATACTAGTGACTATGTGGAAGAAATACAACTCCAGTTGGGAGCCAGGGACAGCTACCACCCCATACCCAAGGATCCTACCACCGAGATTAAATCGCTGGTCGAGAAGTAAACTTCTGATGGTTTGGCAATGGGATTCCTGAGTCAACCAGAAAGTGATTTTCTAAATAAAAAAGAAGCAAGGATTCCTACAATATATACTCTGCCCAAGATACATAAGCGCTTGGAGAAGCCGCCTGGGAGACCCATCGTGTCTGGATGTGGATCGATCTTAGAGCCGCTCAACCAGTTTATCGATCATTTTTTACAACCATGGATACCGGAAACTAAATCATATGTACGAGACACAATGCACATAATCCAACTGTTGGAAGGCCAACTGTACGATATCCAAACCCAACTACTTGTCACACTCGACGTGTCCTCCCTTTATACTTCCATCCCCCAGGGTAAGGCACTAGACGTCATCAGAGCCACATTGGACAAAAGGACAAGGCCGCATTGGATACCTACTGACTTCTTGATTGCCCTCTTGGAAATCGCAATGAAGCATAATTACTTCATTTTCAGGAAGCAATTCTATTACCAATGCTAGGGCGTTGCGATGGGAGCTACCTACGCACCCAGTCTGGCGAACATCTTCATGGATGCATACGAAGAGGAACATCTGTATAGCAATGACAATCCATATATAAACCAAATTTCGGTTTGGAAACGCTATATTGACGACATCATAATGATTTGGTCGGGAACTGAAGAAGATCTCAAGCAATTTAGCGACTGGCTCAACACCAGAATGAGTGACATCCAGTTCACCATGACCAACAATAACGAATCCATCGATTTCCTTGATCTCACATTTAAAGTGGATGATGGCTTCTTGTTCTGTGATCTCTACCGTAAACCCACTGAAAGGAATACGCTCCTCAAGTATGAATAACATTACCCGCGCAGCCTGAGGGATAACCTACCTTATGGTCAGTACCTCAGGCTGAGAAGGAACTGCACTCGGAGAGTAGACTTTTTTAAGGAAACGGAGATTCTTACTGCGCGCCTGAAAGAGAGAGGTTACCCTACAGGTCTGCTTAAACGTGCACGCAAACGAGCCTGGTATTGCCCGCGTGACCAATTGCTGCAAGTTAAAGAAAAACCGGAAAAGACTGAAAAAATTGTGTGCGTGACCACATTCAACGCCAAAAGCAACGACATCAAAAAGATAGTGAAAAAATACTGGAATCTTGTCGCAAGTGAACTGCACACCACCGAGGATCCACTCTTTGCCTTTAAGAGGGGCAGGAGTATAAAAGACAACGTTGTCAAAGCGTACCTTGAACCCCCCAAACCAATGAACTTGAGAAATCAACTGGGTCTGCCACCCATAACTGATCACCACAAATGTGGCCACTGCAAAGCCTGCCCGCTGACGGTGGAGGATTCCTCCTTTACACACAACCACAGAACATATAAGTTATCAGACTTCACAAACTGTAACAGCACCAACTTAGTATATGTAATTTGTTGTCCTTGTGATTTACTTTATGTAGGTCAGACCACCCAGAAAGTAAAGGCGAGAATATTGAAACACATGAGCCGCATAAGATGCAAGGTACAGGGTGCCCCATTAGTTGACCACTTCCTATCACAGAAACACCAGCCAGAGAGTATGAGATGGTGGGTGGCCGAGAAAGACTGCCCTGCTCCAAGGGGTGGGTCCATTTCAGTGGCCCTGAACCGAAAAGAATGCAGGTGGATATATTCCCTCAATACTGTAATGGAGGGTTTGAATGAATTTGAGGAAACATCCAGACAAATGGGCCAATTGTAATATTTCAATGTTGACAGTACGCGTGGTTTCCAACTACCTTTTAATTTAACGCATGCACTATTTAGTTTTAACATGTTACTCTCGAGCATAGGAACAGATCCCGGCTACATTCTCAATGTACTAATTGACAGCTAACCTTCCAAGCTGTAATACCAAACAATATCCATCTAAATGCGCATTTAAAGTATTCAAATATGTTGGCTCCTGCTTAGGTGCGGATTCGAATGTGTTTGATAACTGTAACGAGAATCACTACTGTAGTAATAACCACATTGCTTTTCATTCTGACTGTATTGTATAGTATATGCACTGCGTCTACATACTTCATCTTGTGGTTCAGTTCAAACGCGCACCACACGTGTTACATGTATTAATCACGACATGAATTGTTTGTATATATATAAGCAGTTATTATGTACACCAAACCTTTCCTGAGTTATTAACCACTTTTGGGATAGACACCCTTGCTCAGGTCTGTCACACTAATTGTCTCCCCTGCAGTCAACCATCAACATAATGACTTGCCCCCCCTTGCGCACGTGACTAAGTTGACACGTAGTCGCTGCGGCGTACGAGGACTCTGCGTCAGTTGCTTGGCAACAAGGCATGCAGGCACTGAGCTGCTGCACGCTACACGTCACTGCCAGACGTGCTCGTGGACGCTTATCTTCTGCCTGCCAGACTCCTTCATACAGACCGACTGTATGCGGTCAAGCGGCAGGAGTCTCTACTGCCCCTCTGCCTGAAATCTCGGATTTGCATCCCACACCAAACCCTAAAGACGTTCACGATCAATATCCCCCGTCCTTCATAGTCGTGTAGGACTCACAACAGGATCTATATCGATGATCACCAGATGGGCCCTTGATCATCTCTGACCTGAGCCTAACCAGGAATATCTCTGGTTTTCGTTAGGCTGCCATTCCTTTCCCCACTCCAGTCCTGATGAAGACCCGCTGTGATGATTTAAAATCGCGCATATAGGGTTGAAACGTCGACGCTACCTTCTGGTCCAGTTCAAGGCCCCGCTCTTAAAACACTGAAATTGTACAGAGTAGCAGGGTCATTGTATTTATCCTGGCCTGTTCCAAATATGTATATATTTTAACCACCTTGTACATATCACGCACTTATTGTGTCACCAATCACACCATGTCACTTGATCACAACTCACTTTAATCTTCACATTGTTGGCAGCTGTGTATGCAACACAAATTCTTTATATGTGGGTAAATATAAATGATGTAATTTATATAAAATATCGTATTACCCATAAAACCCGATTACTTTGCCTCTTATTGTGTGTTCCTTGCTAAACGTATTCACATTCAACCTGTGTAGGAAATAACTTGTCCGTGTAATTGAATTATAATTATAAGAAACATTGTAATTATAAGAAATATTGTGGTTATACCCGACAGAACCATTGTACTTTCATAAAGTTCTTTGTGTGAAGGCAGGCCACAGCCTATTCAGGTGTAAGTGGGGCTGTGCTCAGCTCCACCCTCCCATTCTTCCAGTGATGGCCCATCCAGGCTCTCTATTGTGTGTGGCTGTCTAGGAGGAATACACAAAGACCAACTGCCAACTACACCTAGTCATGTGACCCGGATGCAACCTGCAAGCATTAAATGGCTAACGCAGGAAAATGCCAACCTTCTAAAAGTGTAATTTCAAAATTGTAATTCAAGATCCTACTTTACCATAAAAGAGGAGTTTTCCTTACAATCCACAACACCAAACCTGAACTGTTTACCTGCTCTCATTTGAAAGATATCATTATTAAATGTAATAAGGTAACTCCAATGTTATCCTATGGGAGAGGTAAGCCTTGCAATAGTGAAAAACAGATTTAAGAGTTTTTCACTACTAGGACATGCAAAACTTAAAAGTAAATGTCCTACTTTTTAAATACATCGGACCCTGCCCTGTGTGCTGTTTGGTCCTACCCTAGGGGTGATTTATATTTATTAAAAAGGAAGGTTTGGTCCTGGCAAAAGGTTTATTTTGCAAGATCAAAATGGCAGTTTAAAAACTGCACACACAGGCTGCAGTGGCAGGCCTGAGTCGTGTTTCATGGGCTACTTAAGTGCTGCACGCCCACTAGTAGCATTTCATTTACAGGCTCTGGGTACATGAAGTACCACTTTGCTAGGGACTTGTAAATAAATTAAATGCACCAATTGGGGATAAGCCAATGTTACCATGTTTTAAGGAGTGAGGACACACACGTTAGCAGTGGTAAAGTGCACATAGTCCTAAGGCCAACAAAAACGAGATCAGAAAAATATGCAGGAGTAAGGCAAAGTATTTGGGGGGGAAGACCACCCTAAGGCTAACAGGTCTAACACCTGTTATGTACTGAGAGCGTGCAAGCACATGTTTTGCAGTTTTATAGTGCTACAACTAAAAAGTGCTGCATGGAGAGGGCAACTTCCCCAGTCTGCCCATGTCTTTGCAGAGAGACTGAAACGCAATGAGATTGAATGAAGCTGCATTGATGTTGTTTTTCCTGCGATTAGTTTAAGTTTTTGGGATATTCTTATTACAATTGGAGATGACAAGCCTCGAGCATCCCATCCCACATCACAGAAGAGTTAGTAAAAAACTGAAAATGACATCAACTGATATTACAGACATGCACATATGTTAAGAGGCCCGTATTATTTAAAGTGTCTGTGTGCTGCATTTTTTTCTGTTGCTCCTGTACACTGTGCTCTGGACGCTGATGACAGTTTGAGTGTGTGCTCGGCAGTACCAGGATCTGTGCCCTAAGATACCCACTGTGCCCTAGAGACTGCATCGTCAAGAGAATGTGTGGTTAAAGGACTGCTCTTTTCTACAGACGCTCGTCGGCGCTGTGCCTGGAGCAGTGCAATAATCGAAGTGCCCAGCGTTAAAGGCCCAGCTGGTGGACGCCCAGTGGGGTACGGATTTAAAGGAGATGAAAGGGAGAGTCTGTCACGTCCCCTTGTTGGATGGCATAGCCCCTTTAATAGAAAAGTGAAACTAAACAATGGGACGACACGATGCTCAGATTAGATGTCAATGCTTGTAGCTCATTTCTATTGCGAGGATGGCTGTAAAGAAGACACAAATAGCTCAGTCATCATATCTTCGTGGCTTCCCAGCTAAAAAAACAAAAACGTGCGTTTGATAAAAACACAGGAATCACCGAGGAACTGCGAAGAGGGCATCGGGGTGATGCTAGAAGTCCGAAATGGACGATTAGCCATTAAAAGAGCCGAATGGTGCATGCATGTTCAGAATGGGGATGCACCCATTTCTTTCATAAAAGATAATATATTTAGCCAACGGAATCAAGCGTCTTAATGGGGCGGGGAAGAGACAGCTTACTAAGAAGAAGACTCCTTTGACTGCTCTCGGCCACTGAGCTATCATAAATGGCCACTAGGTGGTGATCTACACACATGAAATATTTGCATGTCATTTAATTCCCCTTTCCAGGATCTTTATGGGACACATTGCGACAGAAAGAGACAAGCAAAGAGATATGCTCCCAACAATCCAATTAATCATTGTAAGGTTAGGCCGTTCAAGGAGGGTATTCCAGCCCGGCTGCACCTGGGCCAACACCTGCCCCTGGGCCGGGATACTAGCCAAGTCAATAAAAGGCTTGAGGGGAGCGTGGCAACGCCCGCGACTGGCGCCCTCCGGGCACGTGGTAAGGAAAGCCAACGACTTCCTCCTTATCGCGCACTGGTGTTTGCTTCTTACTTTGCAAAGGTAATCTGTTTTTAAGCAACCAGATGTTTTAAAAAATGAAAAATCCTCACGTCAAACAGATTTGAGACTACCCAAACTACACGACAATCACCTTGGCCAACAAGTCGGACAGAGATGCCACCAGACTTTGTACACTAGGAAAGAATTGTTGGGTCCGGGGACGTTGGCCCTATAATTAAACTTGGGGTATCACTGCATAAATAAATATCGCCTCGCGCTGTGTAGTCTGAAGGATGAGGTGTGATGTGTAAACAATTGGGGGCTTATTTATGAGATGCGCTGCGTGATTATCTAGTAAATATGGGACTTAGAATGTGATAGGGTGGAACGAAGTTTATATTTGGAGTGGACCATGGCTCCTGCTATATCTTCCTTCTCTAAGATACAATTCGGTGTGCCCTGAAGTTTGAGTGTGATAGCGCTGATTGTGTTGCTAGCTGTGTATCCCATGTTGTAAGTCATTCACTGCAGTTTAGTCAGGCACACGTTCAGATTGTGTTAATGTTGTATTGTGTGGTGCACGTTCTTCACTGCCTCTGTAGGGTCTATGAGGTCTAGATAGACACTGTCCATGGTCGGCTTGTAATATTGTTTATGATATGAATTTTTTCCACATATACTAGAAGTCTAGCAAGCTGTACTACGGTACACCTTAAAGTCGGAATGTGAGAGTGTCAATCATGGTCTGTGTTATGTGACTTTAGTTGTTTGCCATTTCGCTCGCATCTCCACACAAAGGTTAGGGTTGTAATATTGCCAATTGTATTTTGTAGTTCATCATGGAACTACAAGCTATACCACGGCACAACTTGCAGTCAGACTGCGATATTGTTAACTGTATTTTGTGTTATGTGACTCAAGTTGTTTGCCATTTACATTGGGTATTTTCGCGATCGGTAGGATCTCCCTGCGGTTAGATTGTGTTGTTTGTTGTGTGGCCGTGGTTGTTTGCTGTCTCTCGTGGCCCCACATATAGTTAGGAACAATAAGTACAGGGCCACATAGAATTATGCAGCTTTGCAGTGTTTTCTGCTTAATTATGGATTTGCCATATTTTCCACGTTATCTGCCATCTTCTGCATAATTTTCAGATTTTGCAACAGAACATTTTTAGCTCAGATGGATCAAAAGTTTGTAAAACAACACCAACACAAGTGGTCATGCTCAATGGCAGACCCTCTGAAAAGATCAACTGATGACCTTTTGGTTGTTGGCTGCTGTGTTCAGGTGATTAACGGGTACTATTCAGACACACCTTTGCCCAGACAATATCAGTAGGGGTTTAAATGACAAAACAACCAAATTATTCTGTCACACGCTGTTCTGCATTATGACGCACAATCTACCTTTTCTTGCCATATAATTTTTTTTAACCATGGCCATAATATGCCCCCCCCCTTCGCCCCTACTGCATAATCCCATTGACCCTCACTATATAATAGGAGCGTGGTCGTATTCATTATGTTTTTATGGCACTTTGTTTTCCATTTATCCTGGAAGTCCAAGTAATTGTATATCATCTACCCCGGATTTCAATGCTATAGTTGTGTGTTCTTTACAGTCAGATTGTGTGGCCAATATTGTTTGCTTTCTGTCGGGAGTCTCTGTGTTGCAGCTCAGGCATCCCCCACTTCAGACAGTGGCTGGGCTGAGGCTTATTGAGTTGTGTGACAAAATGTTTTTGTGTCCTGTATTACATCTCTGTTATCTAATAATGACAACTTTTTAAATGTAGTGCTTCATACTGCACTTCTGTCATTTCTAAGCGCTGTGAATAACATTTCTCTTTCCCACTCTAACACTTTACCATCTTCGTTAGGTTGATTTGGGATTCGAACTCGTTAAACCTTAAAGTGATGGAGCCAACGTGGCCATACCAAAGGTGCAACCCACAGCTGGATTGTAAAAGCGCTGGTGGTGTTTTTTGTGTCGCGTGGGCCGTTATCCGTCTGTCTTGATTCTGTCAGCTGTAGTCCGGTGCTCCCGGCAGGCATAGCTTCAAGCGCGTGCCAGTATTAACACTTGTAACAGAGGCAGGAAGAGACACCTGCAGCTGCTAACGGGTTAATGAGCGCGAACCCCGATGGAACTCAGCCCAAGGTACAGAGGTTAAGTGTTATTTCTGTTCATTGTTTCATCCCTAGATAATGAGCATATGTTTAGCTCCTATTAGACTATGCATATGGATAGCAGACATGAAGTGATTTGTGAATCATGAATGACAATTATGTGTTTTTTTTCACCGTGAGAGGGCTGTGCTAGCTGGCTTTATTTGTTTTTCTATTAATTAAACGTCTTAGGTTGAAACGGTAGTGCTTTTTAATTTAACTTTAACTCGTGTGCACAGTTCCTTAAATGCGTGTGTTGCATGCGGTTGTGTGTATTTTCATGTCGATTGCATTTTTTTGTCTATGCATTGTGTAGGTTTAGATGCATATGTGCAAATCTGTGTGCATATTTAATTGTTGCTTCATCTAGTCTGTTACAGAATTAGTGTCTCGAGATTTAAGTGCACTGTTACGACTTTAGTTACGGGGCCAGGAGCAATGGGTAGGATTCACGCTAGTCGTCTGCCACCCGATCCTTAGAGCAACGACGTGCTCTGCCTCCCCCGTCAGCCTTAGGCTACAGCACTAGGGGTCTACAATACCCCAGTACTAGCCTACTAGGGTACCCCCTACCGTGTCTGGAAAACTAATTAATAATTATAGACCCAGACGGTAGTGCACCACTCACAATTTAGTTTCTTTCGGTCCTGATGAAGTGCCAGTTGACCCGTTAGGGGCAAATGGGGCACGAAGCATGTTGACCCACTACACCTTGGCAGCCCTTTAGGAACATTACATCCGCTTAGGGCACCCACACCTTTTTAATGAGGCTCGAGCTATCTTAATATTAAAACCAATTCTGAGTAGGACTGCTCCTGACCTATTTTACTTCACTTACCCGTGCACTACCCAGCCCTCACACCCGCACGCACCCAACGGCTTCTTCAAAAGATCTCCGACAAAGAGCCCCGTTTACGGGAGCCCGTTGGGCATTGCAGCGCCGGCCCGACGAGGAGCAAGGCCCAATGATGAAGCATGACATCCCCCGGGGTGTGTGAGGGCATCACGAAGAAAGACCTCCCTTTCCACACACGTCCAGTTAGGAACTGCACACCCCTTTGATATACCTTCCCCCTCGGGAGCTACTGTGCAGGACCTGTTTAAATACAGCTCCCAGTCCCTCCTTTTTGATACGACTTTAGTTACTAGAAGCTCTGGTTGCTCAGTGTGTGTGTGTGTGTGTGTGTATGTGTGTGCGCCCATGCAACTTAATGTGTGTTTGCAGTGTGTGTGCTATGTGTGGGTTGTGTATTGTACAGTATATTGATTGTTGTGTGGATGTTTAGCTTTTCATATGTGTGGTACCTATGTATGTGTGATGTGGGTGGTAAGGTCAATGTGAGGTGTTTGAAAATTGTTCTTGATGATTTTTATGTAAGTGTGATGTGCAGGTTACTGATTGTACTGGCGCAGTGTCTGTGTGCAGATATATATTTTAGTCCATATTTTTCCTCGTGTGTTATAGGTGCAATCTATTTGCTTTGTAGTAATTTGTGTGTTGTTTCTGTGATATGTCTTTGTGTACTGGGTGGTATTCTGTAGTGTTTGGTGTGTGGAGTTTGTGACGTGTGTTCTAAATATGTGTGTCTGTGTGCTATGTGTTTTTCTGCTGTGTCCTTCGTGCATTGTGTGTAGTTAGTATGCAGGGCGTGTGTGAAATGTGTATGTGATAGGTTATTTATGTTTCGTGTTGAGGTAGCTTATTTATGTTTTGTGGGCGTATGTGTGCATTTGTGTGCAAGTAGATGCTTGGTTCCTGAATTTCTTTGGCTGTATAGGCGTTTGCGGAGGTTTTCTGATTGTGTATTAATGTGTGGGGTCAGTAGCTGGGGAACCTTCTGAAATTACACACTCATGGACGCTATTTAGTGTGTTATGTTATAATTTATTTCTAAAGCGCAACGCTTACCCGTAGTTATCTTGCCGCTGCTCCAGCATTAAAAGTGATTTGATTCAATCTAAGAGACTATTAAACTTTTGTTATGGAAAAGCTAAGTTTTTAAAGCTTTTCTAAAATGCCTGAGGTCAGGGATGGATTTAATATGTGCTGGAAGACAGTTCCAGAGTGTCTGGCAGTGTGTGGTGTTAAAAGTGTGAACAGTTTGTGTAGTGGTGTGTATTAGGACCAGGAACCCCCGATAGGACCGGAACCCCAACACCACCCAAACGAGTTACCAACAGGACACAAGATAAGCTTAGTTTGTGGATCATTTTATTCAACATTAACATAGCAAAGTTTGTGCAAATCTGATAAATTCAACACAAGAACAAAGGTGCATAAAATCACAAGACTTATATGTAAATCAATCATAAACAAAGTGTCAAATCATGAGGAAACAAACTGTCAACACAATAACTTCATGTGAAAATTGAAGAAGAATATCCAGACTATTCCCCCAAGGGGGCACCTCGCAATCCTGGACACCATTGGACAACACAAGGTGCAACCACCTGCATCTGCGAGGGGCGGTCCCATGCCCCTGTACCCTTGTCCTCACAATGGGCACCGCCCCCCGAACACCAAGCTCCCCAGGGGCTGTGGAAAAGGTGGGCAGGGGCAGGGCACCCCGTGCCGACCCCCAAGCTCTAACTGTGCGCCCTAGCCCGCAAGCTGGTGTACATCCTCTGGTTGGCCCAGGACTGCCTAACCTTACCCCTTGGTACTGTCCTGAGGGGGGAGGGGGTCTGCTTCCGAAGGACCCTCCCCCCGCTAACTGGTAGGGGGTGACTTATGTATTCTAGACCCCGCCACGAGGGCGACCAGGGTCCCCAGGTCCTTCGCCCTCCCCACCGCAAAACATCCGCTGAGCAAATGCCCAAATGTCTCTGATGAAGACATCCGTTCCCAGCATCCGAAAGATGAACCCCATCCTCGTGGAACATGTCACCACCCCTGAGGAGTTTGTGTGGTATATTCCAAAGGGGACCTGGGCCCGGGCACAGTCTTGACAGCTCAGAGTTCAAACGTCTCACTGACACATTGATTGTCCTGGTAGTTATATTCTTCCCCCAATTCCGGCATGGCACCATGTGTGACCATGCAATCACCGCCTCAGGAAAGGCTCTACCCAGTTGTGCAAACTCCAACAAAATGGCCTCCCTGAGGCTTTTACGGCCCAACTTCACCAAATCGTTACCTCCAAGGTGAACCACGATGAGATCCGGGGACTGGAGTCTCTCACAACCTGTAACCACCTGAATTAACTGTTGCAGCTGTGAGATGTGCAAACCCCCGATCCCACACCATCGGAATGCCACGTCACACAGGGCAAAAGGCTTCGGTCCACAGAGCAGTTGCAACCTGTAGGCCGCCCGGCGAACAAAAGAGTGACCGATCACCCACACGACCTTGGATGGCATCCTACTAAAAAAGGGGGAAAGACAAAAACACACATGAATATGCATGGACCGGGCACCAATAATCCACAAACTAGTTTTCATTGCAAGTCAGGGCGAATGTAACGCTTATAAGATTTGGAGGACCAACGACCCAATCTTTTTACTTCAACATCTGACATTCCTGCTCCGGCCGCCTCTGTTGCGGCACCTATTCTAAAATAGTGGGACGAATAATTCTTCAGATTGATGCCAGCCTCTATCAGGGCAGCAGACATCACTGCCGTGAATTGGTATTTGGAGAGGGCATCCCAGTTCAAGTGGAGGAACAGGGCCGGAGAATCTACGCAGGGGCGAATAGCCAAATAGGACCGCATCCGCGTAATAGGACAAATATGAGACCCCGAAGCTACCCTGAGCTTGATCAGTGCTCCCCTCCCCTCCTGATCAGTTTTGGACCTTCGCAACGCTATGGTCAAGGAGTCCTTGTCCAACAGCACATCAGACCATTGAAGACCCCCCGCAAAATCATTACATGCAGTTCCCACCAGTTCGCCAACCCGGAATTCGCCATAAAAGGTCACGGTGAATGCTGCGGCGAAGAGTGTCGTTTTGTAAGGGGAAGCACAAGTTTTATGGAGGACAGTTAACAGACGACCTAGAAATAGTGCGTTAAGAGGCTGCCTCATGTCTGCCCCTGCACCCTCTATCCTGGCCCACCCTGCCAACACCTTTTGGATGAGGAAGGATCACCTTGAATTTTTGCAAAAAAACGAATGGCAGACAAATGGGCCTGAGTGCAGGATACAGTCTTGCCCTGTCTCCTCAATTCGCCTAAAAATAAACATATAGTGCCCTGATCAAATGCGAGAGGAACCTTCTGTGCCCATAAGAAAGACCTATAGTTTGCCAAACACTTCTCGTAAGACACCCTGGTGCGCTTTGCCAGTGAAGCTGCAACTAAATCCGATAAGGCGGGACTCCAATCCTCCACAGATATAAAGGGATCTCAGTCATCTCCACTGCAGCCTGCGGGTGAAAACAACGAAATTCCTGTAATTTGGACCGGGATAAGGCATCAGCAGCATTGTTACGAATGCCAGGTACATGCTTAGCTTGGAAGGAGATGTTAGCTTTCAGACACAGTAAAATCAGATGCTTCAATAATCGCAGCACCCCTTGGCAGGACGCCCCCTGTCTATTAATCGTCTCAACTACAGCCATGTTGTCTGACCAAAAAACAACACTCCTATTCTTGAGAGCATCCCTCCAAATGGTTACAGCCACTATGATAGGGAAAAGCTCTAGAAAGGCAACATTCCTTGTGGTGCCGTTGTCGTGCCAGGCCCCGGGCCACTCGCCCCTGCATCATTCAGAGCCCAAAATTGCCCCAAAGCCAATGCTGCCAGCAGCGTCAGTAAAAAGGCCCAACTCAGTATTAGTAATCGGGTGAGAAGGCCACAACACAGAGCCATTAAATTGCTGCAAAAAAGCTCCCCAAATCTTTATGTCCTTCCTAACTGCACTAGAAAGCCGGGTATGATGGTGCCTCTCCTTAAGACCAGAAATGGACCTGGCAATGGACCGTGAAAAAGCACGAGCCATCGGAATAATCTGCAGTATGAAATTCAATTGGCCCACCAGCACCTGCAATTGATGGAGAGTCACTTTTTTGGATGTCAGCACAGTGTCAATGGACCGGCGGAAGGCCTGAACCTTCTCTACTGGAAGGTGACATTCCCCAGTTACAGTGTCAATCTCAATCCCCAGGAATGTAAGGCAAGTTGTAGGACCAACGGTCTTATCCGGTTCAATGGGCACCCCGAAATCCTTAAAGAAAGAAGTCAAGGTACCCAGTGCCGTAGCACACACGTCAGACCCCGGGGGTCCCAAGAGCAAAAAGTCATCAAGGTAATGGATTATGTCACCATGGCCTGTGGCTGGGGTAAATATCCATTGCAACAGGGAACTAAATTGTTCAAAATAGGTGCAAGACACGCTACAACCCATGGGCATACATTTATCGTGGTAAAAAGCACCTCCGAATTGAAACCCCAGGAGGTGGTAATCGTCAGGGTGGACCGGAAGAAGTCAGAAAGCAGCCTCTATGTCTGTCTTTGCCAAAAGAGCACCCCTGCCTCATTAACGCAAGACCGCCAGGGCCTGGTCAAGAGACGCATATCTGACTGAGCATAACTGAGGATCAATGGCCTCATTCACTGATGAGTCTCTGGGTGCAGATAAATTGTGGATTAATCTGAACTGACCCTGTTCTTTTTTGGGTACGACGCCCAATGGGGAACAAACAAAGTTTGGAAAAGGGAGGGTAGAAAAAGGACCTGCTATCCTGCCTAAAGAAGCCTCTTTCTCAATCTTTTTGAGTACTACCTCGCTGTGAGCGTGAGCAGATACTAAATTGGTGCAGTGCGGGATTGGCGCCACTGAAGAGACAGGTATCCTGAAACCTGAAGAAAAACCCAAATAGAGTAACTTCGCTACATCTCTGCTCGGATATTCATTCAACCATGGGATCAATTTTAAAATGTCAACAGGGGTGGGCAGTATAGTTTTAACTGGAGGATTTGGCTCCCTCCCTCCCCTTGTCCTTGGACTTCTTATTGCACTTGAACTCTGGGTGGGACGAGTGACCGCAGAAGGAGCAGCTGTGTTTATATTTGCAGGATCCTGGAGGGCGTGTGCACACCTTTCTGTTAAAGGCCCAACAGGAGCCCTTTCTCTCGCTTGACTGCTGCTGACGTAAAGGCGGTTTAAAAGGGGTCTTATTATTGACACTTTCCAGCCAAACATTAACCTCTGTCTGATCCCACCCAATATCCGGATCCTCAACTCTGACCCACCTAACGTCCCGGTCATAATCCAACCAAGCTGACCCCCCATAAACATGGTGCGCTTTCAGAATTTTATTGAAATAAAATATCATGGAAGTTGCCACCTCCAGTTTCTTTTCTAACTTTACCGACATATACACATTGAAACCGAACAACCAATTGGTGATAGATTCCTCAACCTTAGGCTTTTTCTCCCTGGGAGAAGCGTCCTTACCCTCCTTTTCCTTCTGGTCACATTCCCTTCGCTTTGCCCTTATGAAAGAAAACACGTCAACAAATTCATTCTTCCAAATCTTATCTTTCACCTCTGGTGGGACATGCGAAGATAACTTCACAGGCCTAGACAATAGGGATTCCTGTCTCCCCACAGGGTTAACAACCACACTCGCTTTCTCCCCCCCTGAGTCAGGTTTCTTACCTGTGTCAGCAATAGGTGGATCTTTAGGCCGTGGTGCCTGAGCGTCAGATGATACTGTTGCGATACCGCCGCTAGCAACCCCTAAACGGGCCACCCCTATGGCCTCGACCTGCTTCTTCAGGTCAGCGATCGCTACCATGACCTCGTTGGATGGAGACCAGGGGGTGGTTGACAAAGGCATAGGATTACCACTAGTGGTACAGCGAGTTTATTAAGTACCTGTGCCACCGAGAGCAACGCCAGCGCTACAGGATCTCCATTTTGTGCTGGTTGAAGAAGGGGTGCGGAAGGTGACGGGGCAGGCACCTGCGAGGGAGTTATCGAGGGGGGCAAAGGTTGAACAGTACTCCCTCCAACCGACCCCCCAGGTAAAGCTAATAATGTTTGCCTGATGGCATCTAATGCTACGCGAGCCTCCTGATGCTCAGTAGGTGGGGGTGCATTAATGCTAGTGGACATTGGCGCCCCCGGCATAACTAAAGGGGCGGGAGGATTTACAGGCAGCGCATTCAAAGTTGATGGCAGGGCTTCGGCAAGGGGGGGTGGAATAGTGGATAAAGGAACCCCACCCAACTCAACAGGCGCCACAGGGGCAGGGGCGCGAGGCACCCTCTTACCCTTACGTTGAACCGGGGGGAATGCAGTGCGGGGGGGTACATGTGAGCAGCGTGGATGAACCGTCTCCACAGGGCTACTCTCCCCTTCAGAGCCTGACGCTGAGGCCTCTACCTCCCCTTCCTTATTTAATTTAGCCAATACCAATCTCAATAAGTGGGCTAAATCCGGGTTCTTATCTTTTCTCTTACCCACCCGGCCGCCCTTAGCCTGCAAAGCCATGATGAAAAAATTGGGGTTCAGAACCTGGACTCTATCCCTATAGAGTGGAGCTGAACAACGTTAAACCAATGTTGTGCTCGCTGACCCTGAACCCCAATCCCTTAACACCCCTGCACTAGACGCTATAAAACAGTGGTACCACACAAGGCAACACAAAAGATACCTGTACAATGTCAACAACAAATGACGGTAAACCCAAGAATTGAGCTGAACAGCGTAAAACCAATGTTGTGCTCACTGAACCTAAACCCCAGTCCCTTAACACCCCTGTACTAGGCGCTATGAAACAGTGGTACCCTCGCAAGGCAACACAAAAGATAACTATACAATGCCAACAACAAAAGACAGTAAAAACAAGTGCAAGCAACACCATAAAATAAAAGAATTCGACCCCAACACGCCCCTCAGTGTAGGTACTCACCGCCTGGTCAGTGTTCCTGGCTCAGGGGCCACCGGGACGCGAATGCACAAATTAGGAGGGCACCTCCCCTGTAGCCAACCTGGGCCCGGGAGGCAGGGCAGGACAAGAGACACAAAACACCTGTAACCGCAGAAATGCGGCCGTACTCTGGCGTTTTAAGCTCTAAACCGCGCAGATGCGGCCCCACACTGGTGAGTTAAAGAGCCTCTTGCAGCACTAACTTACGTTGTGCGCCGAAATATGCACGCCGTAAACCTCAAGGAAGCAGCAAGAGACTACGGCAGCGTTCCAGGCCGATCAAATCAGACGCCCAGGCCTGCCTGAATCAGCTGTTTTATCGGCTGTACTCTGTGCTCCCCAGCCACCGCGTAATTAATGTGCCCGGGGTCGCAGGACGAGGCGGAATTGATCAGGGACGCAGGACGAGGATCGACGCCAGGATCCAAGCTGAGCCCATACGTTGTGCGCCGAAATGCGCGCGAAGGTGAAGAGATGCCGAAGATAAAATGCCGCGCTGGGCCGCTACGTCGTCGGGACGGCCAGGTGAAGAAAAAGGCCAAGGCCAAAGGGCACAGGTTCTTTATACCCCCACCCTGGCCATCCCGGCGGCGGCGCCCAGCAATGACGCACTTCCGGCCGCCCGCCAATCGAGAGGCGCGGTGCCGGAAGGTGTGAAGGCCACATCCGGTTTTGGCTGCCCAAGGCCGGCATCCCGCCGGATCGTGCGAGTCCCGGCCCACGGGGGCCCGGGTCCTAAGCGCCACGTCCATTCCCCCATTTTGGGGGGGGTGGACGCTCTGTCCATAGTATGGTGTAGTGAACAGGACCTTAGTGTGTGTTCCTCTCTACGGAGTGCTTGGTGACTAATGAATAGTGCCTGATATGTAGGGTATATTATTTGCATATTATGTTTCTATGTGAAGAGATTTGCGATTTTAATGAACATGTGTGCATTTTATGAATGCGTGTGCAGCAAGTTTGCTGTGTGCATGGCGTGTGTGGAGTGTATTGTGTTTGGTGTTGCGTTGAGAGTAGCAGATGATGTAGTCATAAGTGAATTTGCAACTTGTATAACTTCAACTCTAACCACTAATTAAGGAAGAGGTGTGGTGCAGCGGGCAGGGCGGCTGACTCCGGAGCACAGGGGCTCACGGTTCAATCAACGGCGGCAGGTTAGCCCAGCACCATGTGACTCTGGGCAATAGCTCATTTAATCTTCCAGCCGGGACACCTTGCCTGAGGTAGCTGCGCGCTTTACAAATGCGGGTTGTTGTTATTATTAGTATCTGTAGTAGACATTTGTACTTACTACCATTCTTATGTGAGTTCAGAGTTTATCTGTTTCGTATCTTTTATGTAATTCATGTACTCTGAAGTCCTTATGTAATGTAACGGGTTCTAATGTAAAGCACTCTGACACCTTCGGGTAAAGTTCGAGCTACATAAAAACGCATAAATAAATAAATAGCAGATGGAATGCATGCATGAATGCCCATCAGTAGTGGCCCGTGGTGGGAGTGCTGCCGGGCGATGACGTGGGCGGGGAGGGCAGGGTGGGGGTAGTAAGCACGGAATACGGCCGTATAGAGGTAAGTAGACATATAAATAAATAAAACGAATTTCGTTGCGCGCACTGCATCGCCAAATGTGATGCAGCGCGCGCAACGAAATTTGTTTTATTTATTTACATTTCTACTTACCTCTATACGGCCGTATTCCGTACTTTACTACCCCCCACCCTGCCCCTCCCCCGCCCCACGTCACCGCCCGGCAGCACTCCCACCACGGGCCGCTACTGATGCCCATACATGTGTGCTACATGTATGCAGGTGCGAAGTGTGTGGTTGTAGTATCTGTCGTGCACAGTTTGTGACTGTAATATAATGGGTTGTGTATATATGTGAGCAGTGCGTTTGAGCAGGAATGTGAGTTGTAAGACGTTTCAGTGGAGTGTGGGCTGTTGTGCGCATTATGCAGTGTGTGGTTGGTCTGTTTGTACCACACGGAGCGTGTTTTTGCTCTGTGTGTGTTTTCCGAGGGCATTGCACACTGTACAGATTGTGGTGTGTATGGGTTGTGTCCCCGTGTTTGTGTATGCAGGAGTGTTGAGTATTCATTTGCTGAGGAGAAATCTGAAGGTGTGAGTTGATGGACACGAGGCACGTGGCTGCACAATCGAGAGGCATGACCAGCAGCAGGAACGCGTGTCAAGGGTCTGCAGTCTACGAGTCAGTGGAAGGGACAGTAAAACACAGGTGGACTAATAAAGAGACAGGAAAACTTGCAATGATTGGCAACAGGTTGGATTCGTGAGAGCCATAGAGGTCAGGGAGGCAGCATCTGGGCACCCTCCTCCCCCCACCCCCGCACCACCGTTCGTCCGTGCGGTCTTCGCTCAGACCCCTCACACAGCCCTGTGGTGCAGTCGAACGGGTCAGTATGCGTCTGAAAGTTATGCTGCAACTGGACATCCTGGGGTTATCAGTGTTAAATGCTGCACAGGCAGACCAGCAGGCAGCTAAAGAGGCAGAGGATGTCTGCCCCCGCCTTTGAATTTTAAATGGAGCTGGAAAGGGGTACGAAGTGGTTGGTTCCTCTGCTATATGTATCTATATGCAAACTGTCACTCATGTTTCTACGAAGAGTAGACGTGTTCGGCGGCAATTAGCATGTGCCGTGTCTAACACGCTTAAATCTATAATTATTTATTGTGGCCATTGGCATGGTGGCAAACGCGGGCACATGTTTTACCGAGAGATGCCCTCGCCCAAAGATCCGAGCATGTCAGTGCAGGGGTTCAACTTCATGGGTTCACCTGGGTTCCAATAATTCTGACCATAGCTTTTGTTTTTGCTGTGGGATGTTGGGTCTCTGGACCACGTGTGTGCCTGTGCTCATCTGCACTTCCACAGGCATGTACAAATGTTTCTGTCAGATTACTGCAGAGGCGATACTGTATTGCACACTGTTGCATCACCGGCATTAACATGCCTAACAATACACTTTATTTTCTCTCATCCCATGTAGAAAGAAAACTTGACCCCACTCTGCATTCCCTTCCCCGCAAATGGCACATGCTGGTTAAAGAAGTTAGTAAAAAATAAAAAGTTTTTTAAATTAAAAAAAACATTTATAAAAATAGAAGTTAGTAAAACATAACTGCATAGTATAAAACAATAGCCCATGCGATTAATAAAAAATCAACAATAAATAACGTTGAAACGTAAACTGATGCAGAGGTCTGGGTAGTTTCTTCAAACAAGCGACTCTCAGAGGGAGCCCACTGTCAGGCTAGCTGTAGGAACGGTGTCCCTTTCTTGCACCGAGCTCTGTTTTTTTATTCCCTCGTCTGGGTCTGGCTTTTCTTCCCCCTTGTCAGTTTCCCCTTTAAAGCTTCTCTGCAGCCTTCTCAGCCCGGTCCCCGGCTTGTTGCCACCCACTGCAAGGCCGCTCCCGGGGGCCGGCCTGTGTCTATACAAACCCCAGCGTCCAGTTGTCATATTCATTATTACACAGAGTAATGATTGAAATAGTCAAAATAAGGGGACACTCAAGAGGGCTCTTTCTTGCTGCTCAAAGATTCTGCAGCGAAGGTCTTCAACAAAGCACTAATTGGCGCCCAGGCATACTCTGACAAGCCATGGAAGATAGGTTTCAGAAATCCCAGCCATTGCAAAAGGCCAGAGCGGCCCATGAATAGACCCCACGCTTCTTTTCTAAACTCTCTTGCTGAGCAAAAAAATAGGGGGAGGGGTGCTGCTTCTTGAATGCGGGCTCGAGTTTGAATGGTATACCCAGCAGAGAAAAAAATGCGCCATTTATTGAAAGCTTTCTCTCTTCCCCCGGCTATTCAGAAGTCGTATGCGGAGAATCAGCTGGTTGTGTTTACGATAAAAGGCCTTTACTTTATTTGCGCTCGAAGAAGAAAAAAAAACTTGTGCCCAGACCCAGACGAGCCCGCCTACTGTAACAAAGTGGAGTGTAACAAATCCCACAAAAGTTCAGACTGTATGGGCTCCTCGAAGGGCTCTATCGGATTAACCACTTTGGTGAGGGACCGTGGATGGCGCCCAGCTACATCTGTGTCAGTGACTGCAGGCAGTGATCAGCATTGCCCACCTGCACTGAGGAACATGAAACCTCTTCAGTCGTGCTGCTGAGACACCATCATAGAGAGAATTATAATTAGAGTTTTGAAGTCTGACAGTAGTACACTTACAATTGTGCCCAAACTTTCTTTTCAGAGAAGGCAGAACACATTTTTGAAGCAGCTGAAAAATATTACTTTTGACTTTCACCCTGTCTGAGATAATATATTCCATGATGTTTAAAGCAGCCTGTGTGCAGTGCTATTCAAACGAAAACAAATTTATCTATGGCAATGCGTAGCATGAAAAGTTTAATCCACTACCTTTTGTTAATACATTTTTAAAGCACAAGTATACCCAGTGGTGTCTTGTTGCTGATTCAGCATTACAAGCACAGAGCTATAAGGATACTAGTTGTTAAAAAGCCATGTTTTTAGCAGTTTTGTGAAGGTTAACAGGGTGGGAGCCGCTCTAATGTTTATAGGTAGACTATTCGAGAGTTTAGAGGCTTCCAAGGCAAAGCTAACTACCCCCCCACCCCCATTTGAGTCTTTTGAATCTGGGGCGGGTGACCATCATGGAGCTTTTGGATCACAAATCCCTGCTGGGTACATACCATGCTAGGGATTGTTTGAGATGGTCGGGGCCAGAGTTGTGGAGAGCTTTGTAGGTAAGACAAACTGCCTTAAATTTAATTCGATTGCCTACTGAAAGCCAATGTAGTCCTTTAATAGCTAGAGATACTGACTGGAATTTTGAAAGGTCAAAAAGAAGTCTAGTAGCCACATTCTGAACACACTGCAGTTTATTCAGATGTTGCTTTTGAAGATTTAAGTATTGTCCATTGCAATAATCCAATTTAGTGAGGATTAACAATGTAATAACTGTTTTCCTCGAATTGGGGGGAATAAAGGGAAGGATTTTCTGATGATTCTGAGGGTGTTGAGGCATGAGGAAATAACTGAGTTGATGTATTTGCTAAAATTTAGATTATCATCGATTAGGACTCTTAGGTTTTTTGCTTTTTGGCCCGGTGAAGGGAGTACTCCTAGTTCTGTGGGCCAACAGGTAGGGTTCCAAAATTGTGGACTGTAACCAAAAAGAATGACCTCGGTTTTGTCTGAATTCAATTTAAGGCAATGTTTGCCCATCCAATTACCTATAGCTCTCAAACAGTTGTAAAGTTGAAGGGTTGTGTAGTTAACGTTGTTACAGGTAGACAGGACGATTTGCGTGTCATCGGCGTAGGATGTGGGTGAGCAGCCAAAAGACCTAATAAGAGAAGCTAATTCTGTAACATAGATGTTGAAAAGTAAGGGGCTGAGTGAGGATCCCTGCGGGACCCCACAAAAAAGAGAGAATGGTTTGGACGTAAGCCGTCCAGCATCTCTGAATGTTCTCTGCCCCTCAGGAAGGACCATAGAAAAGCAAGAGCTTTGTTATTAATGCCAAGATGATTGAGGCGAAGGATCAAAGTGGAATGATCCACCGTATCGAAGGCCGCCGAAAAGTCAAGAAGAATTAGGGGCTGCCGTACCTCCTTTAGCCAAGACAGTTCTTAACTCATCAGTGGTTTTGATGAATGTGGTTGCTGTATTCAGTCCTAAAGCCAAATTGTGTGGGGTCCAGTAAGTGACTGAATTGAATAAATTGCGTCAGTTGGGTATTTATTATTTTTTCTACTATCTTTGCTGGAAAGGGCAGTCAGGAGAAAGGACCGTAGTTAGCAGGGTTATCTGGGTCCAGATTGGGCTTCTTGAGAAGTGGAAGAATGGAAGCCTTTTTCAACATATTGGAAAAAATCCCTGTAGCAAACATCCAATTGAAGATGTTGGTCAGGTAAGGGGCAATAGGTTTGGGGATCTGTTTAAGAATGGAGAAGGGACACGGGTCATAGGGAGATCCAGATTTGGTGGACCGGATAATCTTAAGGACTTCCGGCAAGGTGATGGGAGTAAAGTAACTAAGATTATCTAAAGAGCTACTAACCAAGGTATTGGGATCTTTGCTAAGATGGTGGGCTGTCGGAGGGATGTTACTAGAATCAGCAGTGCTTGAAGAGGTGAACAGGTTGTATATTTGACCTACTTTTTCGCAGAAATGATGGGCTATCTTATTGCAGGAAGATTGACTATTGTTTGGTCCTTTTAACTCTGTTGCTTTAGTTAACTTGCTTATGACCTAAAATATCTCTCTTGCGGAGTTCCTCGAGGATTCTATTTGCTGCGTGAAGAAAGTGGTCTTTTCTTTGGTGATTAGGGTCTTGTATTTAACAAGTGAAAGTTTATAGATTTCTTTATCAAGAGAGTCATATTTGGTTCTCCGTTTCCTCTCATGCCTTCTGCAGTTTTGCTTTTCGAGGCGGAGGGCTTCGGTGAACCAAGGTACAGATGGTTTCATTCTACCTGGGTTGGAATTCTTGAGGGGGACCGCTTTAGAGATGGGAGAGCTTAGCCTTTCTGAATATTCAACTGTGGCCTGATTCGGGTCAGGTAAAGGTGTGGGCTCAACCTGGGAAAGTTGTTGTTGCAGTACATTATACTTAATGTCTGCTCTTGCAACCTTTCTGTTGAGCCTCCAAAAAGCTACACATTTAAAATCATATCCTCGAAATATACACATCATGCCAAGTCTTGATGAACTCCCAGGATACTGTAAATATGTCACATGGAGATATTCAACAGAACTGGTCACATGTATGAACCTGTTGATGGTTGGGTGCCTGCCACATATGAAGAGTGAATATTTGAAAGCAGAAATTACATCTTTTCAGGGCATAGGGCAACATATTTTCTTTGATTTGAAAATGATTTCACTTGATCTAATGGTTGGAGTTGTTTAGGGGCTTCTAAAAGATTAAACCAATGGAACAATATACACATGCTCTTTTCCCTATATCAAACATTCCTTATGTCACAATGCTCCAGTGCTCTTAATAGAGCATCACAATTATATTGGATCTGTAATGTCCTTTGCATCCAATAAAGACTGAATATGAGGATTAGCTATAGTTTTCTAAATATTTTTCAATGCTTCTTGAGAGACTACTCACCCATAATAGCATCAAACTTCACTGATATGCCAATGAATTAAAAATCTTCTTGAAAGTCCCCTCCACTCTAGATATCCAATCCCTCAAACACTGCCTGCACTTCACCCAGACTAGAATGTCCAGTACCTACATGAAGCTCAACCACATTAAAAATAATTCCTGATATTTGACAAGATCAACAACCAAGATGTAGTAAAAACCTGGCTAAGCAACATGAACTGGAACTTCAACTTTCACCGAGAACCATGTCACAGATTCACCCTGGACACTGAACTCAGCTTCAAGGAACACATTGCAAAGGAACCCAAGATGTTCTGGTTCCTGCTTTCTCTACTAAAGAAAGTGAAATATTTCCTTTCTTGAAATGACTCTAGAATGACTATTCAATTACTTGTGCTCTTGCATTTGAATGGTGACTATGCCCTGCTCTATGGTCTCTCATTCTCCAGAGTGGCACCCCACTCCAGTTTAAGGGCATACTACACGCTACAGCATGCCTCATTAAGGGCAGCAAATCAACCACGCAGGACAGGTGAGAGAGGCTGTGGCAGCACAACATACGACTGGGGCAGCGCAATGAAGTATGAGGGCAGGAGGGTTGGGGTAGGTGCACAGACTCAGACAATGGAGGGCAGGAGGGAGGTCACAGGGGCAGCAAGATGACCATGTAGGGCAGGCAGCAGTAGCAATGGCAGTACTATAGACCACACAGAGCAGGCGGGAGAGGGACAACGACCCATAGAGGTTAGGAGGGAGGGTATAGAGGCATGCCTAAGGACAATAGAGGGAAGATGAAAGGTGATCAGAGCCACCAGATGACCATGCAGGATAGTTGGAAGGGCAGTGGCAGCACAACGAACCTTTATGGTAGGCGGCAGTGTTAGTGGCAGCACAACGGCCCGTGGTAGGCAAGAGGAAAGAGGATGGGACATGCACAAAGTACATGGAAAGCAAACAATAGGGGGTAGGGGTTGGACTCAGACATCAGAGGGCAGGAGCAGCAAGCTGACCATGCATGTTGAGCAAGAAGGCTAGTGGCAGCACAAAAGACCACACAGATCAGGCATGAGGTGCAGTTGCAGCACAATGGATCATGGAAGGCAGGGGGATGGGAAAGGGGCATGGACTTGGACAATGAAAGGCAGGTGGAGGGGGCAGGGACAGGGGCAAACTGACCATATTGGACTGGTGGGAAAAGCAGTCACAGCACAACAGACAACATAGAGCAGGCAGGAGGAGCAGTGGCAGACCAATGGACAATGGAGGGCAGGGGGGCACAGAGACATGCACATAGAAAACAGAGGCCAGTGGGGAGCAGGGCAGGGGCAACAACTAACCACACAGGGCTAGAGTGAAGGGGCAGAGACATGAACTCAGACACAGAAGGCAGGGGGAGGGAGGCAGTGGCAGGGACAACAAGCTAACCACGGATGGCAAGCAGGAGGGACAGTCACAGCAGAAAAGCCCATACAGGGCAGGAGAGAGAGGGCAGGGAAAGACTCAGACAATGGAGGGTAGGGAGGAGGGGGCAGGGGCAGCAAGATGAGACTTGCACTGGCAGGGCAGCACAACAGACCATGGAGCGCAGACGAAAGGGGGTGGCAGCCCGTACACAGAGTGCAAAGGGCAGGGACGAGGGGGTAGGAGCAGCATGCTGTCCATAGAGGGCTGATGGAATGGAGCAGGGGCATGCAGATGGTGAATGGATGACAGGCAGATGGGGGCAGGGACAGCAATCTGACCACAGCATGGGGAGGGACTGCACAATGGACCATGGATGGCAGGCGAGAGCAGCAGGATCGCACACACAGAGAATGGAGGGCAGTGGGAGAGAAGGAGCAGCAAGCTGACCATATAGAGTAGGCAGGAGGGGTCGGGCTTACAGATTGATAATAGAGGGCAGGCAGGCATGGGACAGAGGCAGCAAGCTTTCCACGGAGGGCAGGAGGTGGGTGCAGTGGCATGCAGATGGAGAACGGAGGGCAAGCAGGAGGGGAGGAGGGGTAGCAAGCTGACCACAGAGGGTAAACTGTGGATGGTTGGAGATCAGCATGGGGTGGGACTGTGCCAACACCTAGTTGGGAATTGCCGAAGGCTACACACAGTGGAGGTGTTGGATGAATATGTTAAAAAAAGCAAGAAAGTTACTGAAAATACCAAAGCTTAAATAGATGTTATATTCAGGTATGGTAATATAATCTTCCCTAACATAAAACAACCCAATAAAATCACTAAAAAACAAAGGTTAAAGTGACAAAATAGCTAGGTATGGTAATAAGATCTTAGCTTAGAAATTCACTGAAATATCCAAAGGTTAAAGTGATGTTATAGTTAGGATTTGAAATAATTTAAAAGCTAATGCTTAAAACACTAACATCTGCCAGCTCTAGTTCAGTGATCTAACTATAACTTGCACCACCACCATGTGAAGCTTATGACCTCACATATTGCATCATGCACGACATGTATAATGACATCATTGATTAGATCAATAATTTCAAATGACATCACTGATGACAACATCCAATGAATTCAACATTTGCTAGTGCGCATAGCCTTTTGCAACATGCAGGATGTTAGAACTGGGATTCCTGGTTGGCTGAGGTATGCACCCAGGCCAGGCAGGAACCATCACTCTAGTCAGGGTAAGCTAGATACACAATAAGATAACCTGTGCTCGCCCTCTGGTAGCTTATCACAGAGCAGTCAGGCTTATCTATAGAGGCAATGTGTAAAGTATTTGCGCACCACATACACACACAGTAACACAATCAATACACCGCAAAAAGACTCCACAGAGGTTTAGAAATATTGATTATTATATTCTGAACAAAACAGGACCAAAACAACAACATTTAAATCATTGGATTTCATGATATGATTCTTTAAAGTATAATTGCGAAACAGTGCTTAAAGGTCACTAATGCTTTCAAAAAGGTTAGTTGCGGTCATTCAGACCGGGGTAATGCGACACAAATCACTCAGAGGCTCACCAGAGAGACTTGAAAATATTTGCGATTGAATCATGCGTTCAAAAGTCACTAGTGAATCAATAGTCAATTCTGGTCACTGAGACTGAGATACTTTCACAGGTACGGTCGCCCGTGAGGGAGCGCAGGCTGGCTACAGGCACTCAGAGGTTCCGCAGCACATGGTGCCATAGAGGTGGGGCCCGTATCGTTGAGTATTTAGGATGGGAGGGGGCTGCTGGTGTAGCATGCATGCACACAGGGTGGATTCTCCTTATGTAGGTGGGCTGCTGTGGTGTTGGGAAGGAGTGTAGGGACTTCAGTCAGTGTGCAGCTATGAAGCGCTGCTCCTGGACACACTCTGCTGCCGATCGGACATGAAGTGCTGATCATAGACAAACTCTACTGTCACTCAGGCATGAAGTGCTAATAGTGGACACACTCTGCTGTCACTCAGGCATGAAGTGCTGATCGTAGACAAGCTTCTTGGTCCCTTGGGCATGAAGGGCAACGTCCAGCCACTGTGTAGGGAAAAACGAAGTCTTTGTTGTCCCTGAGACTTCTTGAACAGGGGGCAAGCCAAAAAGCCCTTGGAGATCACCTGACAGAAGGCAGAGTTCAGCTGTCCTTCAACAGAGTTAGAGAGCAGCAGGCAGCAGGGCAATAAGCAGAAAATCAGTCTTTCCAGAAAAGCAGTCCTGTTGACTCCTTTAGGCAGCACAGCAGTTCTTCTGGCAGAGCTTCAGTTACAAGTCCAGTAGTGTCTGATTTTAGTGGGGCAAAACCCAGTACTTATTCCAAAAAGTGCCTTTGATGTGGGGGGGGGGGTGTCTTCAAAGCAGCTCTCTCAAGTGCGCAAGGATCCCTTTCAACCCAGTCATGTCTGCCAGACTATCTGCAGGGGGTCATCAGCCCTTTGTGGATGGACAGGACACAGCCTTTTCAAGTGAAGTGTTAGCCTCTCCCTTCCATCATGCCCAGGCAAGGCCATCAGAATGCAGATGTATGTAGATGGGTACTCCGACACACCTATTGTTCCTGTGTTGTGGCTGTCTAGAGGGATTGCACAAAGTGTAGCTGTCACCCTATCCAGAAGTGTATTGGAGACAGACTGTCAGGCAGACAGAGGTATAAGCACAAATAAATGTCAACTTTCTAAAAGTCTAATTTCTAAAATAGTAATGTTAAATCCAGCTTCACCAGTAAGGAGGATTTGTCATTACCATTCCAAAGATATGAAACATGAAAAAGCTACTCCTCTCTGATTTGGAATTACAGCTTAAAAATGTATTAAGGAATTCCCAATGCTAACCTGTGAGAGAAGTAGGCCTCACAACAGTGAAAAACAAAATAGGCTGTTCGTCACAACCAGGACATGCAAAACATAAAAGTACACCTTTTGCTTGAATCACACCCTGCCCTTAGGACTACCTAGGGCCTACCTTAGGGGTGACTTATATCTAATAAAAAGAGAGTTTAAGGCTTGGCAAGTAGTTTTAAATGCCAAGTCGAAGTGGCAGTAAACTAGGCGAGGGTGGAGAACTTCACTCGGCTTGCGGAATTTGCAGAATTCGGGTACTCCGCATTCCTTGTGGAATGCGGAGTTCCGATAAATTCTGCCTTCCGCCACGTAGCAGAGTTTTTTTTCTCCTGTCCCACGCAAGGCATGTTTTAGCACACACTGGCATGCGCGACAAGTCTTGCCGGCCACTAGCGAGCATGCACAAGACTTGGCGTCTGCTAACGCTGCTTCCAGTGCTTCTTTCATGACATTGATAAGCATGAGCGACCGTCGCTGCACCTCAAGCAGATTCTCTACTAGAGAAGCAGCTAAATCTACTCACAAAGGTATTTTCAAGGTATTATTCTACTCCGATGGACTGCTTAGGTTGTTTTTTAGTGCAGGAAGCCTTTTATTTTATTTTACTTTTTTTGCCAAGAAGAATGAAGTGCCCCAGAGACTTCAACTTCTTGTTCCCGTCCAGTCCTTTGTCTATCCCCTGATCACTTTTCATTTGGATTTGGAGCTGGAAGGATCACTTTCTTTATCTGCTGTATATATACAATTGGATTTAAGGACATTGTTTTTGAGATTTCTCAAGTAAGCTCAAAAACTCTTGAATAAGGGTGTTGCTTGTTTGATAGAGGGCATGCACCAGTATTTATTTGTACTTTTATTCGATTTTTAAAATGTATTGTGGGGGTGGCCTGCAGTTTCAGTAGGGCCCTAGTTATATTTTTGCATTTAATTTTTCTTATTTTCTAAAGGAACAATGTTGCACAGTTCAGAAAATGTTCTCCATGTTTGAAGACTTTGCAATATTCATTTATTTTTCTATGTGGCCCAGTCTAACAATGGGCCATCCAGTCAGTAGGCCCGGGACAGTATTTGTCATGGGGGCATGAAACAACTGTTTCTGTGGTATATGATGTTTTAAAACATCATTTAGGGCTGGGATGGCATTGGATTAAATTAGAAATGTGGTGTTTTTTTTATTTAACTTTTTTTGTGTACTAAAAAGTGTATATGTAGGGTAATATTTGATGTCTTGGGAGGATGTGTGGTGACTTGTAACATTTTTATACCTCAGTTAATGTTCGTTTTTGGCATTGCTGAATAAATGGTAGTGTTTTCTTCAGTATTACTGATGCCTCCTTTGTCTGACCAGTGTGCGTGTGTGAGTGTGTGTGTGTGTGTGTGCGTATGTTACCCATAAGCCTCTATTTGTCTTTGTTCTCCATGTCATTTGGCCGGGGGCCATTCTGTGTAGTCAGTGTCCGTAGACATGCATGTGTTTTTTGTTTTCCATGGCTCCTTGCTTGTTGTTTGACCATGTGGCCGGCGACCGTTATATGCAGGCAGCCAGTGTGCTTTTGCCACTGGCCTGCATGTTTTCTTTGTTGCAGCCATGCCTCGTTGCTTGCTGTTGTTGGTTGACAATGTGGTTGGTGACCATTATGTGTATCCAGCCAGTGTGCTTTTGCCATAGGCCTGCATGTGTTCTTTATTGTGGCCATACCTCCTTGTTTGTTTTTGTATGTTTGCCATGTGGCCAGTGGCCATTTTGTGTAGCCAGCCAGTGTGCCTTTGCCATAGGCCTGCATGTGTTCTTTTTTGTGGCCATGCCTCCTTGCTTGTTGTTGTTGGTTGACCATGTGGGTGGCAGCCATTTTGTGTAGCCAGCCAGTGTGCTTTGGCCATAGGCCTGCATGTGTTCTGTGTCTTTGTTGTGGTCATGGCTCCTTGCTTGCTGTTGTTGGATGACCATGTGGTCGGTGGCCATTTTGTGTAGCCGGCCAGTGTGCTTTTGCCATAGGCCTGCATCTGCTCTTTGTTATGGCCATGACTCATTGCTTGCTGTTGTTGGTTGACCATGTAGCTGCTGGCAGTTTTGTGCAGCCACCATTTTTTCCAGTTTTCACAGGAAGATTGATAGGAGAGGGCTATGCCTTTTTGTATTTGTTCAATTTTTAAAAAACTTTTGCCTGATAGTTTAAAAATGTTATGCTTGAGGATCATTGCAGTATATGAATATATATTATTAACAGTGTTTTATATTATATGCATGTTTTGTATTTTTCACCTGCACCTCCTCTTTTTCTTTTAATTTTCTTTTTCTCTTGCTCTTTTAATAATGTTTTTATTTACATTTTTTTTAAATTTGCTTTTACATTTTCCCACCATCCATCAACCACCTGCCTGCCATAGGTGCACAGCCGCACAACAGCATTAGTTTTTGAAGTATTATTATTCCATTTTCCACTGGACCCCCTGCGAGCCGTAGGTGCACACACACCAGTATTCATTTTTTTTAACAACTTGTTTTTATTGCAGTACTGCGTTATTTGACACAACAATTTGCACATTAAGCAGTTTAAAATTCTCCTGATCTGCCCGTCGGGCTTCCACCAAGATTACATTTCGGCTTATGTGATGTATCTGGGTTTACTCACCCAGGCCATAGTTGTGTGCATCATCATACAATATTATCAGAATACGAATATTGCCGTGAAAAGAACTACTTCAACAAAGAAAAAACTACCCAAAAACAATTCGCAGCAGTGACAAGTGACGGTATTTCTCTTCAAAGTATATTTACCATATCTTTAGTGCATTTATTTGGAGCCGGAGTCTGTCCACAATTCAAAGACAAATGGTCAGTGGAGGTGGGGGGGGGGGAATCTCACCACTCATTGATAACTGTCCATCCTACATGTGCGGTACCCGTCTGCCCCCGTTTCAGTGTGTGTCTAAGGGTTATTGGGCTGTGTCATCTGTGAGTCGTCTGAGTTGGGCTCTGTGTGGGTGTTAGACCTTTGCAGCCCCTCCAGCATGCAACCCCAGTCTTCAATGTCTTGTTCCCAGCATTCATTTTTTAAGGATTATTCCATTTACCCCTAGACCTCCTTGCCTGCTATAGGCACTCACCAGTATTAATTTTTTAAGCATTATTCAGCTTTCCCCTTCACCTCCCTGACTGCCACAGGTGTCTCCCTAAGATGCACACAAAGCAAACGGTTACATCTGTATGTTGTTATCCTGATTGGAAATGAAATATTATGTTCTGGTGGTATGATTTAACTTTGGAATGCACTGCTGTTGTTAATTATTTAGGATAATAATGATAACTTAAGTAACCACACTAAATTATATTGTCTGTACTAATTCAAACTGCAACAATGCCATGTTTCACTTAGTGTTTTTCTTGCTTGTTTGCTTTTAGGTGTACAAGACACATCACCCACAGTACTGCCAGACAGTCACATGAGTCCTCCAATCTATTCCTCTTGTGCAGCTAAGTGCCACTGCCAACTGACAGCTTCAAGATGGCCCCAAAGAAAGGTGCTACCAAGAAAGTGGCCAGTGGGGAGGAGAAGAAGTAGCAGATTTCCACCACTGGCATGTCAGCCCAAACCTTTTCCAGGGTTCGTGTGCCTGCCGCACCAGCCTCCTGGGACCAAGCTGGGAGCAGCACTCCCACATCAGTGGCACCACCCCAACCTAAGCCCAAGGCCATGTCTCTCAGCGAGGCAGCCATTGCAATCATGTCTACACTAACAAGCAGTGACATTGAATTGGATTTGTCTCTTTCACAAAGTAGTATCCCATCGTTGCAGGAAAGTGGACAACAGCTGCACCCAGCAATAGATCTTCCCGTAGTAGGAGCAGAACAGGAGGTTGAGCTACCTGCTGAGCAAGAACCTCCTCCTTTACAACCATTGGCTTCCAGATCTCCAGCAAGAAAAAGGAATGGTACTCCACCATTTTCTCCAAGCCCCCTTTCTGATGATCTGGACATGGATTGGACCCCGAATGAGTCCAAGATATGCCATGAGAGGCTCAGGAAAAGGAAAGTTCCTGAAAGCCTTAAAATTATGGGAGGGGATGAGGATGATGAGCCAGTCATTGTGAAAGCTGGCCCAGAGGAAACTGACATTACCCCTACTCAACCTGCTCAGAGGGATGTGGCACCACCCCCACCCCTAGCACCAGCTCCCATATTTGTAAGGCCCCCGCTGAGGCCTGATCCACTACTTGCTCAGTACAAGTGCGTACTGCAGGGAGCCAATCGTAGACACACCCGCCTACTTCCAGTTCTTTGGGCATTGGCAGGGCACACTGAAAAAGTACATGTCCCCAGTTTGGGACTTCTTTACGGTTAGCAAGCAGGAGGATAACATTGCAATATGCTCCATTTGCAATGCTAGTGTTCATTGAGGTAATGGTCTTGGAGGCCAAGTGACCCCTTTGAAAAAACATCACACACTCTGCTGGGAGGCGCACTTTAATCAACTTTCTGCACGTGGTGATGTGAGAGGGGAATTGGCTCTGGAGCCTCCAGTCACAGTGGGAGGTGTAGGTGATAAGGTAGAACAGGGTGACATCTTTATGCAAAGCATACCTGTCCCGAGCAATGCACCAGTAGCATCACCCACCTTAACATCCTCACAAGAGTCTGATGGAGACATCACAGCAGCAGACAGTGACTGTCCCAACGAGACGTACATTGAGTCTACCACCTGCTGGTTCATCTTCTCTCCAGAAGTCGCCTGCATCAGTGGCACCAGAAAAGAAAAAAATCCAGGCTAATATTATGGGCATGTTTAGGAGGCATGAGGGGCTCTACGAAGGGAACCACCTAACGGCACGTTTGTACAAGGAAAAGTAGGCTAAAATGTTAGCGCTGGACCTCCCCCCTTTTTATTTTGTGGAAGGAGTGGGTTTTTTGGGAGTTTGTGGTGGCCATCTGCCCAAAATGGAAGGTTCTCAGCAGGTCCTACTTTGCCAGAGTGGCTGTTCCAGCGCTCCATCATGAAGTCCTGGAATTGGTTGGACAAGCTTGGCAGCAGTGTTGTTCAGACTATCCAACTGATGACAGACATGTGGGCCAGTTGTCAAGCCACTGATTACATGTGTATCACTGCGCACTGGATTTCTTTTGTGAGGGTTAGGCAATAGGTATCTCTAGGTGTCGGCGCTGAAGAAAGTTTTAAGGGCATTTCCCGGCATGCAACAGTAGACATATTCGCCATGGAGAAATCCCATACTGCTACAAACATCTTGGAAGAATTCAACAGCAAGGTGTTTGAATGGGTGGGACCCAGAGATCTCAGAATTGGATTTGGTGCCATGGACAATAGCAGTAGTATAGATAAGGTCATGGACGATGGTGGCTATTTCAGGGTCCTGTGTTTGGCCCATTGCATCAGCCTCATTGTGCAGGGCTTTCTCAAAAAAGAAGACCTAGTCAGGAACTTACTGACCATCTGCAGAAGAATCTGCAATCATTTCAGCCATTCTTTTAAAGCCCGAAAGCAGTTGAGGATCATCCAGCTTATTATAGAGCACTAGTTAAAGCCCTCATACAAGAGGTACCAACACGTTGGAACTCAACCTATTACATGTTGCAACGTCTGTTTGAGCAGTACAAACGGTCAATGAGTATGTCATGCAAAGAGGAGGGGATGTAAGTAAAAGCATGACCATTGGGATGGACAAATGGAAACTAGTCAAATGCCTGACAGAGATGCTACTTCCTTTTGAGGTTTTCACATGGTAAGTCAACAAGGAGGACAGTGCAATGGGCCAAGCTATCCTGTTGTTGTATCCACTAAAGAAACAGTTAAAAAGCATGTCTGACAGATTCACAGCTGTGGACGATGAAAATGAAGTTACGTATACCTTGTTTCAGAGCTTAATCCTTCGCTACACTGAGAATACAAGGCTGCAAAGAGACATAATTTCATCCAAAGAGTACATCTGTGCCACAATACTGGATCCATGTTACAAAAAATACTGGCAACTTGAATTCCTTTTTCAGCAGGGGATGTTTCAGAATACAAACACATGGATTGTTGAGCGAGCCTGAGTCCTGGCACAAGAATGGCTGGAACATTGAGTCCCACTCACAGAAAGAAGTTCCAGAGAGGGGGGTCCTATTGTCTCACAGCAGCCAACACCAGCAACAAGAACACGGGCGGCAACAACAACAGGAACACAAGAATCAACCACAACCTCTGCATTGACTTGGTATCAAAGGGCAGGGATTAAGTCCAGTGCAGAAGCAAAGACAAAAAAGTTTAAGCAAGTGGCAGAAACAATGACCATTGAGAGGATGTTCTATGAGTATCTGGATGGCCCAACAGAGGTCTACGTGGATCAAAACCCATTGGTGTTTCGGTATGTGAAGATGCGCTAATGGCCACAGCTCAGCAGGCTGGCAATAAAGTATCTGGCTGTCCGGCATCCAGTGTGTCTGCTGAGCGTGTGTTCAGTGTAGATGGTGCAGTCATCACAGTGAGAAGGACCAGTCTCTCACCTCATAATGTGGAGAGATTGACCATGATCAAAATGAACCCACACATTATACCACCAAATTACAATATACCTGAAATACCATAGGAGGAAGATGAAGGTGATTGGTCAGACTTAGGTCTAGTGTGCTAGTTGACCAACTTCTGGGTGAACCACCTGAGTTTGAGGATGAACTCTCCTTTCCTGGTTGGGTAGGCCACCATAGAACTTTATTGCTGAACTGCTTTGCCAAAAAAATGGATATAGCAAGGGAAACATTATGTATTTTGTTTGTTTGTGTCTGACTTACTTATTCAGTTCCACCGTTTTAGGCAAATGTTTGGCCGGATTGGGGTTGGACCAGTGTGCAGTGAAGAAGCCTCCCCCATCCCCTTTAAAGACATTGGAGAGACAATACCTGCTTCTGTCCCGTGCCTATCATTTTTTTTCATCCCCTAGCAGGACTGCCCCAGAACATTTGATTTACAAGACTGCCCAATGTGTGTTGCATGCACCAAAGAGGATCAACAATTGTGTTCCACCGTGCTTGGATTGGAACAGGTAAATATATTGAACCAATGAGTCATATATTCTTGAGAGATTGTGAGTGATGATTCATGTGGTGGCAGACAGTGAGGGAGGGTGTTCAACTATAATTTGTAAGCTTGATTGTGATGATTTTAATGTTTGTGGCCTGGTGGGTATCATTTTCCTGAAGGTGATTGGCCCTTCCCCTTTGACACTTAGTGAGATTTGCTTACCAGGTCCACTTCCTTTTTTCTGATTCACAATCTTCTTAGACCAGACCAGTCTGTTTAGTTAACAAACACATATCTACACAAAAAATACTCAATGTTTCTCTTCTTGTTCATCATCAACAGCAGTGTACTACAGGTCAATCTCTCTCGTTTGGGTTGGGAGTCGGGATTGAGCTGGACAAATTCATTACCCTGAGTCAGAAGGATGATGGAATGACTCCGGGCAGGGAATACCTCAATAACAGTCAGAAGAAGAAAGTTATCAACTTCAGGGAAACCAACATGATGATGAATTTAAGAGGCATACTCAACACTCTGGACTGGTGAGAGGTGCATTAATTAGGGAAATGCGATGCTGCTTAGTGTGTGTAATGGCTCAAATTTGAAACTCCTCTATTATGAGGTTGTATGGTCGGTGGGGGGCCTGTTGTTGTAAGTAACTGGAGACAGATATGCAATGCCACATCATCCCATTATGTGTGCGCTTGACTAAGTGTTGTGATGACAGTTGTGAGATTGAACAACTCAGTACATGCAACCATTTGTTCATGATTGGTTATAATTTGCTCTCACTTCTCAGTTAATCAATTGCACATGAGTCATAAAATGATTGATTGCAGCAGACTATGCTCTTGCTCAGCCTTGACTTACAATGTCATTTCTGTTTTACAATCGGCAGGCCTTCTCCTCTCTTGCATAAAAGGCAAAAGCTCCATAACACTCCTGCTTACCTTACCGGACCGATTCAGCTAGGCACCCAAGATTGATGGTCAATCTGAGAAGAATGTAGATGCACCACCCAATTTGGCAATACAGTATCATTTTTCTTTTAAGAATCCATTTTAGAACCATGTGGATTCACTTCACTCCTCCATAATTTGTATTTTTCAAACCTAGATGACAGAAAATTGAGATATGTAATAATAACTTGTGTCTCTGGGGCTGAAGGAGTGTTTGCAATGCATTTAACTGAGCTGTGTCATACACATTCCTTCATTTCCTTCCATAACAGATTGATGATGATGTGCTGCTCATTGCTCAGATTAATATTGTAATTATGTAGTGTTTGCCTTTGTCACACCTTTCTCCAAATCCCCTTTCTCTTCCATTCATCAAACCCCTAATCCTCTTCCCCCCGGCTGTGTGATTTATTGAGGTGTGACTTAATGTACACCATAAATGGATCACACACTTGGTGGGGTGGATGTGGTGAATGCGACACCAATTCATTGTGGGATCCTCTATTACCTGAGCAATAGCCCACACTGGCCCCATTACCCAGCCATGCATAAAAGTGATCCATATTTTAGATATAGAAGAACATTATTCATCAACATCATCATTCAGGCCTTGTGTTGTGTTGGGTAAACGCATAACCCTGTCCGCTCCTGACGTTGACTCCACTCTTCCTTATTTGAGGATTTTGTGAGTTTAGTTTTAATTAAATTCTAGCTGTCCATCGCTCTGAAGAAGTTACTATTGCTAGTTTTTGTTATCATATCAGGTCTTCTTTGTTGTGTCATAGTGGTAGTCTGGTCTCAGTTTTTCTAAAGTTATGATATAAATTATATAACTCAATAACTCTGTGTTTTCTTTAATCCTAGTTGCCTGTGATGGATAATACTTTGATTAATCCTATAGTTGGAGTCCACCTAGGTGGGAGTGGGACCTCGCTTGTGATTCTATTCCCTGTTAGTGAGCTCGTGTTGGACTTGGCCCTTTTTGCAGGGTTATCCCCAAACTTTTTGCTTCTTCCTCCTATTTTTTCCTCACCTGTTGTTGTTGTTTTTAGGACTCTGGGCACTTTACCACTGCTGATCAGTGCTAAAGTGCACATGCTCTCTGTGTAAATTGTTATTATGATTGGTTCTCCCTGATTGGCATATTTGATTTACTGGTCAGTCCCTAGTAAAGTGCACTGAGTGTGCCGGGCTGGTAAATCAAATACTACTAGTGGGCCTGCAGCACTGATTGTGCCACCCACATGAGTAGATCTGAAACGGTAACTCAGACCTGCCACTGCAGTGTCTGTGCGCAGTTGTTAACTGCCATGTCGACTTGGCAAGTGCGCCCACTTGCCAGGCCCTAACCTTCCCTTTTCTTACATGTCAGTCACCCCTAAGGTAGGCCCAAGGTACCCCTGTGGGCAGGGTGCAGTGTATGTGAAAGGTAGGACATGTACTGGTGTGTGTGACATGTCCTGATAGTGAAATACAGCCAATTTCGTTTTTTTCACTTTTGAAAGGCTATCTTGCCCCATAGGACAGAATGGGTAATGCTTTGTAACATTTTACAAGCATATCTTCCCATAGGGATAAGATGGAAAAATAAAGTTTAGGCTCTCTGAACTCAGAATTTAATAACACATCTTTTACTAAAGATGGTTTTTAAATTGTGTGATTGAAAATGCCACTTTTAGAAAGTAGACATTTTCTTGTTTAACCATTCCGTGTGCCTCTGCCTGTTTGTGTATTGACTGTCTGGTTTTGGAGTGACAGGGGCTGGGGAGGTGCATTCTCTCAGACAGCCACCGGGGGATTGATGTGTGTCCTGCCTTTCCTGAATGAGTCAGCACTAGGCTGAATAGGCCTGGTCTGCATTTGGAGTGGTGGGAGAAGTAGCACCTGTATCTGAATAGGGCTGTGCCTGCCTTCCACAATGCTGGCTCCGCCCCCTGTGGCGTGTCTGGAGCCAAGGCTCACACTGACAATGGATGCTGTTGTGCACTTGCAGAGTGCCCCCAGAACTGGTTTGGACTGGGCTCAGAGACCCTTGCACAAAGAGAACAAAGACATTTTGGGGTATAAGTATTAGACCGAAAACCCCTGAACTTTAGACTACTTCTGGAATCAAGAGGAACCTTTGCTGAGGAGAAGAGCTGGAGAAACTGAGGAGAAGTACTGCCCTTGCTGTGTGTCTGGGGTTGGCCTGCAGTTGCTGTTTCTGCCAAGGAAAGGAGAAGGACTTTGCTGTGTGCTGTGTCCCCTGCTTGAGGAAAGTCTCCAAGGGCTTGAGTAGAGCTTGCCTCCTGTTTTGAAGTCTCGGGAACACAAAGACTTCACCCCCCCGTTCCCCTGAACTTCCTTGCTGGGAGTTCTGACCTGCCAGGAGTGCCAGTGACTGTGTGGGGCCTCTGGAGGTTGTTTCTGCTGCTGGGAGCTGGAAAGCAACGCAACAAACAAGGAAGTCAATGCATCGCTCTTCTGGCGACAGTTTTCCGAAGCAACGCCGTGGTGCGGGAAGAATCTCCTCGCACCACCGCACCGCTGCTCAAACCGACGCAGCGCCTGTCGCCGCTACAAGAACGATGCATCGAGGGATCGCGGCTGAAAAGGGTCGATGCAGCGCCGCTCGCCGACGCATCCCGGATATCCATGCATCGTTCCTGTGCCGCAAGTTTTCCCCGACGCATCACCCGCGGATCGGAGTCGTCTCAGAATCGACGTATAGCTTCCCCTCACAGATCGGACCCGACGCACCGCTCCCCTGTGTCCAGCGGAACTGTCGCATTGCATCCACAAAGGTCTCAGGAATCGACGCATCTCTTTGTTTCTCGATGCTTCCCATCGCTGCGGCTGTTTGGCTTGGTGAATTTTGTCGCAACGACAGGTACTTTGCAAGAAATCACGCATCCATAGTTTTCTATGGACTCAATTGCTAAAACCTTTTGAAAGTCATTTTTGCAGGGTTATCCCCAAACTTTTTGCTTCTTCCTCCTATTTTTTCCTCACCTGTTGTTGTTGGTTTTAGGACTCTGGGCACTTTACCACTGCTGATCAGTTCTAAAGTGCATATGCTCTCTGTGTAAATTGTTATTATGATTCGTTCTCCCTGATTGGCATATTTGATTTACTGGTCAGTCCCTAGTAAAGTGCACTGAGTGTGCCGGGCTGGTAAATCAAATACTACTAGTGGGCCTGCAGCACTGATTGTGCCACCCACATGAGTAGATCTGAAACGGTAACTCAGACCTGCCACTGCAGTGTCTGTGCGCAGTTGTTAACTGCCATGTCGAATTGGCAAGTGCGCCCACTTGCCAGGCCCTAACCTTCCCTTTTCTTACATGTCAGTCACCCCTAAGGTAGGCCCAAGGTACCCCTGTGGGCAGGGTGCAGTGTATGTGAAAGGTAGGACATGTACTGGTGTGTGTGACATGTCCTGATAGTGAAATACAGCCAATTTCGTTTTTCACTTTTGAAAGGCTATCTTGCCCCATAGGACAGAATGGGTAATGCTTTGTAACATTTTACAAGCATATCTTCCCATAGGGATAAGATGGAAAAATAAAGTTTAGGCTCTCTGAACTCAGAATTTAATAACACATCTTTTACTAAAGATGGTTTTTAAATTGTGTGATTGAAAATGCCACTTTTAGAAAGTAGACATTTTCTTGTTTAACCATTCCGTGTGCCTCTGCCTGTTTGTGTATTGACTGTCTGGTTTTGGAGTGACAGGGGCTGGGGAGGTGCATTCTCTCAGACAGCCACCGGGGGGATTGATGTGTGTCCTGCCTTTCCTGAATGAGTCAGCACTAGGCTGAATAGGCCTGGTCTGCATTTGGAGTGGTGGGAGAAGTAGCACCTGTATCTGAATAGGGCTGTGCCTGCCTTCCACAATGCTGGCTCCGCCCCCCTGTGGCGTGTCTGGAGCCAAGGCTCACACTGACAATGGATGTTGTTGTGCACTTGCAGAGTGCCCCCCAGAACTGGTTTGGACTGGGCTCAGAGACCCTTGCACAAAGAGAACAAAGACATTTTGGGGTATAAGTATTAGACCGAAAACCCCTGAACTTTAGACTACTTCTGGAATCAAGAGGAACCTTTGCTGAGGAGAAGAGCTGGAGAAACTGAGGAGAAGTTCTGCCCTTGCTGTGTGCCTGGGGTTGGCCTGCAGTTGCTGTTTCTGCCAAGGAAAGGAGAAGGACTTTGCTGTGTGCTGTGTCCCCTGCTTGAGGAAAGTCTCCAAGGGCTTGAGTAGAGCTTGCCTCCTGTTTTGAAGTCTCGGGAACACAAAGACTTCACCCCCCGTTCCCTGAACTTCCTTGCTGGGAGTTCTGACCTGCCAGGAGTGCCAGTGACTGTGTGGGGCCTCTGGAGGTTGTTTCTGCTGCTGGGAGCTGGAAAGCAACGCAACAAACAAGGAAGTCAATGCATCGCTCTTCTGGCGACAGTTTTCCGAAGCAACGCCGTGGTGCGGGAAGAATCTCCTCGCACCACCGCACCGCTGCTCAAACCGACGCAGCGACTGTCGCCGCTACAAGAACGATGCATCGAGGGATCGCGGCTGAAAAGGGTCGATGCAGCGCCGCTCGCCGACGCATCCCGGATATCCATGCATCGTTCCTGTGCCGCAAGTTTTCCCCGACGCATCACCCGTGGATCGGAGTCGTCTCAGAATCGACGTATCGCTTCCCCCTACAGATCGGACCCGACGCACCGCTCCCCTGTGTCCAGCGGAACTGTCGCATTGCATCCACAAAGGTCTCAGGAATCGACGCATCTCTTTGTTTCTCGATGCTTCCCATCGCTGCGGCTGTTTGGCTTGGTGAATTTTGTCGCAACGACAGGTACTTTGCAAGAAATCACGCATCCATAGTTTTCTATGGACTCAGTTGCTAAAACCTTTTGAAAGTCATTTTTCTTAATACTTGTATGTTGGATTTTTGTCGTTTCGGTCTTGTTAAAGTTTAGATAAAGATACTTTATTTTTCTAAACCGGTGTGGTGTCCATTTGCGGTGTTATCACTGTGTTACTGTGAGTGTTGGTACAAATACTTTACACATTGCCTTTGGGATAAGCCTGTCTGCTCGTGCCAAGCTTACAAGGGGTGAGCAGGGCTTATCTAAAGTGTGTATCCCCCTTACCCTGACGAGAAGCAAGGGTCCCTATTTGGACAAAGGTACCTACCTCTGCCAACTAGAGACCCCCATTTCTAACATTGGTGACAGCAGTGGGATTTGAACTTGTATTTGTACTTGACCGACAGTGATTGGTGTACATCACTAAGTTAGCGCAGACCACTACGCAACCACATACTGTTTTAGTTTTGTTCTATTTTTGATCTGACCCATGAGTATCCACACACCATGTCTGAGTAGTAAACCAGCAAGTGAGGGCGCAGAATTGGAGTTTGACAATGAAATGTTAAGTAGTTACAAAGTAGAGCAACTCAAGCAGTTCTGCAGGAGCTTTGGATGTCCCATGAGGAGCAACTCTAGGAAAGAGGAGCTACAGAAGGCCTTGGGGGCCTGGTGGGAGGCCAGAGAAGCTGGAGAGACAGATGATGCAGATGTGGAAGGGGGTGTGCCAGAAGGCTGTTTCAGATCATCCCAGGATTGGCCTGTTGGGAGAGCAGCCTCTAGGGCTGACAGCAATCATTCTTCCTGGAATTTTTGTACAGAGGATTTGGAGGAAAGGCAAAGGGCCAGGGATCATAAATTGGAGGTCTTGAGACTAAGGGCAGAGGAGAGCAAGAACGCTCGTGCCTTGGAAGAAAGGAAGTTGCTTTTTGCACATGAATTGAGAATGAGAGAGCTTGATATGGAGCTCAAGAGGCTTGAGGCCTTGAGTGTCTTAGCCAACAAAAAGAAAAAGTGTTTAGCTCATGAGGTGAGCTTGGCTGGGTTGGAGGTAGGGTCCAGCTCAGATGGTGGCAGCAAAAATGTAGCGTCTAGTGCTGAGGGAGAAGTACATACACCCAGATATGCGGCGCTTGACTTGAAGGAGGGGGTTGACATACACCAAGGGGTTCAGGGTTATGAGGTAGCTCCAGTGGTGTGCAGTGTCCCTGAGGTAGATTGGGGAACTGGCACAGGGGTTCATATTCCTAGTGGTGGGAGGGACACTCTACTGACTCAAGATGACAGGTGCAGGGAGAGGGGTTCCCCCATGGTAGAAGCCTTGGTGTGTGAGTGTGGAGACCGCCAAGAAGAGTGTGAGTTGAGTGATGGAGACAGTCAGACACTGTCTTGCCAATCTCAGGAGAGTGGTGTGGGGTACTTGTGTGTGTCACTGGATGGTGAGGCAAAGGATAGCTTGGTTAACAAATGTGTGGGGCTGTGTGATTCAATTGTTGGAGAGCATATTTTAAGTCCCTGTTTTCCAGAGCTTTGCCAACAGCTGGTGGAGTGTGAGTTCTCCGACACCAGGGAGCTTGCACTAGAGGCAGAGCTTCTGGTGGATTCTAGAGGGTCTGAAGAAGCTTTTGGGAGTGATCATGAAGGGGGTGGCTCTGGTTTTCCCCACCCAAGTGAGGTAGGGGAGGTTTGTGGTAGCCCAGAAAGGTCCCAGTGTAGTGGCAGGGGTGTAGGATCCCACGTCCTGTCTCAGAGGAGCAGAAGCGGGAGTGGGCTGTGTCCCAAGGTGCCTGAAACCCAGTCCCCAGGCCTGGTTGGTTCCATGAGTGAACACCAGGAGGGGGGCCTAGTCTGTACCAAGAGGTAATCCCCTGAGGGGGATCCCAAAGTGTCAGGTGGATTGGGGGAGACTGCTGTAGCAAGCATCCCACCAGTTCTGGTGTCTGGCTGCACCCTTCCAGTGGGGAGGGTGCATGAGTCCAGAGAAAAGGGTGAAGGGGGATGCTGTCCCCAGTGAAAGGACCAGTGGGTCAGGGGTTGCCAGCTCTGAGGTCAAAGTACCCCAGGACTGACCCTGGTAAGGCCACTTCTGGCCTGGGGTGTCTTCATGCTCTGTCAGATGGACAGGAGGCTGGAGACCTGCGCCAGGCGGACTCTCGCACAACTCATGAGGAGTGTGTTTCCTTTGGGGGGGTCGGTATACTCTCCCGGAAGTCCTGGGTTGCCAGGCACAGGTCCAGCCTAAGGGTACAGACCCAGGGTTGGAGGACCAGGTTCAGGGTGTCCCCCCTGAGCGGGAGGAAGGGGCGGCTGCTAACAGTGCTCTTACCAGTTTGTCTTCTGGGGGTACCGCTCCAGGTGGGAGGGTGCAGAGCCCCAGGGAGGAGGACCGGGTGTGGGAGAGCCCACCCCAGTCCTGTGTCCAGCCACAGGGTACAGATCCAGGACTGGTGTACCAGTTACAGGATAGCACCACTGAACTGGTGGGAGAATTGTACAGAACACCTGCCACAGGTGCCCAAACAATTATGGAATCGAGGGGAACTGCTCCCAGTGGGGGGGATGCAGAGCCCCAGGGAGGGGAACAGGGTGTGGGAGAGCCCAACCCCATCTCCTGTCCAGCCGCAGGGTACAGACCCTGGGCTGGTGGGCCAGTGTCAGGATGCCATACCTGACTTGGCAGGAAGGAGAGTGGACAAAAGGTGCCAGGTACCTGGGGCTACCACCCCCCACTTTCTGATGCCACAGAGGTTAGAGAGGCCTGAAAGGCATGAGGCCTGGCTCTCATCTCTGACAGTTGTCAGTGGCCACTGTGACTTGCTGTCCTGGTGGACAGAGTTGCCCCTGGGAGGGGGACAGGAGTTACACCCTGGGGAGGACTGGGCCACACCACTGTGTTGGCCATGTGATTACTATCTGCCTCTTGGGACACATCTGTAAGCAAAGTAAGTTTAGGCGCTGCACAGATGGGGTCCACAGGTGAGGAGAAGTGTTCCCCATGGGTTAGCTTAGTGGGCCCTGAGAGTATGGAGAGAGGGATCCAACTAGGTTCAGGAAGGCATAGAACGGGAATAGACACCTGCTGTGCGGGCCAGGTTCCATGTTCTATCGCCCCAAGCAGGGAAGCCCATCGAGGTATGGATTGGTCTACCCTGGCTTTAGACTGGAAGGGGGTTGTGTTGGACTTGGCCCTTTTTGCAGGATTATCCCCAAACGTTTTGCTTCTTCCTCCTATTTTTTCCTCACCTGTTGTTGTTGGTTTTAGGACTCTGGGCACTTTACCACTGCTGATCAGTGCTAAAGTGCATATGCTCTCTGTGTAAATTGTTATTATGATTAGTTCTCCCTGATTGGCATATTTGATTTACTGGTCAGTCCCTAGTAAAGTGCACTGAGTGTGCCGGGGCTGGTAAATCAAATACTACTAGTGGGCCTGCAGCACTGATTGTGCCACCCACATGAGTAGATCTGAAACGGTAACTCAGACCTGCCACTGCAGTGTCTGTGCGCAGTTGTTAACTGCCATGTCGACTTGGCAAGTGCACCCACTTGCCAGGCCCTAACCTTCCCTTTTCTTACATGTCAGTCACCCCTAAGGTAGGCCCAAGGTACCCCTGTGGGCAGGGTGCAGTGTATGTAAAAGGTAGGACATGTACTGGTGTGTGTGACATGTCCTGATAGTGAAATACAGCCAATTTAGTTTTTCACTATTGAAAGGCTATCTTGCCCCATAGGACAGAATGGGGAATGCTTTGTAACATTTTACAAGCATATCTTCCCATAGGGATAAGATTTAAAAATTAAGTTTAGGCTCTCTGAACTCAGAATTTAATAACACATCTTTTACTAAAGATGGTTTTTAAATTGTGTAATTGAAAATGCCAATTTTAGAAAGTAAAGAAACAATTGATGGACGGAATGCTGGACAATGCAAACATTCACCCCCAGTCACAAGGATCTGGGTTAAATCCATCATTCTTTTGCTCACCACACCACCCCAGTTTAGACCCAGCCATATGCAAATCAGTCTTGACCCTGTTCCTTGTGGGAACAGTCCAGCCCGAACTGCCAAGCCAGGTCCTCCCTGGACCGAAAACAAGCATCCTGGGACCGGTTTCAGGGCATCACCCTTCTTCAGCCAGGCTAGCTTGAATTCAGTGGTGTAGTGAGCACGGGACCCACGTCTGGGCATACCCTTCCCACTTAGGGCGACAAATTGTTCTGCATTCTGTCCATCAATGGTTGTTTTTGCATTTGTCACCCCGACTGGGACGGGTATGCCCAGACGTGGGTCCCGTGCTCTCCATGCCACTGGAATCAAGCTATCCTGGCTGAAGAGGGGTGAAACCCCGAAACCGGTCCTAGGATGCTTGTTTCCAGTCCAGAAAGGACCTGGCTTGGCAGTTCGGGCTGGACTGTTCCCATGAGGCACAGGGTCAAGACTGATTTGCCTATGGCTGGGTTCAAGCTGGAATGGCATGGTGAGCAAAAACGATGGATTCAGGCCCAGATCTCTGTACTGGGGTGAATGTATGACATTGTTCTGCATTCTGTCCATCAACTGTTGTTTTTGCATTTGTCACCCCGAGTGGGACGGGTATGCCCAGACGTGGGTCCCGTGCTCTCCATGCCACTGGAATCAAGCTATCCTGGCTGAAGAGGGGTGACACCCTGAAACCGGTCCTAGGATGCTTGTTTCCAGTCCAGGAGGACCTGGCTTGGCAGTTCGGGCTGGACTATTCCCATGAGGCACAGGGTCAAGACTGATTTACCTATGGCTGGGTTCAAGCTGGAATGGCATGGTGAGCAAAAAAACGATGGATTTAGGCCCAGATCTCTGTACTGGGGTGAATGTATGACATTGTTCTGCATTCTGTCCATCAACTGTTGTTTTTGCATTTGTCACCCCGAGTGGGACGGGTATGCCCAGACGTGGGTCCCGTGCTCTCCATGCCACTGGAATCAAGCTATCCTGGCTGAAGAGGGGTGAAACCCGAAACCGGTCCTAGGATGCTTGTTTCCAGTCCAGGGAGGACCTGGCTTGGCAGTTCGGGCTGGACTGTTCCCATGAGGCACAGGGTCAAGACTGATTTGCCTATGGCTGGGTTAAAGCTGGAATGGCATGGTGAGCAAAAAAACGATGGATTCAGGCCCAGATCTCTGTACTGGGGTGAATGTATGACATTGTTCTGCATTCTGTCCATCAACTGTTGTTTTTGCATTTGACACCCCGAGTGGGATGGGTATGCCCAGACGTGGGTCCCGTGCTCTCCATGCCACTGGAATCAAGCTATCCTGGCTGAAGAGGGGTGAAACCCCGAAACCGGTCCTAGGATTCTTGTTTCCAGTCCAGGGAGGACCTGGCTTGGCAGTTCGGGCTGGACTGTTCCCATGAGGCACAGGGTCAAGACTGATTTGCCTATGGCTGGGTTCAAGCTGGAATGGCATGGTGAGCAAAAAAACGATGGATTTAGGTCCAGATCTCTGTACTGGGGTGAATGTATGACATTGTTCTGCATTCTGTCCATCAACTGTTGTTTTTGAAATTTTAGAAAGTAGGCATTTTCGTGTTTAACCATTCCGTGTGCCTCTGCCTGTTTGTGTATTGACTGTCTGGTTTTGGAGTGACAGGGGCTGGGGAGGTGCACTCTCTCAGACAGCCACCCGGGGGGTTGATGTGTGTCCTGCCTTTCCTGAATGAGTCAGCACTAGGCTGAATAGGCCTGATCTGCATTTGGAGTGGTGGGAGGAGTAGCACCTGTATCTGAATAGGGCTGTGCCTGCCTTCCACAATGCTGGCCCCGCCCCCCTGTGGCGTGTCTGGAGCCAAGGCTCACACTGACGATGAATGTTGTTGTGCACTTGCAGAGTGCCCCCCCAGAACTGGTTTGGACTGGGCTCAGAGACCCTTGCACAAAGAGAACAAATACATTTTGGGGTATAAGTATTAGACCTAAAACCCCTGAACTTTAGACTACTTCTGGAATCAAGAGGAACCTTTGCTGAGGAGAAGAGCTGGAGAAACTGAGGAGAAGTACTGCCCTTGCTGTGTGTCTGGGGTTGGCCTGCAGTTGCTGTTTCTGCCAAGGAAAGGAGAAGGACTTTGCTGTGTGCTGTGTCCCCTGCTTGAGGAAAGTCTGCAAGGGCTTGAGTAGAGCTTGCCTCCTGTTTTGAAGTCTCAGGAACACAAAGACTTCACCCGCGCTCCCCTGAACTTCCTTGCTGGGAGTTCTGACCTGCCAGGAGTGCCTGTTACTGTGTGGGGCCTCTGGAGGTTGTTTCTGCTGCTGGGAGCTGGAAAGCAAAGCAACAAACAAGGAATTCGATGCATCGCTCTTCTGGCGACAGTTTTCCGATGCAAAGCTGTGGTGCGAGAAGAATCTCCCCGCTGCGGCGTGCCGCTGCTGAAACCGATGCAGCGCCTGTCGCCGCTACAAGAATAGAAGCATTGAGGGATCGCGGCTGAAAAGGGTCGACACAGCGCCGCTCGCAGCCACCGCATCGTTCACCAACGCATCCCGGATTTCCACGCATGGTTCCTGTGCCGCATGTTTTCCCCGACGCATCACCCGCGGATCGGATTCGTCTCAGAATCGACACATCGCTTCCCCCTACAGACCGGACCCGACGCACCGCTCCCCTGTGTCCAGCGGAACTGTTGCATCGCATCCACGAAGGTCTCAGGAATCGACGCATCTCTTTGTTTCTCGATGCTTCCCATCGCTGCGGCTGTTTGGCTTGGTGAATTTTGTTTCAATGACAGGTACTTTGCAAGAAATCACGCATCCATAGTTTTCTATGGACTCAGTAGCTAAAACCTTTTGAAAGTCATTTTTCTTAATACTTGTATGTTGGATTTTTGTCGTTTCGGTCTTCTAAGGTTTAGATAAAGATACTTTATTTTTCTAAACCAGTGTGGTGTCCATTTGTGGTGTTATAACTGTGTTACTGTGAGTGTTGGTACAAATACTTTACACATTGCCTTTGGGATAAGCCTGTCTGCTCGTGCCAAGCTACCAAGGGGGTGAGCAGGGGTTATCTAAAGTGTGTATCCCCCTTACCCTGACTAGAAGCAAGGGTCTCTAGTTGGACAAAGGTACCTACCTCTGCCAACTAGAGACCCCCATTTCTAACAGCTAGTCTTCTACTACTACAACCACTATAAGATGGCACCTTGGGAAATCCTGCAGTAAGAGGATTGAGAGAGGTAGCAACCCTTGCTTCATACATTCAGGTAAGATAACTATAGAGCATTGTTGTCGTCAATATAGGCAATTACAATCTCCCCTAGTGGTCAATATAGTTACAGAGGGTAGTAGGACATGGGCACTGTATAACTAACTGGTATACACTTTTTAAAGCAGATTTAAAAACAGGCTGCACTAAAAGGCAGCAGTGCAAAGTAAAACACCCCAAAAAATATTTGAGGCATAAATAAAATAAAATAATTATTTATTACCCTTTAATTTTTTTAACAATAAAACCCACCCCTTCCACCGATGACAGGTCCGACTTTTCTCCCCAAATAAATCTCCCCATCCCCAACAAATGTCCAAATGTCCAATGAAAAGTCCAAAGAAACAGTCCCGGTCCCAACTCACATCTCAGTTCCCACCCTCTCCACCCACAGCAAGTTCCTCCCACCAAAACTAATTTTAAAAAGGGGCTTAAGAAGAGGGCACTACATGTGGGTCAGAAGCTTCTTGAAGTCACCTTCAATGTGTGCTATTTGACTTTCTAGACATGCCAGCCTCTGCATGACGCAGCACTGGAAAAGGCAGTCTGAGCTCACGGGGGCAGCAAGGTTGGTGTGATGGTTGGCTACAGGGGCCCTGGGCAGCGGCATCCGCCTCCTCCTCCTCTTCCTCCTGCAGGACTACCAGCTGTTGAAATTTGGCCCATATGGCCTCCAGCCTCTGCTGCCACAGCCCGGCTGCTATCTCCTGCCTATTAAATGGTCGACCAGCAGGAGTAGCTATATCAAGAAAGAAAAAAAGGCAAATTGTAGACAATGCTCTGAGCAAAGCGCTTGTTTAAAATTATATAGTGGCATAGTAGCAGTACATTGCTGGTCCCCTAAGGCCATTCGAATTTAATATGATTAGGCTAACAGCCATTTTTTACCTACACATGCCTCACATACAAGGCACAAGCACTAACTAGCTGAAGGAATTAAGGCAGAATAAACAGCACACCAGTTTAAAAAATAACTTAAAAAAAAAAAAAAAGATTTCCTAGTAAAAAAACTAAACAGACACATTGTGTGGAAAATAAATATAAATTACCTCTCACTAATGAGTAAGGCATTTTGCATTAGGGATTACAAGTATTCTTATTGTGATAAATTAATGGATGCATGCTATCTAGCGCATCGGTAGTCGGTACGCTGCTACTCTCTGCAGTCTGTAGCTGGGGCAGCTGTAATGGACAATTATCTTATTTTAATTCCAATGGCCCTGCTCTTCTCCAACATGTCTTTCAATGTTACCCTGCCTCCAAAGAGGCAGATGACTAACAATGATACAACGTCACACATATCACGTATAAAATGCGGATATCGTGTCTGCGATAAGACAGTAGGAAAAATGATGCACTACAGTACAGGGAAAGGATTAAGGAATGGGATATAAATATATTATTTTTGGCATGTTTGTCACACATTATCCCATCCACAAAACTCAAGGCACTTCCAATAAATAAATTCGCTTGGCAGTAAGGAAAGGAAACTTAACTTACTCTACTGCAGAGTAAGTTAGAGGAATTAGGCCGGGTAAGTAGACATTTTACTACAGAATAGTGTGGTGTCACTGATATTCATCATGTGCCTAAGCTTTGGCTTAGTCAGTCACTGTAGTTGAAGAATGTTGATAGGGAAAAATTTGAACAGGCGTAAATCCGTTTTGGAGGCAATGAAATATATAAATCACTTGCCTGAAAAATGTGGCATATGTCAAGAATCAATTTTTCAATTTTTTTGGTAGGCTGGGACAGAACATAGGAAAGAATAAAGGAGTGAAGTACTAGGAGATGACTGAGTGGGCACTGGGAGGGAAGGGAAACACACCTTGTTTTCACTTTGCCATGCATTGAAAACTTTGTAAATGCCTCATTAACTGAAGCAGGTGCACATTGCACAGACAACACTACAGTGCCAAATTGAACCATGCAGCAGTTAGGTCATGGGTGGCACTGGCAAAATGCCATGGTCAGGGAGGTGATGATTGACGATGGGTGGCATACATATCTGCCTCCATTAACAAATAGAGTGAGTCAAGGGAGTAGACAGAATTCCCCCCCCACTTTGAACCAAAGCTTTGATAAAACCATTCCAAGCAAGCGAAGTAGGTGAGCAAAACCCTCTCCAGAAGAGTTCCCTTGTTTCTTCATCCAAGCAATTATCCATTTGTCATTTCATTGTCCTAGTATTCTTGACACTTTGATACCCACCATTTAAGCTTTACGTTCTCTCATCCAGTATTTCACCATTGAAAACAATTCATCCATATATATCCACCCATTCATTCATCTATCCACTGCTCTCACCAATCCATCCATTTACCCCTCCATGCATCCTTTCACCCATTCACCCTTTCACCAATCCTGCTTTAACCCACCAAGCATTCCATTCATCCATCAACCCTTTCACCCACCCAGACAGGCAACCTTTTACCCATATACACTTTCATCCATCCTTCACCCACCCATGCGTCCTATCACTCACCTATGCATCCTTTCACCCACCGATGCATCCTTTCACTCAGATAACATTTCACCCATCCTGTCTCCTTTCATCCATTTTTCCCTTTCCCATCAACCCATCATTTTTAGTGTTCATTATGAGCTTTTGATTTGCAGATAGAAGAGGCCATTAAGAACTCAACCCCGCTGTAGCTGCTAAAGCAAGGGGTTCACAACACCCTTGCAGTGAATATAGTAGTAATTGTCAATAAGCAAGCAATGTGGCTTACCACCGCCTGTCCCTGCCACTGCTGTGACTCCCCCTTCGACCGCTGCCGTGTCAGCTCCACTGGCACTATCGCTGGCCCTGGGACTGGCGGTCTATGCAGCTAGAAAAAACATTACACATTTTAGAATCCAGATACGCCTTCCCTTATTATTATTTTTTTAACAAAATATAACCACAATACAGCACTACAGTTTGGTTGCAGTATTTTTTATCAAATATATCACATTGGGCATTTTGTTGGTTGGCAGCGTTTGAAAAGCCAGGTAGTTAAGACAACCAAAAACATTTCGTAATGGAGGAGCAGAGCTATTATGACTCTGAGTCATTGAAGCGCAATGAAGGGGTGGAATAATTGGTCAATAAAGGACATATGGTCTTAGTTGGCAAATGCAAATGCAATGGGACCTTCCTCATACTAGCTTCCATCCATGCTGCACTGTCACCGAAACTGCTGGATAAATGAATGATAATGCATACACGAAATCTGGCGGGGTCCACCCATGACTATGGCCACTCTCTAGTTTTACTGTTTGAGCATGAGCAAAAAAAAGAAAGCCTTCTCAACAAACATACGTGGAATAGCTTACTTGGGCATGCAGTCTTCACAGTAGAGTACCTGTCCTAAAATCGGTTCTCGTAGTCTTACAGTACCAGTCTAAAAGATATATAAGGGGAGAGGGAAAGCTTACTGACAAAGCAGAAGAAATGAAGCTACAGACAGACTTGTGAAGACAGGAGGAAGTCATCTACAGAAACTTGAAATATAGAAAATAACTAGGATAATTCAGGGATAACAATAATTTAACAAACATTAGATAGAAGGAAGAGGAGTTGGGAAAATTTAGGAGACAGGCACAGTAAAAAAAATAAAAAGGAAAAATTATTGTAAAGCAGTGTGGAGCAGTAATATTTTGTGAGATAATAATAATATTAACAGAAGGACTTACTGGGGCCAGAAGATACATCAGCGTCAGCCGCGGTGCTGGCAGTAGTGGTGGTGGTAGAACTTCCACCCGCCCCGGCACTGGTGGTGGCACCCCCGGCGACCTGACCCACCTCCGTGGTGCTAGCCCTCTTCTTGCTCCTAGATGCTGATGTAAGAAATACAGAAGATTCAATAAAAAAGATTAGTGGTAAAGTTAATTCATCTCCCCAAAACTATTTTGACAGGCAAAGGCAAATTCAGTAACATTGTACTTTTCTAAGTCAGATCGCCTATAGTACAAGTATTGAGTTGACCTATAACTAATTTCCAAAACCTAAGTCCTATTCCAAATTTCCTAAACCACATTTTGGAACTACTAAAGCATTGCAATGAATGATCTTTTCTTCCCATCTTATTCTCAATCTCAACCCCCTTTGATGGGCCAACTCAGTCTCCCTTTTTTTTCAATTCATAGATGCATACTACACATCACTGGCATATTACTTGGACTGTACGAGCTACATAAAGAAAGGCACAGATAATGCTGACCAGTGGCGGTTTCTGTGCATGGGCGTCGGGGTTCCGCCCCCTATACTTTCACACTAAAATCTAAACCATCATTGCAGTTTAAATCTGTTTTTTGATTAAAAAAAATACCCCCTTTTAAGTTTATAGAACGGGGTGGGCACTGTCTGCTCCACTCACCGACACCAGCTTTGTCATTGCTGTGCTCAACGATAACAATTTGGATACGTCATGTGACTGACACAGCACTTTAACTGCTCCCATGGCCCGGCCCAAAGTCTAAGTATTTGCCGGGCTGACAATCTCACAGCCCTGAGGCCTGTGAGGTCATCAGCTCAGCAAACACTGAGCATCAAGGCCTAGTGTCCACCCACTGAGGGTGTGGGGGGTAAAGTTAGCCCTTGGCGTTTCATATGCAAGCCCTGTAGAGCTAAGCCACCCATGTCAATCAGGGAGTGGAGTGCATTGTCACCCCTCCCTTTCCCAACTCGTCATAGGGTGGGATGGGATCGCACCCTGTGACGAGCTGGGAAAGGGTGTGGCAGGCAGGAAGGCAAGAAATCGAGTCTGCGCAGACTCGACTTGAGTGGTGTCTGAGACTGCCAGCGCTCTAACACGTGAGAGTTGGACACCATTTTACTGCAGTGCCGGCAGCCAGCGAGCTGCTGGACTTAAAGCACTGCAGGTTCCTGTCGTCGTGATTCGTGGATGTATGTGAAGGAGTCGGACCGGCATTTGGCACTTCACAAGGTCAGAACTGTAGAAAGAAATTGACAGCTGCCAGGCCCATTTGATTAGTTGTAAAAGAGCCAATTGAATGTGGGGGTGTACCACAGCAGGCCTTGGGTGGTGGGGGCATTTTGCCTCAGGAGTGGACTTTGAAAATATAATTGGACTTTCAGGGGCCCTTTCACGTACTTTGCACTGTGTCTGCACTGTCTGCCCCACTCGCCGACATCTGTCTGTGCATAACCCTAGGCATCTGGCATGATTGATTTTTTTATGCGTACAGGTAGAGGGCAAAGGCTTGTAAAATGATGGGGACCCTATAAGTAAGGGCTTATTAAGGGAAAGTCCGTTCCTCAGAAGCACAGCACCTTTTCTGTCAAAATCTGACTCTATTTTAAAACATATCTTGTGTTCTAATGAGTTACAATTACCAATGATAATAAAAGAAGGCTGGCACACATGCTGTTAACAAGAAAATTGGGATTATATGAGTGCAACGTCACTTTATTATGTTTGCTCTAAAAATGTGTTAGATGGTGCATTTGGTGGAATGTAAATGTGTTTTTGTAAACCCCTTGAAGGACAAACTCTGTGGACCAGTGTATCCAGCAAAATGTGCAGTGCAATTATTGTGAAAATTGCATCTGCCTTTCAACATGCATGCACCTACCTTTCACCCACTACGCCTTTATTTCGAAACGCAAAATGAGCATATGTCACTGCCTATGATAACCTTTCAATATCGCCAGAAGTAGGAGGCGAATCAATGCAATTCAGATACATTAATGCACAAGTACGCTTCATTATAGGGCCTTTATTGTGCCGTAGGTGGGTGGTGTGTGGTTTTGTAATTTTATGGCATCATAGCTTCTAAGTTCCCAGACTGCTTATGTGTAACATGTCCATGTTTTGAGTGCTTTTGCATTTGAATTTCAAATGCTTATGAGTGACACTTTTAAGTAGGCATCAGGCACTAAAATAGCACAATATTGCATTTCAGTGTAGTGAGGCCTGGATCCACACTGAAATGCATTACTCTAACCTGAGATACGTGGCACTTTGCAGTGCTGTGTCATGGATGGTCCAACATTACCATTTATCCAAACCATTACCGTGTGAGTTTGTATAAATCCCTGTATGTATAGAACATCGTCATCCATGCACTCACATTGACTCTTAGTGAAATATGCTGCTTGTAAAGAACTCTTGCCATAGTCATTTACAGACAGCCCTGTAAGTGAAGCACGAATGCTATGCATTTTCACGGTGCCCCAAATGTAAAATTCATAGTCAGGTTTGCTTCCTTATTACCCTGTATGTGAACCAGGCACTGTTGTGGCTATTTCCACATGTAATTGTTTATGTAAGACACCATTGCAGTGCCGTTTTGCTCCTCATCCAGGGCCCAGTACCCATTCACTCATTGGTAGCTCATTCACACCTCTCCTCCCCCAAGGGGACATAACCTTTTATGCACTTTGTCTGGAAGTGCAAGGTGAGGGATGGGCTCGTGCCCTGGCAGGAGACCAGGTCCAGCTCTGAGCCCCTGAAACAATGTAATTAACCCCGGGCGGAGTCCGCGTAGCTGTGCTACGCGAGCCTACGTGAAGTGGCAAAAAAACTCCACAATGCTACGCAGAGTTTTGCACGCATGCAGAGTTGCTTCTTCCGCATTCTCGCGTATGCTCGCGCATGCTCGCAAGATATTTTTGACGTTCGACAACGCGGATTGCGTGTTCATGGGGAAACATCACACGAACTTCACCACGCGGTCGCCAATGGGTGTGGCCATCTTGTTTTCCTAGTCTTTGCATGGTTCTGGGGCCTGTTTTTCATCCCTCTCTAATCTTTTCAATCCTTTGTTTTTTACACTGTTTTTCTATTTATTATCTAGCCCTCTCTCTCCCTAAGTGTATATTTTGCATTTTATTTCTACTTTTACTGTGTTTTTTGACTTTTCTTCTACTGTTTTATTTTACTTGCTTTTTACTTTCCTACTTCTTCTCCTGACTATATTTTTTACTCCTACATTTTCTTTTCCGCCCCCTGCCCACCCAGAACCATAACTTAAAAGTGAAACAATATGTAGTAGCAAACACAAATGGTTCTAAGCATAGGTCCTATTTATTTACTTCATTGGACCAAACAAATGCAAATTATATTCAAAGCATTGGTTATTAATAGCAAATGACACTGCTCATTGAATTGCAATATATTTACAGTGCTCCTGGTGCGGGTGTGAAAGAAGAAAGGGAGTGGGTGTTGAAGTGAAGGACAGGGAAAAGGTGTTTGTGACATATATACATCAATGATACATGAAGACGAAACTTTTCCAGTCTGAGGTAGGTCAAATGTTCCTAAATGCACACATAGCTTTATGGGACAAGTATATTTTAACCAATGTTGCCAAAGTTTGTGTCTGTAGATTGTCGACGTTTCGACCGACTTCATTCGGAGCTCGCGCCAGGAATGACAGATTTCAGGGGATTGATTTCCCAACATACTGCAAGCCATTGACCAAGCGCTGCATGTGTGAATACAAGGCGTAGAGCTCACACCAAGCCCACCCTTAGCATCTGACGGAGGCAACCCGTCACGGTATACAAGTGCTCTTCACAGTTCAGTCCTGATGAAGACCCCACCGTAAGGTCACCGATTTTCCTACAATCAGGGGTCGAAACGTCGACAATCTACAGACACAAACTTTGGCGACATTGGTTAAAATATACTTGTCCCATAAAGCTATGTGTGCATTTAGGAACATTTGACCTACCTCAGACTGGAAAAGTTTCGTCTTCATGTATCATTGATGTATATATGTCACAAACACCTTTTCCCTGTCCTTCACTTCAACACCCACTCCCTTTCTTCTTTCACACCCGCACTCAGGAGCACTGTAAATATATTGCAATTCAATGAGCAGTGTCATTTGCTATTAATAACCAATGCTTTGAATATAATTTGCATTTGTTTGGTCCAATGAAGTAAATAAATAGGACCTATGCTTAGAACCATTTGTGTTTGCTACTACATATTGTTTCACTTTTAAGTTTTGTTCCTACCTCGACCACATTGGTTTGTACTGTACTATTGACCCAGGTTGGGTAGTATGTAGGGTTGACCCCTTTAATACTTAATACACCCAGAACCATGGCTAAGGCTACCTCTAGTAGTAAGGGGAAGGCGCCTGCACCCACGAGCCGCCTTCCTTGCGGCAGACGGCGCCGGAAGGGGTGCAGCCCCGGGCCCTTTTCACTGAGGTGGAAGTGGCCACCCTTGTTTTTTTTTGTACAGCTCCCCTTAACCTTGGCAGCAGGCCGCAGGCCAGGCTCCGGCTACGCCACCCAGGAGCCTCACCGCCGGTGGGCGAGTGTGCGCCGAGCAGTGTTTCGCTGCTCTGGGGTCTGGCGCACCCATAACCAGTTGACTCACCGGTGGTCAGACATCTTGGACCGGGAGCAGGACCTGCTGGACCTGCTAGGAGTTGAGGTCGTGGGGCTTGGTGAGTAGCTAATTATAGTAGTATTGTGCGTTCTGTTCTGTGTTATTGTTATTGCGAATATTATTTTTTTTCCAAATAGCAAGAATGCTTCTGCTTACATTCAGGTAAGTTACGTTTAAAAATCTTATGTGATTGTTATTCTTCTAGACACTAGACAGGTGCTCGGCGCTACTAATCTTACTTGTTTGCAACTTTGCGCTCGCTTGGGCTGATTATGTAAGAGAGTTTAGAGAGAACTTAAGTTAGATAATGCTAGAGAGACTCCAGTCCTTTCCTTTGTCCTCCTGTCACTAAGATAGAGTTGGATTGATAGGTAGTTTAGTTACTTAGGGGCCGATTCCGATTCGGGCCGGAAATCTCTCCGACCGAGCCGGACCCAGAGAGATTTCCGACCGAATCGGACCCGTGCAGCCCGACCGAACGAGTACGATGCGCACGTATGCCATCGAACTCGAGTCGGTCGGACTCCCATTGAAGTCAATGGGAGCCTGTCATACAACGCGTACGCGGGCTCCCATTGACTCAATGGGTGCGAGGCGGACAAGGGCGCCCCCTACAGCGTGTACGCGGCGAAGCAACTCGCGCCGTACACACACGCACAGGTAGGGGGGACCCATGGGTCCCCCCTGTGTGCGACTCGTGCGGCTACGCATACAGGGGGGTCCGACACGGACCCCCAAAGTCCGGCTCCGACTGCTCTTTCGAGCCGGCGTGCGCGGCTCGGTCGGACTGCTCGCGGCGCGCATCGTACTTACCCGGCCGGGGAACGTCTCCATTGCGCGGTGCGAGTCGAGTCCGAGCGAGTCGGTCGGTGCGGTTAGACCCGGGAACGAGTCGGTCGGAGCGGTCAGGACGCCCGGACGAGTCAGTCGGCGATTTCGCATCGTACTCGCTCGCCCGGACGCGCGTACGAATCGGTCGGGCAATAGGGCTCCGAATCGGATCCGGTTAAGCCGAATCCGATTCGGAGCCCTACCGGCCGAGATCGGAATCGGCCCCTTAGTATTAGTTGGTAATTTTTTAGCGGTCCACGTGACGCGTCCTCCGTCACGTCACGTGCTGCTGAGTGCTGACTCCAGTCCTTAGTAGAACCTTTTGTAGTTTGTTAGTGAGTGAGTAATGTAGCAACTAAGTCATCAGCACATCAGCAGCAACCAACCAACAATTTGGTGTATGCAAATTTATGCATGCGTCCATCTATGCATTTTTGAGGACTAAAATAAATGGAAATGCAGACTTAGTGAACAATTGGCCCGTCAAAGGGGGTTGATTCATTGATGATTTCGAATGAGATTGAAAGTTAGAAGAAGCAAATATATTTTTGGCAATTCATTACCAATGTCTTTGGAATAGGTGGGCTAGGTTAGGTGGTACTTAGGTTTACGATTCTGGAATCAGAATGGAACACTGGATTAATAAATAATAACTAGACTGTTCGCGATACTACTAGTCGATCAGATTAGATAGGGCAATTTTATTGCAATTCTTGTTTCTAAAACTGTTTTTAGAGCGCTTTTTTAAATATTTTATTTGTTTCACACCAATCATCAATGTTTGTCTCTTTCTTTATTATATCTTACATGATCAGCACCCAGGGGCAAGAAGACAACAGGGTCTGAGGCGGGAGCTGGAGATGCCTCCCAGGGCCAGGACCGCTCCTCTACCGAGGGCTCTGCTGCTGGCCCCAGTAAGTCCTCCTGTTGTTAATATTAATAATTATATTTCCCTAACTTCTACTGCACCTTATTTTTTCCAAACTATTATTTCTGTTTCCTAATTCTATTTTTTACTAAATCTTCTTCGATCTATCTGTTTCTAAATTCTTGTTATCCCTGCCTCTAACTGCCTCTGACTCTGTATTACTACTATTAGTCTGTCTGCAGCTTGCCCAGTTGGCCACTCTTTATTTTTAAAAAGTTTTAAAACTCAGATTCACCAATAGCTCTAGCCACTGAGTCTAGTCCTTTGGGTTGTCCTCTTCTTAATCTTGATAGGCTTTTCGACAATTGCCACTAACAAAATGCCCAAACAGATATTTTACTATTTTTGATAGGATAGGACATACTACTACTGTCTACTCTACTCTAGTACCCAATTTGTACTAGTGATGTATGTGGTGTATGTATGTATTGTAATAACTATTTTCAATCTTGCTAGTGAAAAAGAATAAGTAGGGGGAGGCGTATATGGCATCTAAAAAATGTGTAATGTTTTTTCTAGGCGTACGGACCACCAGTGCTGGGGCCAGCGGCGGGGCAGGCGATGCCAGCCAGGAGGGAACAGCGGATGCGGCAGCTGCCACAGGGGTGGGTGAGCCAGCAGCAGTGGCGGGCGGTGGTAAGTTATACTTATATTCCTTACTTATTGACAATAGTTACACACTCGCTGCAAGGGTGTACACTGTACTATTGAGAGAGACTAAGTTGTTGTGAACAACGGTTGAAGAAGAGGACACCCTTTACTTAGCATTAGCAATAGCATTAGCGGAGGGAGTTGAGTAACTAATGGCCTCTTCTATCTGACTTCAACTCAGCTGGGAAAGTTTTGTGGAGAAGACTAAGAGTCAGACGACCTTGATGGATGGGTTGAACGAAAAGGGAAAGAAGGATGGAAGGAGGAAGGACGGGCGAGATGTAATATATGACTGGCAGAGAAGGATGCGTGGGATACATAGGTGGCTGATAGGAATCGGATGCATGGGTGGTTGAAGGATGGGTGGAAGGTGAAAGAAAAGATGCCTGCCTGGGTGGGTGAAACTGTATGGGTGATAGGAAGAATCCTCCGGGGGGTTTCATGGGTCAAACTCAAAGGCAAGCAAGGAAGGATGCATGGGTGGTGGTTTAAAAAAAAATTTATATTGTTGGTGAAACTAAGGTTTGTTGAGAGATTAAGAAGAATGATAGACATGTTTACTTTGAATGGATGGATGCCTGGATGGTATTCAATCATCATAGCACAGGTGGAGACTGTCACTGGATGAAGAGTCTTTGAAGAGAATGTAAAAGAAAAATAAACCCCGCCAGAGTAGCACAGCCAAGGAGAATAGAAGATTAAAATTAAAAAAATACAATGCTAGAAGAGCAATGTAATTATTGATAAATGGAAAAATCGCTGGGAAGAGAAACAACAGGACTGTTTTTTGCAAGGTTTTTGATTCAAGGTTGTATTTTCAGAATACTCCCTTGACTTACAATAGTTTGCAAGCACAGCATATATATTGTGTATGTATGTTATCAAGTGCCTCCCTCCAACTCCGAGGCCCACTCCCTACCTATGTCATTTATTTTCGACTGTGTCAGCCTGCCATGGGTGGCCTATCGGCTGCATGGTTACACAATCAATCAAAAGTATCTCATGTCGTCCCATATATAATCAATGATCATTTGGATCAGATATCATCTGCCTTGTTGTAGTAGTCAGGGTGAAAGTGAAATTGAGAAGTTGCCATTGATGTAACAGAGTATGGCCATAATAGAAAAATAAGATAATTGTGTAGTTGTAGACTACAGCTTCCCCACCTGCAGACAGTGGTAAAAAAAATTACGTGAGTCTGCGACACGAGTATGTTTGTCTAGGGCGCAAGCTGACTGAGCTGGCATGCCTACAACAAGGTTAATTTAGCTAAACAAGAGAGAGAGAAGAAGAAGAAGGCTTGTCTACTCCACAGTGCCTAGTAGTAGTAGTAACTGAAACTCCCACAAATGTTAGAGGCAGAGGAAGTGGGAGGATACCACAAATGTTATGTACTGTGCTTGCTAGTGCTACTGTGCCACTATGTGTAGAATTAATTTTGTGTTACTATTTTGCGAAGAGTATTGGTTACAATTGTCTTTTTTTCTTTCTTGATATAGCTACTCCTACCCAACCAAAAGCACAACCAAACAGGAAGGAGTTGGCAGTCATGGCCCGGCGCCAGAAGCTGGAGGCCATCTGCAAAGAACATCGGCGGCTGGTGGTTCTTGCGGAGGAGGAGGAGGAGGCAGCAGCAGCGGCAGCCTCCTCCAATGCCCTGGTCCCCAGCCAGGCCCCCCCAGTGGTACGGCACCGTGGTCTGGCAGCCGCCCGTCGCGCTTCATTGAACACTGCTGCCCCCCGTGGATGCAACTGTAAAGCATTCAAGCGCCACATGCTCCTCCGAGTGGCGCGCCTAGAGGAGCGTGTAAAGGTCCTGGAGGGTAACAGGCGAGCCCGCCACTAGAACTCCGTCACCTTGCCCCTTTTTTAATCTTCTTTTTGGTGGGTGGGAATTGGGCGTTGGGGAAAAGTTGTTGTTTATATTTATTATTTATTATGGACAATGGAGCAGACATTGGACTCTTTCTTTATCTTTGGACATTGGTTGGGTTAGGGAGAGGGGTGGGTCAGGTGTTGTGGGATTTTTACATTAGTTTATTTTGTTAGGGGAATAAATTATTTATACTTAAAGTTTACATACGATGTAAATGTTTTGTGGGGGGTTACTCTTTTACTTCACACAGTTTCCTTTGCTGCTGCAGGGCTGCAGCCAGTTTTTGATTTAAATAATCTGCGGATTGTGTAACACATGAACAGATAGATGCGGTACCCTCACTTGTGAGTGACTTGTCCTGCTAGTACTGTCAGTCTCTCCTCCTAGTCTATGCAGTCTGCAACTGGACTCGGAAGGGTGTGGGTGTGTGAATTAATGAATTAATTTCCATATTATTAATTATGCCTCCCCCAAACTTCTTCTCTTACCTGTGATTGATGTTTATTTAAACTTAGACAAAGCGACGGCTGCATGGTGATGATGGTTTGGTTTCCCAAGATCAAAACAAAGATGGGGGGAGAGCGAGGAAAGGTCAAGGGACGTCCCTATCCCCAAATTCAATATACAAAAACCGGGACCATGGGAGACCGCAGTAGGTTGTAGCGGGATATCCGTCTTGACGAAAGTGTGACTACAGACGATTCCCCTCCCGGGCCCTGATTTCCTGCTAGACACTATATTCTAGTGTTACCTCAAGTGGGGTCGTAAGTATCGACTCCCTTCATTTTTTCCAACTCACCTTAGCGTGTGTGTTGTGATTTTTTTAATACTCACGTGGCCATATTTTGCCACTCATTCACTTTTCTTCACCCGGTCCTGATGAAAGCCCCCTCTATTTCTTTGCAGGGGCTGAAACATGTAGACCTATCACAGACAACTACGGGTTTAAACAACTTCATTAGTTGCGCTCTTGGATTTTAATATATCCTGGGCCGCCACAATTAAATACATTTGGCAAGGATCCCCAGAGATATTTTTAATTTGCACATCTCACATCACATTATCACACTACACCAGCTCCGCTGTAATCAGGCGTTGAAGCACAACCGGGCGGCATTAGGCCACCCGGTTGGGACCCCAATGATGAAGCATGACACCAACCAGGTTGGTGTGTGAGGGGTCTTTTAATAAAACCTAAGGGTTGTGTGGCACTGCTGCTAGCACAGTGAGTCCTGACTCTTTGTTTCTTTCAGTGGGTACGTCCACATTGTTTGTATATTGGTTTCCCAAGATGCCATGGTGGTGGTGGTAGTAGTAGTAGACACTGGCAGTAGCATTTGCAAAAAAAGAAAATGAGACAGTCAGTCGCCTGAGGGAGACTCGGGAAGGAGTAGTAGAAGTTCAGTACACAAGAAGGCTGCCAAACAAGAAACCATGATGATGATAAGCAATGCTAAAGTAAAATAAAACATAATGGTGGTGGGATAGCCTAGTACAAGAAACAAACTGTAGTTGACTCGAACTATGAAGTGGACAAGCGTCACCTTTAGTGCTGTAAGGATGATGAATTGATGCCGGCAATTAATTATGATGGATTATGTTCCTCTGGAAAAAAAAATGACTTGCAAATACTGAGCATGGGTGGGCAAGCAGAAGAAGATCCTCACCCTGCCTTGAGTTAGTGTTGCTTTCACCACATCCGCCCCAGCAAGTGTGTGATCAATTATTGGTGTAAATTAATTTAATTTAGTCACACCTCAATATAAACCACACAGCCTGGGGGAAGAGGGTTAGGGTTTGATGAATGGTTGGCAAGGGGTATTTGAGGGAAAGGTTTGACAAAGACAAACACTACACATGGACAACACACAATCTTGGCAGACAACCATCATAAATCTGCTAAGGGAGAAAAAGGAAATACATGCATGATGATGACTTGATGGTTAATGATGAGTAGTACTAGACTAGTAGTACAAGGCAGCAGTATATTTTTAATTTGAATTATTATGCAATTGCGTTGCCTGTCTGCCCCCACAGAGACCCAAATTATATACATTTTATGTTCTGTTGTACTGGGCTTCCTTTTAAAGCTAGCAAAGAAAAGTAAAAATAGTTGTAGGGGTCTAATATATAAGCAAACATAATAAACAGCAACACACACAGTGGCAAAATGATTGAAGAGAAAAAATGAATCAAATGAAATAAAAGAAGATGATACTATAAGTTACTATGTTATGGTCAAATTGGGAATTGCATCTCGGCATTCTTCTTGGTCCTTCCTTCCATGGGCTGTCAATCTAGGGTGCCACTGCCTGCCTGGCGGATGCAGACTGGTAAGGTAAGTGTGAGTTGTTTTTCCCAGTATAGCACAGGGTAAAGGTCGACCTGTAAGTGTAGATGGAAAAACAAAAGGGATATTGAAAAATCAAGTTGAAAAGTAAAGTTAAAATGCATAAATTAAGGAGGAGTGCAACAAGAACACTTTCAGAGGTGGCATGGCTAAATCATGTCTACTCTGTTTCCAGCATTAACCTACAACAACAACAGGACAGAGGCAGGCCCGTGGCACCCACCCAACCTCCACTTAGCTTAGATTTTGAGCCAGACAGCACTGAGCAGTGCACACATATACAGCAACATATCATTTTCCAAATTAAGTAACTAAATCAATGCACCACTGTCAGTCATACCACTACACTTGCCTCCACCACTGCACAGACATAAAGGTCTGGTGTGGTTGTTGTTGACTTGTTTACCTTTTAGGCCACTTCATGAAACGCCCTGAGTTATTCCATTAATCATCTCCGATCCTACTGACTGACTGCGATTATAGTATGGTCATCATGGTGTCCAGCTCTGTAGTGTACCGAGTGAGTCCAGATTCCAGAATAAAAAATGCAATGGATGGGCCTGCGGTAGTACAATTTTGTTATTAAACAACAAGAAGGGAATCATTGACTTGAGTCACTTTTTTGTGTGTAGATTATACTAGTACACTTCATGCACAACAACAACAACAACACAAACACCAATCACTCAGAGTCAGCGTCCAATGCATGCCATCATTTACCTGTTCTTAAGGGGCAGTCCCTCTTGGCTTGGAAAGGAGGGTAGCTATAATTACTAGTCAGGTTCTTTGGAGGGACTCAAGTCTCGACGAGGCAGGCACACATTTTTTATACTATTCTCCATCCAATGTCTGGCTTGAGGGAAATGGATTTAGGGCGAGTCAGGAGTGGACTGGAGCAGGACTCGGAGGAGTGGACTTACACACAGTTGCAAATCCAATCCGGCAATAAAAGAGTAAGATGGTGGTAATGGATTTGTTGTGATTCGAACCAGAAAGACAGAGACACTCACAAATAATAAAAGTAAATAAGCAAGAAAGAAAGTGACAAGTCGAAAGCCTAGTTGTCAGGGAAGTAGAGCTCATCCTCAAACTCTGGTGGTTCACCCAGTAAGAGTAAGTAAGTAAGACCATTTTTATATAGCGCAGCTACTCACCCTTACGGGTCTCAAGGCGCTGGGGGCCGTAGTTGAAATTAAGTGAGCTATTGCCCAGAGTCACATGGTGCTGAGCTGAGCTGCCGCCGGAGCCGGGGATCGAACCGTGAACCCTGTGCTCCGAAGTCAGCTGCCCTGGCCGCTGCACCACACCTCTCCAACCCAGAAGTAAGTCATCTAACATACTTCCATGACCTAAGTCGCCGTCATCATCTTCCTGCTGGGCTACTTCAGATATGGTGTAATCCGGTGATATAAAGTGCTGATTCATTTTGATCATGGTTAACCTCTCCACGTTTTGGGGCAAGAGACTGGTCCTTCCCCTGTCAGAACGGCACCAGCAGCACTGAAAACACGTTCAGAAGAGACATTTGCGACAAGGCAAGCCAGATAGTTTATCGCCAGCCTGCTGAGCACTGGCCATTGGCGCCTTTTCCAATACCAATACACCAATGGGTTTTGATCAATGTAGACCTCTGTTGGGTCATCCAGATAGGCCTGGACCATCCGCTCAATGCTCAGGTGTGCTCCGCTTTGCTCGGCCTCTTTTGCCTTTGCCTCAGCACTGGACCTAACAAGCCCTTGCTGTAGAAACCATTCCTGTGCCGATTTTGGTGGGGCTGATGCTCCTGTTCTTGTTGTTGATGTTGTTCTTGGTGTTGTTGGTGGTTTTGACTGCAGTGAGCCAACCGCACTGCCCTCAGGTTCTGAAGTTGACGCCGGCTGCCCTTCAGTACTTGTTGTGGGCTGGAGTAGCGGGCCTCTTATTCTCAGCCGTTCTTTTTCTAAGCGACTGGCTTCCGCAGCTATCCAAGTTTTGTACTTGGCAACATCCACTTCTGAAAAAGGAATCAATGTGTTAGTGTTCAGTACTGCTTTGTACCGTGGATCCAGAATTGTGGCAGAAATGTAATGGTTGGATGACACAATGCCTCTTTGCACCCTTGTATTTTCAGATAAGCGAAGGGTTAAGCTCTCCACCAACTCATATGCTTCTTTTTTTTCCTCCACACCTGCGTACATTGGAGACACCCCCTTCAGCTGCTCCTGTAGCATGTGCAACAATGGGATAGCTTGGCCCATAGTACAGTCCACATTCCTGACTTCACGTGTGAAGAGCTAGAAAGGAAGTAGCATCTCTGTCAGGCATTTAACTAGGCCCCATTGGTCCAGCTCAATGGTCATGCCTTTCACAGTAGCATCCACTCTTTGCATGACATATTCATTTATTGGTCTGTACTGCTCAAACAGACGTTCAAGCATGTAATAAGTTGAGTTCCAACGTGTTGGCACCTCCTGGATGAGTGCTCTAAGTGGCATTCTATGCTCACGTTGAATGATCCTCAGCTGCTTCCAGGCTTTAAAAGAATGGCTGAAATGTGTGCAGATTCTTCTGCAGGTGGTCAGTAAGTTGCTGACTTGGTCTTCTTTTTTCAGAAAGTCTTGTACAATGATGTTAATGGAGTGCGCCAAGCACAGGACCCTGAAATAACCACCATCGTACATGGCCCTAACTATATTACTGCCATTGTCCATGGCAACAAAACCAATGTTAAGCCTTCTTGGGTGCAGCCATTCAAAGACCTTGCTATCAAAGTCTTCCAAAATGTTTGCAGCAGTATGAGATTTCTCCATGGCGAACATGGCTACAGTTGCATGTTTCCGAGTGGCATTAAAAATCTCAGCAGTGTCAACAACACCTGCTGCAGATATCTTTTCTCTAACCCCCACAAAAGAGATCCAGTGTGCAGTGATGCACATGTAATCAGTGGCTTGGCAACTGGTCCACATGTCTGTTGTCAGGTGGATAGTGTGAACAGCACTCTGCTGCAAAGCTTGTCCAAGCAATTCCAGCACGTCATGAGTGTGCTGGAACAGCAACTCTGGCGAAATAGGACCGGCTGGGAGCCTTCCATTTTGGGCAGATGGCTGTCAAAAATTCAAGAAAACCCACCCCTTCCACAAAAGAAAATAGAGGAGGTCCAGCTCTAACATTTTAGCCAGCTTCGCATTGTACAAACGTGCCGTTGGGTGGTTGCGTTCGTACTGCCCCTCTGACCTAAACATGCTGAGAATGGTAGCCTGGATTCTTTTCTTTTCTGGTGCCACTGATGCAGGGGACTTATTGACGCCAGATGTTGTTAGGCTCAATGCACGTTTTTTCGTTGCGGTACTCTCTTGCCTGGGACCCCATGGTGTCTCAGCCTGACTCTTACTCTTGTGCCACTGAGATGTTGCTGATGAGGATGTGGGCGGTACCACTGCACTTCTTGGGACAGGGCTACTTTGTGTACCAGAGAAAATGTCTCCCTCTTGTTCACATTCCACAGCGATCGTATCTTCTTCTACTTCTTCATCCCCACCAACAGCAATGGGTGCAGTTTTACTTTTTTGGCCGCTAAGGTGCGCCTCCCACTGGATCAAGTGGTGTTTTTTCAGATGGGTTGTTTGGCCTCCGGTACCATAGTTTGTACCAAGCTTACCCCGACTAACACCTTGTCCACAAATGGAGAATATAGCAATGTTCACCTCCTTCGTGCTAACCAAAAAGAAGTCCCAAATTGGGGAGGTCAACTTTCTGGCGCTGCTGCTGGTGCCACTTGCAATGCCGGATGAACTGGTAGGTGAGCGTGAAGTTTCACTCTCTGCAGTACCTACTACTGAGGTGGTCATTGTGGTGGATGTACGTGGCTGCTGGCGAAATAAGGAAGCTGAAGGTGGTGTTGGTGGTATGATCTGTGTTGGTGGTATCCGTGCCACATCCCTCACAGCAATTTGGGATGGGGTAATGCCGGTCTTCACTGGGGCTGGAGTAATGTCCATGATGACTGCCTCATCATCATCATCCTCTTCTACATCTACCTCCATTACTCTAAGGCTTCGTGAAACCTTCCTTTTCCCTAGCCTTGTCTCGTGGCGTGTCTCACTCTCAGACTGAGGTGGTGGGATCCAAGTGGCGTCTAGATCATCAGAAGGGTGGCTTTCAGAAGAAGTTGATGGACTAACCCTCCTTTTCCTTGCTGGGGATCTGGAAGACAATGGATCTTCTGAAAGAGTGGCTTGCTCTTCTTCTTCCTCTGCAGGAAGCTCGATCTCCTGAACTGCCCCTACTTCGGGAGGAACAACTACAATTGGGGGTGGTTGCAGCTGTTGTTGCCCACTTATCTCAGTGCCATGCATTGATTGGGTACTACTTTGCGATAACGATAAGTCAATTTCAACATCACTGCTCGTCAGGGTTGTCGTGATTAGACTGGCTGCCTCTGCGACAGACATGGGCTTGGGCCTAGGTTGGTGGGGTGGGTCCACTGATGCAGGGGTGCTACTCCCAGCTTGCTCCCCCGACACCGCTGCTGCAGGCGCAATTTTTGGTTTCCCAAAAAAGGTCCTGGGTGACATACCGGTCTTGGTAAGTGGCAGTGCCTTCTTCTCACTGGCAACTTTCTTGGTACTGCACCTGGTACCTTTCTTTGGGGCCATCTTGAAGATGTCAGCAGCACGCAGTGGCACAAGTTGAAGAGATGTCTGAGGTTACACGTCACGTGACGTCATGCGCAGCAGGACTTCTGTCTGGCAGTGCAATGGGTGATGTTATCTCCTCCTCTTTTGAGCACCTAAAAGCAAAGAAGCAACAAGAACATCAGTGAAATGTGGCATTCATTGTTGTGGTTCAATTCCTACTAATAGAAACAAACAAATATAATATATTTAACTTAGTGTGTGGTTGGTTACACTTGTTAGTGTTATTAATATTATTAAATTTATTACCTCAGTTATTAAAAAACATAACAATACAATGTAGCCATTTGTGAGACTTTGACAACAACAAGGGCTTTCATGGTTGGTGTACTGTAGTGTACAGTACACTCAGGAAAGATAAGAAAGAAGAACAACAAAAATACAAATGTAACTGACCCGGTTTGGCATTGTGCATCACGTGGGATGCAGCATTAAAGGAGCTGCATCTGACAATGGATGGAAGTAAAAGGCCAAGAGGAACAAAGGAAAGACATGCAGGCCTATGGTAAAAGCACACTAACTACCACCAAAAAATGGCCACCAGCCACATGGTCACTCACAACAACCACAAGCAGGAGGCCTGGAAAACAATGAACTCAAGGAGGCCTATATGGACACAGACTTTACAAAATGGCCCCTGGCCACACGGGGAGGCTCAGCCAAGGCAAATGCTGGCCCACTATTACAAACACACTCACACACTGGACAGACAAAGGAAGGAGGCATGCTAAACAACACAGCTTTAATGCAACAATGCCAAAAACGAAAATCCAAAGGGCAAAAAAAGGTTTGCAAGTAAAACCACACACATCCACCAAAGGCATTTATTTAACACACATAAAAAAGTGAAAGACCAAAAAAAAACACATTTTGCATTTCAATCCAATGCCATCCATGCCCTAAATGATGTTTAAATTCAACAGACGCCACAGAAACAGTTGTTTCATGCACCCATGAGTAGCTCTGGGCCTATTGGTTGGAAAACCCATTGGCAGAATAGGCCACATAGTGAATCAACCAATTCAAATCAATAATATTGCAAATTTATTAGAAAATGTAGTGAACTGTGCTACATTTTTTGCTGGATAAAAGAAGAAAAAATTGCATGCAAAACAACAACCAGCAAGAAGGCATGGCCAAAACAAAGAAGGCTTGCAGGCCTAATGCAGAAGCACACTGGCTGCCCCTTCACAAAATGGCCGCCAGCCACATGGCCAGACAGGTCACAACAACAAGAAAGGGAAGTCAGACAATGCAGCCTATGGCAAAAGCACACTGACTGCCTTCACAAAATGGCCGCCAGCCACATGGCCAGGAGGCCACAACAACAAGAAAGGGAAGACAGACAATGCAGGCCTATGGCAAAAGCACACTGGATGCCTTCACAAAATGGCTGCCAGCCACATGGCCAGGCAGGCCACAACAAGAATCAATAAGCCAAGAGGAACAAAGGAAAGAAGACATGCAGGTCTATGGCAAAAGAACTACCACCACCACAAAATGGCCACCAGCCACATGGTCACTCACAACAATAACAAGCAGGAGGCCTGGAAAACAATGAACTCAAGCAGGCCTATATGGACACAGACTTTACAAAATGGCCCCTGGCCACACAGGGAGGCTCAGCCAAGGCAAATGCTGGCCCACTATTACAAACACACTAACACACTGGCCAGACAAAGGAGGCATGCTAAACAACACAGCTTAATACAACAATGCCAAAAATGATAATCCAAAGGGCTAAAAAAGGTTTGCAAGTTACAACCACACACATCCAACAAAGCCATTTATTTAACACACATAAAAAAAGTGAAATACCAAAAAAAACACATTTTGCATTTCAATCCAATGCCATCCACGCCCTCAATAATGTTTAAATTCAACAGACATCACAGAAACAGTTGTTTCATGCACCCATGAGTAGCTCTGGGCCTACCGGCTGAAAGGCCTATTGGCAGACTACTGGGCTAGTGAATTAACGAAATATTGCAAATTGATTTCAAAAGTTGGAGAAAATGTAGTGAATTTTGCAACATGTTTCCTTTATAAAAGAAAACTAGAAGACAACTTACATACAAAGAAACAACTAGGCCCCTACTGAAACTACAGGCCACCCACCACAATACATTTAACCCCTTCGATGCTCATGACGAGCTGGACTCGTCATGGCACACAGTGGTCGTGTGCTCATGACGAGACCAGGGATTTTTTTATGGGATAGCTATTAGGGGTGGGGGCTGCCCAAAACGGGCATGCCGATGCCCCCACCCCCCCCCTGGCAACAACATTAGTCTTTCTGCCCCCCCTGGGGGGCAGATGGGGCAGTAGCCCCAAATCTGCCCCCGGGGGCAGAAAGCCCACTAGATACCAGGGATTTTTTTTAAATTATAGTTAGGAGTGGGGGCTGCCCAATATGGGCATGCCAATGCCCCACCCCCTGCCGCAAAGGTACAGTCTTTCTGCCCCTCCTGGGGGCAGATGGAGGCAGTAGCTCCCAATCTGCCCCCGGGGGCAGAAAGCCCACTAGATACCAGGGATTTTTTTTTAAATTATAATTTGGGGTAGGGGCTACCCAATATGGGCATGCCAATGCCCCAACCCCCTGACGCAAAGGTACAGTCTTTCTGCCCCTCCTGGGGGGCAGATGGGGGCAGTAGCCCCCAAGCTGCCCCCCTGGGGGGCAGAAAGCCCACTAGACACCAGGGTTTTTTTCCCTTGATAAATTATGGGGTGGGGGTTGCCCAAGATGGGCATGCCAATGCCCCCACCCCTCCCCCCACGAAATTCCAGTCTTTCTGCCCCCCCCGGGGGTTCAGAAACACCCTAGATGCCAGGGATTCTTTTTTATAGGCCCGGGTGGGGGCTGCCCAGAATGGGCATGCAAATGCCCCCACCCTACCCCCAAAGAAAAAAAGACTTTCTGCCCCCCCAGGAGGCATATGGGGGCAATAGCCCCTGATCTGCCCCCCCCAAGAAGGGGGCAGAAAGCCCACTATGCGCCAGGGATTTTTTTTTTTATATAGGTAGGGGTGGGGGCTGCACAGAATGGGCATGTCAATGACCCCACCTCAAAAAAAATGCTACAGTCTTTCTGCCCCCCCCTGGGAGGCAGATGGGGCAATAGCACCTTAACTGCACCCCCGGGGGGGCAGAAAGCCCACTAGCCACCAGGGATTTTTTTTTTACAAAGTTCGGGGTGGGGGCTGCCAAGAATGGACATGCCAATGCCCCCACCCACCCCAAAAAAGATGCCACTGTCTTTCTGCCCCTCCCAGGAGGCAGATGGGGGCAGTAGCCCCTGATCTGCCCCCCGGGGGGGCAGAAAGCCCACTATGTGCCAGCGATTATGCTGGCTTTTTTATACGCAGGGGTGGGGGCTGACCAGAATGGGCATCCCAATGCCCCCGACCACCCAAAAGAATAGCCACAGTCTTTCTGCCCCCCTCGGGGGCATATCGGGGCAATAGCCCCTGATTTCCCCCCTCCCCAGGGCGGCAGAAAGCCCACTAGGCACTGACTTTTTTCGGAATGTGCCTACCTGTTGAATTTGGTTCCTAGCTCTGCCGGCACCTAGGAAACCTAGCAAACCTATACATTTTTAAAACTAGACACCCAGGGGAATCCAGGATGGGCTGACTTGACTGGCTCTCACCAGGTTCTGTTACCCAGAATCCCTTGCAAACCTAAAATTTGTCCCAAAAACACATTTTCCTCACATTTCTGTGGTGGAAAGTTCTGGAATCTGCGTGGATCCACAAAATTCCACCCACCCCGCGTTCCCCAAAGTCTTCCGAGAAAAATGGTACCTCACTTGTGTGGGTAGGACTAGTGGCCGCGACAGAAAACGGCCCAAAACGCAACATGGACACACCACATTTTCACAGTGAAAACGGACCCTTTTTTGCAAAGTGCCTAGCTGTAGATTTTGAACCCTAACTCTGCCGGCACCTAGGGAAACCTAGCAAACCTATACATTTTTGAAAACTAGATACCCAGGGGAATCTAGGATGGGGTGACTTGACTGGCTCTCACCAGGCTCTGTTACCCAGAATCCCTTGCAAACCGAAACATTTGTCAAAAAAACCACATTTTCCTCACATTTCTGTGGTGGAAAGTTCTGGAATCTGCGTGGATCCACAAATTTCCACCCATCCCGCGTTCCCCAAAGACTTCCGAGAAAAATGGCACCTCACATGTGTGGGTAGGCCTAGTGCCCGCTACAGGAAACGGCCCAAACGCAACGTGGACACACCACATTTTCACAGTGAAAACGGACCCTTTTTTGCAAAGTGCCTAGCTGTAGATTTTGAACCCTAACACTGCCAGCACCTAGGAAACCTAGCAAACCTATACATTTTTTAAAACTAGACACCCAGGGGAATCCAGGATGGGGTGACTTGACTGGCTCTCACCAGGATCTGTTACCCAGAATCCCTTGCAAACCTAAAAATATGTTCAAAAACACATTTTCCTCACATTTCTGTGGTGGAAAGTTCTGGAATCTGCATGGATGTACAAAATTCCACCCACCCCGCGTCCTCCAAAGTCTTCCGTGAAAAATGGTACCTCACTTGTGTGGATGGGTCAAGTACCCCCGACAGGCAAGGGCCCAAAACCTATTGAGGCGACATCAAAATTACCTATCACAAACCAACCTGGTTTTGCATGGGGGGTCCCATGAGTTTTGGCCCCGGGCTCGACGGCCATCTAGGGAAACCTACCCAACCCACACATTTCTGAAAACTAGACACCCGGAGGAGTCCAGCGAGGTATGGATTGCATGGGTCCCCCAACGTTTTCCTACCCAGAATCCCCTGCAAACCTGACATTTTGCTGAAAAAATTCACTTTTTTCACACATTTTTGTGTGGGAAAGTTGTGGCATCACCGGGCTGACACAAATTTCCAACCACCCAGCGTTCCCCTAGGTCTCCCGATAAAAATTGTGCCTCACTCGGGTGGGAGGCCCAAGTACCCGCGACAGGCAAGGGCCCACAACGTATTGAGGCGACCTCAAAATGGCCTATCACAAAACGACCTGGTTTTGCAAGGGGGGTCCCATGGCGTTTTGGCCCGGGGCTCGGCGGCCACCTAGGGAAACCTACCAAACCCACACATTTCTGAAAAGTAGACACCCGGGGGATTCCAGGGAGGTATGGCTTGCGTGGATCCCCCAACGTTTTCTTACCCAGGTCGCCTCAATACGTTGTGGGCCCTTGCCTGTCGCGGGTACTTGGGCCTCCCACCCGAGTGAGGCACCATTTTTTTTGGAAGACCTTGGGGAACGCGGGGTGGGTGGAATTTTGTGGATCCACGCAGATTCCAGAACTTTTCACCACAGAAAAGAGAGGAAAATGTGGTTTTTTTGCCAATTTTTTAGGTTTGCAAGGGATTCTGGGTAACAGAACCTGGTGAGAGCCAGTCAAGTCACCCCATCCTGGATTCCCCTGGGTGTCTACTTTTCAAAAATGTATAGGTTTGCTAGGTTTCCTTAGTGCCGGCAGAGCTAGGGTTCAAAAACTACTGCTAGGCACTTTGCAAAAAAGGGTCATTTTTCACTGTGAAAATGTGGTGCGTCCACGTTGCGCTTTGCGCTGCTTCCTGTCGCGGGCACTAGGCCTACCCACACAAGTGAGGTACCATTATTTTCAGAAGACCTTGGGGAATGCGGGGTGGGTGGAATTTTGTGGATCCACGCATATTCCAGAACTTTCCACCACAGAAAAGTGAGGAAAATGTGTTTTTTTTGCCAATTTTTTAGGTTTGCAAGGGATTCTGGGTAACAGAACCTGGTTAAAGCCAGTCAAGTCACCCCATCCTGGATTCCCATGGGTGTCTACTCTTCAAAAATGTATAGGTTTGCTAGGTTTCCCTAAGTGCCGGCAGAGCTAGGGTTCAAAAACTACAGCTAGACACTTTGCAAAAAAGGGTCATTTTTCACTGTGAAAATGTGGTGCGTCCAAGTTGCGTTTTGCGCTGCTTCCTGTCGCGTGCACTAGGCCTACCCACACAAGTGAGGTACCATTTTTTCGGAAGACCTTGGGAAACGCGGGGTGGGTGGAATTTTGTGGATCCACGCAGATTCCAGAACTTTCCACCACAGAAAAGTGAAGAAAATGTGTTTTTTTGCCAGTTTTTAGGTTTGCAAGGGATTCTGGGTAACAGAACCTGGTGAGAGCCAGTCAAGTCACCCCATCCTGGATTCCCCTGGGTGTCTACTTTTCAAAAATGTATAGGTTTGCTATGTTTCCCTAAGTGCCGGCAGAGCTAGGGTTCAAAAACTACAGCTAGGCACTTTGCAAAAAAGGGTCATTTTTACTGTGAAAATGTGGTGCGTCCACGTTGCGTTTTGCGCTACTTCGTGTCGCGGGCACTAGGCCTACCCACACAAGTGAGGTACCATTTGTTTTGGAAGACCTTGGGGAACGCGGAGTGGGTCGAATTTTGTGGATTCACACAGATTCCAGAACTTTCCACCATAGAAAAGTGAGGAAAATGTGTTTTTTTTGCCAATTTTTTAGGTTTGCAAGGGATTCTGGGTAACAGAACCTGGTGAGAGCCAGTCAAGTCACCCCATCCTGGATTCCCCTGGGTGTCTACTTTTCAAAAATGTATAGGTATGCAATGTTTCCCTAAGTGCCGGCAGAGCTAGGGTTCAAAAACTACAGCTAGGCACTTTGCAAAAAAAGGGTCATTTTTCACTGTGAAAATGTGGTGCGTCCACGTTGCGTTTTGTGCTGCTTCCTGTCGCGGGCACTAGGCCTATCCACACAAGTGAGGTACCATTGTTTTCGGAAGACCTTGGGGAGCGCTTGGTGGGTGAAATTTGTGGATCCACACAGATTCCAGAACTTTCCACCACAGAAAAGTGAGGAAAATGTGTTTTTTTTGCCAATTTTTTAGGTTTGCAAGGGATTCTGGGTAACAGAACCTGGTGAGAGCCAGTCAAGTCACCCCATCCTTGATTCTCCTTGGTATCTACTTTTCAAAAATGTATAGGTTTGCTAGGTTTCCCTAAGTGCCGGCAGAGCTAGGGTTCAAAAACTACAGCTAGGCACTTTGCAAAAAAAGGGTCATTTTTCACTGTGAAAATGTGGTGCGTCCACGTTGCGTTTTGTGCTGCTTCCTGTCGCGGGCACTAGGCCTACCCACACAAGTGAGGTACCATTTGTTTCGGAAGACCTTGGGGAACGCGGGGTGGGTGGAATTTTGTGGATCCACGCAGATTCCAGAACTTTCCACCACAGAAAAGGGAGGAAAATGTGTTTTTTTTGCCAATTGTTTAGGTTTGCAAGGGATTCTGGGTAACAGAACCTGGTGAGAGCCAGTCAAGTCACCCCATCCTTGATTCCCCTGGGTGTCTACTTTTCACAAATGTATAGGTTTGCTAGGTTTCCCTAAGTGCCGGCAGAGCTAGGGTTCAAAGACTACAGCTAGGCACTTTGCAAAAAAAGGGTCATTTTTCACTGTGAAAATGTGGTGCGTCCACGTTGCGTTTTGCGCTGCTTCCTGTCGCGGGCACTAGGCCTACCCACACAAGTGAGGTACCACTTTTTTGGGAAGACCTTGGGGAACGCGGGGTGTGTGGAATTTTGTGGATCCACGCAGATTCCAGAACTTTCCACCACAGAAAAGTGAGGAAAATGTGTTTTTTGTGCCAATTGTTTAGGTTTGCAAGGGATTCTGGGTAACAGAACCTGGTGAGAGCCAGTCAAGTCACCCCATCCTGGATTCCCCTGGCTGTCTGCTTTTCAAAAATGTATAGGTTTGCTAGGTTTCCCTAAGTGCCGGCAGAGCTAGGGTTCAAAAACTACAGCTAGGCACTTTGCAAAAAAAGGGTCATTTTTCACTGTGAAAATGTGGTGCGTCCACGTTGCGTTTTGCGCTGCTTCCTGTCGCGGGCACTAGGCCTACCCACACAAGTGAGGTACCATTTTTTTCGGAAGACCTTGGGGAACGCGGGGTGGGTAGAATTTTGTGGATCCACGCAGATTCCAGAACTTTCCACCACAGAAAAGTGAGGAAAATGTGGTTTTTTTGCCAATTTTTTAGGTTTGCAAGGGATTCTGGGTAACAGAACCTGGTGAGAGCCAGTCAAGTCACCCCATCCTGGATTCCCCTGGGTGTCTACTTTTCAAAAATGTATAGGTTTACTAGGTTTCCCTAAGTGCCGGCAGAGCTAGGGTTCAAAAACTACAGCTAGGCACTTTGCAAAAAAAGGGTCATTTTTCACTGTGAAAATGTGGTGCGTCCACGTTGCGTTTTGCGCTGCTTCCTGTTGTGGGCACTAGGCCTACCCACACAAGTGAGGTACCATTATTTTTGGAAGACCTTGGGGAACGCGGGGTGGGTGGAATTTTGTGGATCCACGCAGATTCCAGAACTTTCCACCACAGAAAAGTGAGGAAAATGTGTTTTTTTGCCAATTGTTTAGGTTTGCAAGGGATTCTGGGTAACAGAACCTGGCGAGAGCCAGTCAAGTCACCCCATACTGAATTCCCCTGGGTGTCTAGTTTTCAAAAATGTATAGGTTTGCTAGGTTTCCCTAAGTGCCCGCAGAGCTAGGGTTCAAAAACTACAGCTAGGCACTTTGCAAAAAAAGGGTAATTTTTCATTGTGAAAATGTGGTACGTCCACGTTGCATTTTGAGCCATTTCCTGTTGTGGGCACAAGGCCTACCCTCACAAGTGAGGTACCATTTTTATCGGGAGACTTAGGGTAACACAGAATTGTAGAGCAACTGTTATTACCTATTGACTTTCGATGCATTTCTGCCTTCCAAATGAAAGACAATGTGTAAAAATAAGTCATTTTGAAAAATGACCTATAATTCTCATGCTAGTATGGGTACTCCCAATTTCGGAAATGTGCAAATATCTACTGTTTCTAAAATATACATTTTGTTCCCATTTCAGAAATACATAGGTGTCTTTCATAACAATTTTTCCATGTATACATTTTCCCAAAATAATTGCTATATACCCGGTACATAATAAAAAACCATTGCAAGATGCTGTTCAGTTATTGGCTCTGGGTTCGTCGGGTTCTTGGTGAACCTACAAGTCCTATATATACCCACAACCAGAAAGGTCCAGTGGAAATAACGATATATTGCTTTCAAATAGCTGTCATAATTAGAAGAAGTTACAGGTGAAAACGTTGACACAAATGGCTGTTTTTTTCAACTAATTTTCAATTTTTCCTTTATTTAACTGTTAGTTTCTATAAGGAAAACTTTAAGGATCTACACAAATGACCCCTTGCTGAATTCAGAATTTTGTCTACTTTTCAGAAATGTATGGCTTTCCAGGATCCATTATTGGTTTCATACCCATTTCTACCATTAACTGGAAGGAGGTTGAAAGCGCAAAAATAGGCTATGTCCCAGAAAAATGCTAAAACTGTGTAAAAAAAGTTGGTTTTCTGACAAAAGTCTGCTTGTCCCTGAAAGCTGGGAAGATGGTGATTTCAGCACCACAACCCCTTTTTGATGCCATTTGCAGGGAAAAAACAAGACGCTTTCATCTGTAGCCCTTTTTTGCATTTTTCCCCAAAAACAAAATTTTGCTGCATTTTGGCTAATTTCTGGGTCCCCTCCAGGGGAATCCACAAACCCTGGGTACCTTCACAATCCCCATGATGTTAGAAAAAAGGACACAAATTTGGCGTGGATACCTTATGTGGTCAAAAAGTTACAGGGGCCTAAGCGCGCACTACCCCAAATAGCCAAAAAAAGGCTTAGCACAGGGGGGGAAAAGCCCTAGCAGCGAAGGGGTTAAAAAAACGATGAAAAGTACAAAACAATGTAGGTGCAATGCCCCAATCAAACAAACAACACCAATTTTCCATCTTACTTGTGAAATCTCAAATCCAAAAGTCCTCAAATCCAATGATGTATGATGCAGCAGACACAAAGAGTGATCCTTCTAGCTCCAAATCCAAATGAAAAGTGAACAGGAGATGGAAAAAGCACTGGGAGGAGCCTGCTGGACAGGAACAGGAAGTTGGAGACTCTGGGGCACTTCCTTCCTCTTCACAAAAAATAAAAAGGACTCCTTGCCCAAAAAAGTACAGCCAAATGTCAATCTCAGGAGTTTTTTTAATCCAAATCATCATTTCGAGAAGGTTTTGATGCTGCTCGAGAGAGATTCTTCTCCAGATTGCAAATTCTGCGTGTTCGGGATCGCGATCTTCACAAACGTTCTGCTGGAAGTCCGACAGCGCACCCGAATGATGTGTTCGCGATCGCACACTCTCGCGGGACCGTGCAGCCAGCAACCAAATCTCGTGGCACTCGTGAACGGATGGGAAATCTCATCGGCGAATGCAGGCATCCCGGTAAGTCGCTCCCACGCGCGAACACAAAAAAAACTCCGCTCCGTTGCGTAGGGCGGAGTTTTTGGTAACTCTGCATTCTACGAGGAACGTGGAGTTGCCAAAAATCCGCAAACTACGCGAGGGGAGCGGATTTTACACCCAGAGTTAGATATAATCCACTGCTCATGACAAAAATAAGCTCTTATAAATGATATCAGAATCTCTTGTTCCCTAGTTCAGCAGCAGGATGAGTAATAGATTTTGTACTCTAAAGTAATTTGATAAAGGAGTAAACAATTTCTATGAAAGCTATTCATTTTTGTTCTTTTTATTTTAGAAAACTTGAGCTGAAAGATGCAGATTTGTATCCCATTTTTGTTAACTAAGGTGTGCACAGGAAATGGTGATGCACCTCCCGAAAAAATGCCGTGCCCCATCTGCACAAACCAAGCCCAGCCCCACCACTCACAAACCTCACCAGCCTTCACTGATGCTGACTCACTGATATTACTACTACCACCACTATCTTAGTGACAGGACAGCGGTGTCTGCATGACTTCTTAAATAATCAGACAGAGCGAGCGCCAAAGAGTATGATTAGGTAGCGCCGAGCACCCGGCTGGATCACATAATATTTGTAATGTAAACTTAACTTACCTTTGAGTGTGAGCAGCATGCTATTTGAAATAAAATATTAGCATAGAAAGAACACAACAAATATATAATAACTCAGTGATCCCCACAACCTCAATGCCCAGAAGGTTGAGCAGGTCCTGCTCCCTGTCCAGGATATCGGTCAGTGGTGCGTCAACTGCTGTTAGGTGCGCTGGTCCCCAGAGCTCTACCGAACACAGAGGAGCACCCTCCCCCACAGTAGCAGACACCCCTGCAGGCCATACCCACTGCCAGGCCTGCCGCCAGCATGGAGGAGAGGTGACGCCCCATGTAAAAATCAAGTGTAGCCACCTCCACTTCTGAGAAAATGGCACAGGGCTGCACCCCCGATGACTGCGAGGTGTGCGGCCAGCAGGCGTACTGGCGCTGCCACTACATCTCTTGCCCTACTTTGCCATGGCGCTGGGTGGTCAAAAAATTTTTTAAACAGGGAAGAAATAGGAGAAGGAAAAAAGGAAAAACTAAAGATTTAAAGGGAAAAAGATGCAAAGTACAAAAAAATGTTAAAAATGTAAAATTCACAAACAAAAACACACACTGATACAATAAAGGAAAATGAGGGGTGGATGAGTCAGATAGGGGTAGAATTGAAAATATTAAGGGTGGATTAAACAGCACCATGCACAGAACAGAAAACAAAATGGCTGCTCCCATGCATACCGCGTGGTGCAGTGTGCATGCATTTTCTAGTGTGAGAACATCGCGTCACGCTACTGACAATCAAAAACGTAATGCAAACGGGCACGTCAAGCAGCTCCACCCATCTGCAGAATTCCGTGGAATCTCGCCGAGTTTTTGGGCCACCCCGAGGAATTCCGCGTAGCAGAACTCTGTGAGTTCCACCCAGACCTACAGTAAACTTCACACATGGGCACTGCAATGGCAGCCCTGAGACTGGCTTGAAAGGCTACTTCTGCGGGTGGCACAATTATTACTGCAGGCCCACTAGTAGCATTTAATTTACAGCCCCGGGTATATGGTATACCACTTTACAAGGGACTTACAAGTAAATCATATATGCCAAACAGGTGTAAACCAATTTGACAATGTTTAGAGGCGATAGTACATGCACTTTAGTACTGGTCAGCAGTGGTAAAGTTCCCATAGTCCTAAAGCTAACAAAAAGGTCAGAAAAAGAAGAGTAGGAAGGCAAAAAGTTTGGGGTGACCCTTCAGATAGCCCCATTTTCCAACACAGGACATAAAGCATATCTGTGAAAGAAGAGTTCCGCATGAAAGAGGATGTGAGCTTTCCATTGTCGAATAGTTGTAAGGTAATTCCAAATATAGAACTGGCCGCAAGACAAAAATGATGAAAAGAAGAGAATGATTTGCCCGGCATCAACCTTGTGGTTATAAAAGAAACCTAAGGTGGAGATGGTGTTAGAAGTGAAGTAGTATATAGAGATAAAAAAGCAAACAGAGGACATACCCTTGGCAGGCACTTGATGGAGGTGGAGTAAGCAGATAGCTTGAAGAGTGCAAGGAAGAGAGGCAGGATTAGGAAAAGTCCAGTGCCATTGATGTGATTCTTGGGAGGCAAGGATTGTCATCTGCTTTACGTGGTTTACGAAAGGTCAAGGAGGATAAGCAAAGAAAGATAGTGGTTGAAATTGGAAATAGTGTTGAATGTTAACCCTTGTGAGAGAGCAGTTTCTGTGGTGAGAAAAGGGTAAATGCCTTCTTCATGTTACTTAGTTAGCTTGTCGGTCAAGAGATAGCAAGTTAGTTGATGGAACCCAAATTTTTTAAAGTAACAGGAGAATAGCTGGAAGGCAGAGTGAGGCTGAGTAGATGACTTTGTGAGCATAGACACGACTATAGAAAACTTAAATCAGTGTTAGCATATGATGGAGAATGAGGAGTAGCTGAATGGAATATGGAGGTCAGTTAAGACCCTACATAGGATGGTAAGACACTTAATGCTGTATGTCCTGAAGGTTTCAATGAGTGTGAAGACTGGGCTAACAAAGTATATGGATACTTTCTACAGGAAATGTGGTTAAAGGAGAAGCTGTTGAACAATGTGATTGGTGCAGCAAAATGCATGCTAAGTGTGTTCCTTATGACAGAGATTTTTGGAAAAGCTTTTTGCAAGGTCATCAGTGGAGAAGCTCAACTTGTTTGGGCTGGGCTGAGCTGGGCTGGGCTGGGCTAGGTTGGGCTGGCCTAAGTTGGGATGGGTGTTGATGACTGGCTGGAAGCAAGTGATCATTTTTGCGAAGTGTGGTGATATGGCTGCATTTACTGCAGATGCAAGGGTATTGAGAATTTGTTCATACAAGTCAATGAGCTGAGGATCAAAGAGTTTTATCTTCTGCAGATATGGTTCTGCTTTCATATTTTGAGGGCTCAGGTGGCAGAGGCACTTCAGTGCTGGGGATGGGAAGATTGGCAGATATGCCGGTGTGGAAAGGTAGTGGAAGCTAAAAGATGACAAAATATTATCCTTGAAGGTGCTGTATGAGGCAATATCAAGAAGTGGGGCTAGATCATTGTGATCAAGAAATGTAGGGATAGAGATGAGCAGGGCTCAACTTCCCTTTATAAACAGCGGTCACCATCCCTTTTGTCCAAAAAGTGGAAGGAGGCAGGGCTAATTCCCTTTCAATGTATGCTTGGCAGGGTGGTGGCCTTGTGACCCTTCGCCATGTTTGTTAGGATGTGTGCTTATAGTGTGCAATTTTATACATTTTCTTTGTGGCCAACTATGGTGATTTCAAAAACCTTGTGTGCACATGAAAAATAGAGTCCTAAGGAGGCTTAGAAAGCAATAAGAAGCTGAAAAGCATGCACACAACATGAGGCACTTAATGAAATTGAGTTAAAAATTCCATTTATCGTTGTTTTAAAAAGAAGTAAAGATTCTCTGAATGTTCCGTCATAATATAGGCATTTGCGCAACACAACTAAAATGGTACTGTATTCTGCCTTCTATACTTATTGGGACCTATAAATGTTTCTTTAAAATATATAACATTTTATATATTATTTAATGTATGAGAAATCTGTATGAAATCAATAAAAGTACGAAGAGATAGCAGAGTGTTTGACTTTGTGGTAAAACAATGCACTTGATATTTGAATTTAGAAGGAAGATAACATTGCATAATTTGAAAAGCCACAATTAAGTCACACATCGCCACAGAAGGATTAATAAATCATTCTTAATCAAGAATCTTATTTCTCATTTTCATCCTCCTGGCCCCATCCACAACTAGTTGGAAATGCATAGAGGGGATACATTTAGAGCGTCCAACTGTCTCTAGAAGAATTACCCACATTTGCCATTACATTGCTCTGTTTGAGCCTAATGAGGTGAGAAAGCGGTGCAGTTACACAGAGCACTATTTGATGACATTTTCTGTGTTCAGTGAGGTGATTTGTTGGTTTTTGACTCATACCAGCAACAAACAGACATGTAAACTTCATACTCCGAGGAACAAAATAGAAACAGAACATCTATGATGAGGTAATGAGACAGAATAGTGAGTCGAAAAAATTCGAACTACATGAATATCGAGTTGGAAATATCGTGGAGTGGAAATATCGAGTGAAAGAATATCTTTGCCAAGAATATCGATTTGAAGGTAAGTAATATCGATTTTAAAAATACAGGTCATTAATATAATTTGCAAAAATATAGTTGTTTAAAATAACGATTTTTTCATTAGTCTTATGTATTTTAGTATATATTTTAAATGTAGATCTTGTAATTATTTTGTAGAAGTATTGTTTATGTTTTTTAATATATGTGTTAAATTTGAAGTAGTTATTACATTTAATTTAATTTAATTTTGCGTCTTTTAGTTCCGTAGCGGGTTGTGGGTTTATAGGGGAATAGGATGGGAAGTAATTTAATTATAACAAATTAATGATTATTTTTTATTTAATTATATTTATTTAATTGATTGATATTTAATAGTTTAAATTCTGCTCTTAATTTTTTGGGGGTAAATTTTATGTGTGGGTTGTGGGGTTTATCGGGGTAAAAGGTGGGAAGTAATTTATTTTTAATTAATTAATAATTAGTTGTTAATTAATATTAATTGATAATTCATTTTGGTAATTGTGTAATTTTTTTTTTTTAGGTGCGGGTTGTGGGGTTAATAGGGGCAAAGGGTGGGAAGTAATTTATTTTTAATTAATTAATAATTAGTTGATAATTATTATTAATTAATTATTTGATAATTATGTTAATTGTTTAATAAAAAAAAAATTGGGTGTGGGTTTTGGGTTTATAGGGATAAAGGGTGGGGAGTAAATTAATTTTACTTAATTTATAATTAGTTGTTAAATACTATTAGTCATTTAATTGAAAATTATTTTTAATTGTGTAATGTTTTTCAAGTTCAATTTTAGGTGCGGGTTGAGGAGATTATAGGGGTAAGGGTGGGAAGTTAATTAATTTTAATGAATTATAATTTGGTATTTAATTATTAAAATTTGTTTAATTGATAATTAATTATGTTAATTATGCAAATAAATTAATTGTTTTTACATTTTAGGTGTGGGTTCTGGTCTTTGTAGGGGCAAGGGGGTGGGAAGTAAATACATTTTAAGCAATTAATAATTTTATTAAAATTAATCATAATGATTAATTGAATAATGAATTGTGTTGTGTGTTTTGTGTGGGTATATTGTGGGAAGTAACATTGATTATATTTAATTAATAATTAATATTTAATTAATGAAAATTAATTTTTTATGAATATTTATATTAATAGGGTAAATAATTTTTAGGTGCAGGTTGTGAGTTTTGTGGTGTTATAGGGTGGGAAGTAACTAAACTAAATTTATGTAATAATTAATGTTTTTGTTAAATAATTTCTGAATAAAAATATTTATTTGTATGTAAATAATTTTTGTATTTTATTTATAATAATATTTGTAGGTATTTGTGATATGTATTTAATATTCTAATATGTTTTTACTTTTTAAATTTTTATATATTTTTTTTTATTTACTTAGGTGTCCATTACGATACCGGGCGGAATAAAGTCCGCCATCTACCAGAGCGGTAAAAAACCGCCCGCCTACACCCTCTGAATACCGACCGAGCAATCACGATGTCGCGAAGCAAACACCACCCGCGGCGGAAAAAAAACACAAAATACCGCCCGTCTATGTCCGAGTCGAAGTCCATCCGTCCGCCACGGATGCAAACCCGCACGACAACCCAAAACCGCCCGCCCTGACTACCGAGACACCGGCCGTGAAATTAGGATCTTCCCGACATGAGCGCGGCAAATCCACAAATACACCGCCCGCCATCGTAAACAACAGTGATGAAAATGGACACGGCGGAAGCCCTGGCGGCCACGTCCCTGCACAGAAACCATCCGCGGACCAAAGAAACACACACAACATGGCCAACAAGTCCACACAGCAAGCAACGCACAAATACCCAAACACAGTACACATCCCGAAAACACATCCCCCTGGACAAACAAATAAACTACAAATCCCAGAACACCAGCCACAACACACCTGAAAACAACAGCACATCATGACACACCCACATAGGTAAGTACAAATGCAGCCCCTTCACAGACCACAATCCCTTGCAACACTACAAACTGAGGACGAGAGCACAGAACACAGCGAGACAGAAAGGACAGCAGCACACCACAGACACGCACCCATCACCACCACCAGCACCACCACCAAACACCGGCCCCACAAACCCCCTGCACATCACACACCACACACACACACCGCACCAGCACCACACACACAAAACCACACACCATGGCAGCACAGAGAATGCCCAAGTTCACTTCCACTGAGCTGACGGTCATGGTCAACGAGATCATCAAGGTGCACCCACAAATCTATGGGAACCAGGTCCAACAGACACCACTAGCCACCAGAAACCGGTTGTGGAGCAGGATCGTAGACCAGGTCAATGCAGTCGGGAACGTGCCACGCAACAGAGCCGAAATCACCAAGAGGTGGCACGACATTAAAAGAGTGGTCAAAAAGAAGGAGGCCAAGAATCGGCAGCTGGCTGACAGGACTGGCGGAGGAAATCCCGCGCTAATTAAGACCTTCAAGGCGTGGGAGGAGAAGGTGCGAGGCATCCTACATCCGGAGAGTCTCACCGGAATACCAGGGGGAGTGGAGGCTGGTAAGTACAAACAAATGTATACCAGCACACCGCTATGTACTCACATGCACTACCACTATGCCATAGCTCCGAGGGACAAACACCCCCATGTCCAGTACACAATACACAAGACATCACTCACACATGCAACAGACTAACTAACAAAACCATGGGGGCATGTGTTCAGTCAGCCAGCACCGCAACTCCCACCAGCTCCCCTTGTACTCCAGATGCGCCAGAAGGAGCACTCCCCACACCCACACTCATGTGTCAGCCATAGCTGCACTAACCGACAAGTAACAGGTAAGTAGCCGGAACACAAAGTCAGTGGGTCGGAGGGGGGACAGCTGAAGTACAACACCCACCAGGCCCCCAGTCCGACAGCACAGCAAGGTGAAGCACAGCCCACACCCATGTGTCAGCCACTGCAGTGCACACCTTCAGCCGACAGGTAGATATCTTACCGTACATGGAGGGGTTTCTGTGGGTGGTAAGCCATCACCACAACACACGACACCACCCCCACTCCCACAGACCGCCAAGATGGAGCACCCCTCCCTCCCAGTACCAAATGGCATCCATTGCATTGCGCCCTCCAAACCAACAAGTAGGTAGAGTACTGTACAGGGCGGGGTGTCTGTAGGCATGAGGACAGTATTACGACTAACATTTGGGAAATGTCACGTAGCAGAGGAACACGCAGCACTGCTCCCTGTCATAATCATGTGACCAATGTGCACACGGACATGTATTACAGAGTCATAGCCCACATGAGCCATCACAAATACAGCAACACCCATGGAGCCACGTCTGCATGCACAAGTCCCACTGGAGTACTGACCCACACGGCGGGCACTGTGCCACTCATCACACACATCAGCAACACCATCGAAGTCCTGTCCATGTAGTCGTTACTGCCTGTTCCCCACTCAACGTACAACATCGCCCATGTAAGACTAACCTGTCTAGAACTAACAGTGTGGAACCCCAGTAATGCACATAAACACCACTGGACCCATGAAACACACAGCCACACAATGCACATCCAACATACCATCCATCTCATCTGTCAGCCCCAGAGGCATGAAAGGTATGTCATCGGAACAGCTGGCCCTCACACAGTAGTTCTGCAAAGATACCTGCCCATCACAAATAATGTGTCTGCAGTGACTGAAGCGCACATCACACTGATTTACAACATACATAATATAGTCAACACCCCAAGAGCACTGTATTGCTGCACATGGCCGAGGGTAGCACGCACACCAAGGAATTGGCCCATCTGCAATACGTTGTGTGGCACACAACCATCACTCACTCACTACAATGCTTGCAGTGTAATGTCCATAAATGATAACAGTGAGCAGATATGCTGGGGATGTCAGACATACACACACCTTTGTCTCTGCACTGTCATGTTGCCAAAACACATGTCCCGTTCTGCACACATATGTCACAGTATGTACCCCAAAACCATATTTCACCTCAAAAGCGTTGAGGGGGCTGTACCCCTTTTGCCATCTGCGTTTCTAAGCGTTCCATTTGAACCCCAAAACCATATTTCACCTCAAAAGCGTTGAGGGGCTGTACCCCTTTTGCCATCTGCGTTTCTAAGCGTTCCATTTGAACCCCAAAACCATATTTCACATCAAAAGCGTTGAGGGGGCTGTACCCCCTTTTGCCATCTACGTTTCTAAGCGTTCCATTTGAACCCCAAAACCATATTTCACCCCAAAAGCGTTGATGGGTCTGGAGCCCGCATACACCCAAGCCACAAAATGTAGGAGTACAGCAACACACACTGATTGTCATCGCTAATCCGTCCCATGCCACATGAACACAACACACAGTTCCATTGCCTTGCCCACGCATACACACATCGTACATCCACACACACGCCACTGGGAAACCTGTGCACGACAGTGCACGAACTGTGAATGTCAGACAACCAATACAAACTTTGCAAGGTGCAACACAATAACCTATCTCATTCTCCCCACAGGTGCCGAACAGCTGGATGCTGGAGAGGGAGACAGCAGCCAGCACAGCCAGTCCGCAAGCCCCCAACCCAGACTCACGGATGTAGAAGAGCTGGACACCTCTTCGGACGAGGACCACCTAGCAGGCCCGTCTGGAGTGGCAGGGCCCAACCGCTCCCCAGGGCCCCTCCTACCCACCAACACATCACCCAGGGCTGCTGACCAGTCACAGACCCCTGCTGCCACAGTCGTTGCAGCCACCACCGCCGCCGCAACCACCACCACCACCACGCCATCCCTGGCCACAGCACCTGCGCAAGGGGTGGCACGCCCGTCGTGCTCGACCCTGGGAGCCAGACAGAGGACCGTGGTGACCAATGTGGCGAGTGGGCAGGTCGGTGGCAGCAGTACCGGTGGGAGGAGCAGGGTCAGGCCAACGCCATCTGAGCCTGGGAGCCAAGCCCTGCCGCAAATCTCAAGAGTCCTTGGGGCCTATGAAGAGGCCCAAGGACAATGGGCCAGGTCGGCTGCCGACACGCGGGAGGTCCTTGGGGTGTTGAGGTCCATGGACGCCCATATGGGCCAATTCGTGACCCGTATGGACCAACTTGTGGACCTCATGGGCCAGCAGGTGTTGGGGGAGGGCCCAAGCAAGGCCAGCCACACCACCGCCGCCACCACGTGCTGTGGCGCAGGGTCGTGCAACATCTAGTTCCCCTGCGTCCACAGCGAGTGAGCAGTCCTCAGCCACCACCAGCAGCCCACCAACACAACCCCCCTACCAAACGTGGAAGGGGCCGTCCGAAGAGGAAACAGGTGTCCAGAGAGGACTACGCACGCTCCAAACGCCAGTGAGTCAGCCAGCCACCCTGACCACCTACTGCACTGACTTTGACTACGATCCTACCCCACACAGCCATGTGAATGGCATGTGTCTGTTGGACTGTGGACATAGAACTTCATGGGTACACCTTGACCATCACGCAGCCATGTCCGTCAACTCATTGTCACAGCATGCACCACTTCTGTCATCACCTTGCACACAATCACATTTCACCGCTGTAAATAAATACACCTTGATCACAATCTGCTTCATGTGCCCTGGGTTTAATCAACGATGTGCAACCGCCAACATGAGCAGGAATGCCTCTGCTGTGTGGCATGTAGATAGGCCAGGAGATGTTGTAGGGACCTAGGGGTGAAAATCAGAACAAGAGTCCATTCAATTAGTGTGTCACACACCCATCACACAGTACTTGTCACCAACTACATGCAATGTACACACATCTCACAGAGCAACGGGGCACAATGCCACAGCCACTGTCAGTGGCATACTACCCTGGACATGGACCATTGCCACACAGCACTCAGTGAACAAAAGGCCTCCGTCACAATGCACACATACACCTTCACAACTACAGCTACATCAGCCGTCGTACATGGTCACTCACCTTCAAGTGAAGTAGCGGGCGATGAGCTGCTGACTCACATTCACAGCTTCCTCCTCTCCACTGTCCTCGTCACTGGACCCGTCCTGGTCTGCAGGCGGGGGCCCGGGCTGATCACCGTCATCCACTATTAGGGGGATCTGCTTGCGAATAGCCAGATTGTGCAGCATGCAGCATGCCACAACTATCTGGCACACCTTCTGTGGGGAGTACGCCAGTGCACCCCCGGTGCGGTCCAGGCATCTGAATCTGGACTTCAGGAGGCCAAAAGTCCGCTCCACCACACGTCTGGCCCTGCCATGTGCCTCATTGTAGCGGACATCAGCTGGTGTCCGAGGATGACGTAATGGGCTGAGCAGCCAAGGCCCATTCGGATAAGCAGAGTCACCTGGGTGTGAGGAATACCGAGATTAGTTGCAATTCCAACTGTCCCCAAGACAGCATCGCACACCAGGCACGCTACACGAGTACACATACTCACCAACAATCCAAGCACGGTCCTGTTGCAGATTGGTCATCAGACGTGGTAGGATGCTGTTGCGCATGATGTGCGAGTCATGGGCCGATCCTGGAAACTTCGCACACACGTGTGTAATGACCATGTCCGCAAGGCACACCACTTGCACATTCAGGGAGTGGAAGTGCTTCCGATTCCTATATATGTGCTCCATGGCCTGTGGTGCTACAAGGCCAACATGGGTGCAATCGATTGCACCAACAACGTGGGGGATCCGTCCAAGGGCATAGAAATCACCCTTCACTGCCGCCAATTCACGAGCCCTGGGGAATCGGATGTACCGGTTCCTGTACAGCATCATAGCTGACAGTACATCACGTAGCACCATGCTGAACATGGGCTGGGACATCCCACTTCCACTGCCCACTGTGTGTTGGAGTGACCCAGTGGCGAAGAAATGCAGTGCAGCCATCACCTTAGCCGTGGGGGTAAATGCAGTCTGATACACCCTGCGAGGACGGAGGTGGGGTTCCAACAAGGCACATAGGCGATGCAGGGTGGGTCGGTCCAGACGGAATTTCCGGATTACCTCCACGTCCTCCATGTCTGACAGCAATTGGTAGGGGCGATGTATGTTTGGTCTCCTCCTAGGAAAGATGGAAGTGGACACATGTCAAAGCAACACGCCACATGGCATTTTCACAAACACAAAACAAAAATGACTGACCAAGCAATTGAATCACAGAACAGCTGACATGTAGGGACAGCACAGCCACAATACACTTACACAGGTCCCCTTACCAATAGCAATGAGCAGTGACACAAACCATTGCTATGAGCATGCACATGGGGATTTAGGCCTTAATAACTTGTAAGGCATGACGATGATATCAGACTGCATATTTGGGGAGCGGCAACACCACGGCAATATAACTAGCTGCTGTGCCTGACACAGCTTCTGAGGCTGGGTGAGTATGGCACACACCAACAACGCAATGGACACAGGCTGAGCGGCAAAAACAAGTGGGTCCTGTTGCACGAGGGGATATGAGACAGTCATTGATGTCCCTACTTCACCCTATGTACAGCACTGTACGGATCACACCTCCAAAACACATTGACAGGTGTACACATTGACAGCTCCATGACAACACAGCTGTGTGATTGCAAATACACATCACAAGTGACACGTAACGTAGCACGTGCCAAGTGGGAGATGTGCATAGTGAAAGATGGCATGTGTGTGCATATGCATGTCCCATGCTCCCATGCCAATGTGTACATGATGATGTGCCAACAGACATGTGGAGGCTGAGCACTGGCCGTCCCTGCCCATGCGCACAGCATGTTGTGGCCCTGTCCAGTGTGGACCTGCTCCCACACACAAGTTATGGCCACACCTGCAGATGCATTGCGCACATCATACTGTGTAGTGCACATGGCATCAGCGGACTGTACCCGCCATGGGCCAGGCCCTTACGGCCAACTCCAATGGCCCTCGCGGTTGCACCCTGCGTGTCCCGCAATGGAGGAAAGCGTCACGGGCCAGCTGGAAGAAGGCCATCGTCTGCAATTTAAGCAGGCAGAAACGGTACACCAATTGCAGCGGCTTGGACACAATGAAACTGCCCCAGGGGGCTATATGACTGTGGGAGTGAGACCGGCATTACCACAGCTACCAGGGACTGCAGCCTGGCATCCCTCAACAACACCTGCTGCTGCCACCTGTCCACCTTAACGTCGATGACGCTGAAGATATGTTCAGGTCCACTCACCAGCGAGGAGCTGGAGATCCTGGATTCCGAGCTCCACGCACACTGCACATGGCTATCCCTTGCTAAAGTTGTGTGTGTGAGACAACCACAGTGTGTGTGGGAGTGCATGTGGGGGACACACATGTCGTTGATCCGCAGCACCATGAGTCAGAGCCTGTGGGGTTCCAACATGCACTGCTCACCATGCTTACTGCAGGTGGCAGGGGTATGTGAGCTCTCGGGCGCTTTGCCATGTCTGTCCCTCCCGAGTGATGGTACATGGCAACTTCATGTCAGACATCCAGTGACACAGCCAATTGGCAATGCAGGTCTCAGAGCACTTGTTGCTCGTGAGAATGGCAGGCTGGGGCCATGCTGCCCTTCTCAGTCCCAGCAGGCCTGGGCTGCACATTGACTGCACAATGCCAGTAGGTGACAACGCAGACTGCCCAGTGGGTTACATGTGTCTTCTGTTCAGGACCCTCCGGAAAAGCGCCAACTCAGCACTGTCGATTGGACACACCATGCCTCGTGATAGGGATGTGTGAGAGATAGTGGCACAGCCACGCAGAGGCCAATGACCGCCCTCCCATCCACTTCCACTGGTGCAACACGTGTCGGCACAGGGATGAAGGATAGGGTGTCCTTCACACCAGGCACAGCTGCCCCTGCACATGTGACCCCTGCTGCCCTCAGTGCTGGGTCTGTTGAGCTGATGCGCCATCTGTGCGTGGGGCAGACAGCTCTCCTCACTTACGTCATTGCCCATGACATCACTTAGCCGCAGGAGACATGGATGAAGGAGGGCCCACATGTACGCGTGGGTGGACTACACCAGACCGTCCAATGGTTGTCACCCCCCAGTGAAGGTGTGCCTTCAACTGCGCCAATCTCAGACTGACATTCCTGACCCTTTCCCCACCCCCCTGGGGAGTGGCACATCTGACGGCAGCAGTGCACGAGTCCTAAATCGGAGTAGTGGGGGACGCTGACGTCCCGACCGGATGTGACATGTTGGAAGGTGGCTTGCACCGTCAGACTTATGGCCTCCCCTCGCTCACCCCAATATGCGTTTGCATCTGAGAAGCCAGCGCGTGCACAGGCAGCTCCGAGCTCGCACCAGAGAGGCCAAAGAGTGTATGTGTGGGTCCATTTGAACGAGTTGTCTGTCTCGCGGTATAATCAGTGGCGGGACGCCGTCCACCTGCGTGGTACCCCGACTCGAGACCTGGACAACATTGACAATGCATGACAGGCTCCGCAGTCCGGATACACCACCTGCAACACACAGAGGCTGTAGCTGCCCTAGCGGCCCAGGCCGCGTCCAACTGGAGCTAATGGACCCACACATTCACTCTTTGACCTCTCTGGGGCGAGCTTGGAGCTGCTTGTGCACACGCTGGCTTCTCTGTTGCAATGGCATGTAACGTGTGTGGGGAAATAGGCAATGAGTGCGATGGTGCGAGCCACCTTCCGTGACGTCACTCCCGGGCGCGATGTGTGCGTCCCCCCACTACTTATATTTGACTTGTGCCATGCTGCACAATGAGGATGTGTTGCCTGCGTGATGTGACCAGGAGGAGCACGCCATGACCTCTCACCCACCATGCTCCACTGCCATCCCGTGCCCTGGATAGCCCGTGCAGGTGGACAATGTTGGGGGTACACCTGGTCGACAGGGGATGTGCGTGCCTTGGCAAGGGCCTGGCGGACGCACAGCAGTATCCAGCATGTCCCCAGAGGGTGGGCTGACGTCTACACCTGATGCAGCATCTTTCGTGTTGCCGCCTGTTGTGCACACACGTGTTCACATTCATCCCCAGACAGGTGGTCTTTACAAATGCCCAAGACAGCGGTAAACTAGTGCTCCCGAATCCTCCCAACACAGTGTGTTTCAACATTGCATGTGCGCACCTACCCGTCACACCCACCCACCTGGGCCAAGCGTAACTCCCGCTTCACATGACACATGTGTGTCTTCCACAGTTGTGCTACTCTCTCAGGGCCGGACCTGCAACTGTCCCGTAGCACACACACAGCACCGAGTCGTACTGGCATCCTGTTAGATTGGTAGGCACACTCACACATCTCCTTCTGACACAGTGGTGGCTGTGATGGATATTGTGACTGCCATGGCAGTGTTGGCTGGCCATGGCAGGGCACACTAACACACATTGCATCCACGGCACTACGTGTCACTACTCGGCACATCGAACTGGGCACTGTCCCTGGGGTTGATGAGTTATGCCGCCTGTCGATGTAATCTGTGACCGTGTCATGTTTGTGTGCATGCAATGCACAGGGTGTGAGTCTAGCCACAGGTGGACTGGCAGCATGCGCTGAGTACGCGGGCATGTGTGAGCTTACTTGCTGTGTGGCCAGCGGTGTAGGTGTATGTTAGTCTTGTGATGTGCATTGTGCCTGGGCACATGGCCTACTCTCAATGTGTGCATTTGGGAGGTGGTGGTGGGTGGTGTGGGTGGTGTGAGTTTGGGGTGGCGTTGGTGTGTGTGTGTGTTGTGGCCATGTCGACTACACACATATGTTACCCAGGCCCATGGTGGATATTTGTAACCGTGTTGAGGTCTGTGTATATGATGAGATGTGTGTGTTGTATGTTGCACGGAATGCGGTGTGTGGGTGTGTCCTTGCAGTTCAGGATGACTCCTACTTGTTATGGTTCAGACGTTGTGTGTGTGCAGGGTGTGTCACTGTCAAGATTGTGCCTAGTTCAATTGTGCATGTCAGATTTTCTGCAGTTCTTACTCATTGTGCAGTGCTGCCCACCCAAACTGATGTCGTGTGTGTGTTTTGACAGGCATTGCTGTGGCATGCTTTTGCGTGGCTCATACTTTTGGTTGCTGAGTGTGTGGTCAGACTGTGTGGGAAATTGTAGACATGTGTAGGACTGTGCTTTGTATTGACCAGGCCGTCAGTGTTGATGTGATGATCTTTCGGGCACCTTCAGAGTCTGACAAGTCCTGCTCCAGGAGCTGTGGTATTGCACTGTGGCCACTGTTGCCGCTACTCATTTGCGTTGACATCCAGTGACAGTGGACTACATGGTCATCTCACGACTGTCGTGTACTTCACACACTCTCATCCTCTCTCATTCGTACTTGTGTTTGTGAAATGATTCAGCGGAGTCCCATTTTTGCTTCAAGCCATGTATTTGGACTTATGTCCTCTGTGATGCAGTATAGTGGACACTACTGGCAGCGAAATGCATGTGGAGGATCTACTTAGCATGATTACACATACAAAAGGGGTTAGGGGTAGATGTGATTAGTTGTTGACTGTGGAATGAGGGCTTCAGAGTTACAACTGCCTTGCCCTTGCTATGCTAATGTACATTTGCTAGTTACTGAGGAGCTCTCGACTTTGACACAGACAGTAATCATTTTGCCTACGAGACAGCTTGACTTCATAGGTACAGTACATCTCAGTTCCATGGTACAGGTTTACTACAGTAGTTACTCCGACACACGTGCGTGAGGGGTGACATCAGAGCATGAGCCTACGTGCATGCAGCAGCGTGTCACTAGTTGTTGCCATGTGGTGGCTACTGAACATGTCACATTCACTGGGGTCATGTTGTTGGGGGATGCATTTGTTGTCCATGCAAAAGTCCAGGCACGGAAGTACAGACAAAGGTGAGGTGACAGTTCTCACATGATACAGCTGACAGATTAGTGTGCACTGACCGGTGCATATGTTCATGTGCGCAGGATACATATTATAGCATAGTTGTTCGTGCAGTATTGTCCATGTGGTTACTGTACACAAGTCCCATACCTCTGCCTCCCCCTGTTCATGCAGAGATATTGGATGTGGGGAGGAACAGAGAGAATGTCCCGAAAATGTCAGATGTCATGGCAGTGGAGATGATAGTGTGGTGTTTGTAGCAGGTTGTATGGTGTAGTTGTTGTACAGGTAACTGCCCAGTCCGTGCGAAAGCCAAGCATAGGTACGGTGTTGAACATCATTGTTCAATTGGGGGTATTGCGTGGGGGCCCGACGAATTAACAAGTTGTCAGGTATGAGATACCTTCCAGCAGGGCTTCCATGGCATTGGTGTTATACATGGATGCCATCCAATGAAGCGGATGGTGGCTGTCAATGTGTTCATCGTAAGTTGTCCCTTGTAGGAGCCTGATGGGACATGTTGGATGACATTCGATGAAACTGTGATCCAGAATCCGTTGTGTGGAGGCACACATGTCCCATTGCAGTGTGTGTCCGATTGCAGCCACATACGCCCTGCCCTCATAGACTGAACAGATCCTGTCGTGTGCGTCCAGGGGGGCGAACAGTTGTACCAGGTCCGCCTTTGGACATGCCGGGTTGGAGAGACATAAATCCACAGGACAGTGGAAGGGACACCTCCGACAGTAGAAGACGGGGATGACGCAGCTGAACATTGCGATGCGGTAAGTTACTCGGTAACTTATGTTCAGCATGGCCAGGTTTTCACAGCCCACTATCTGTAGCAGGCTGTCCATGTAGAGCTGCATCTGTCCGGCGTAGTTGGGTAGGTGTGGTGCGAGTGCCATTTTGCTACAGGGCAATGTGATGGCGTGCTCCAGCCGGCTGAGCAGTCAGCAGAGTGCACCCTCCGACGATGCTGGGAAATCAGGAATAGTCGTACAGAGGCAGGGTTTGGGTTATAGTAGCTTGTGCGGAGGACACAGGTCCTCATCCCACATGCTTCTATGAATGGTCAAGGTCAGTGGTGTCTGACTCCTTCCAGATTACTTGCATGTGAACCACATGGAGGAGTGGTCTTATTTCTTTTTTGTGGTCTGAAATTTCTTTTATGTTGTGCGCTATCTGCACATTGGACGGTTTCCTCGGCATGCCTCTGTTTGGCTTGTTGTTGGGACAATGGCTGTATTCTCCGGCTTGTTTTGTCGAAATGTGGTTTCAGAGTGGGAATGGAAGGCCATTCAGTGCTATCTGCTTTCCCGTGTGTGGGCGGCACGCTGCGTTTCCGCTATACGTTGGGCCTTGTGTGTGTGTGTTGTAATTGGTAACACCTGTTGTCAGGCACCCGGGTTTTTTCATGTTACGTATTGCATGTATTGGTATTGGGTGCAGGATGGTATTAGTATTTTTGTATGGTACTGGCGTGCCTTTTGCGGACGAGGTACATATTCTGCGGCGTGATGTCGCAGCCGCTGTGTGCTTCGCCATGTTATGCACACAAGGGTGTGTCCTATTTTGGCGTGACGTCACTGCCCTGTTGGGTACACTTGTGTGGCGTCATGTTGGCACCTGTGAGTTGCCGGTTGGGGACATGACTGCTGCAGGAATGCCACGTGACATGTGCGTTCAGGGTGGGGCTGGTGTGTGGTGTGTGTAGTTGTGTGCCTGTGTTATTTGTGTGCGGCCCATGCATGGCGCTGTAGTTGGCCTCTGCGTTGTGCGCATGTGTAGCTGCGTCATCGCCGCTGCGCTGCGTTGCCGTGACGGGGACGTCAGTTCCTGGTCCCGGGTAGTGTGTGCCCGGTTGTTGAGAGTTGTTTCATTTTGCCCGGTGTGACATTTGTGGGTGCAGTGGTGGATGTGTCCTGTCCACACAGGGGTGTCTGGGGGGCCATGTACAGTTTTTCCGCCCTTGCACTGTGTGCAGTGTTTGCGTGCCCTTGTTGTGTGTCTGCCTACCTGCGTCGCCGCGGCGCGTTGACTCCTAGGTGCTGCATCAGGTACAGCATCGGGATGGCCTGGAGTGCAGGATTCATGTCGGGGTGGGCCGCCTTTTTGGTGTCCGTACTCGAGCGGTCGTGTTTCTGCCTTGGAATCTCGTGCGGTGTCTCTTAGCCGGGGGAGCTGTTTGTTTGCGGCATTGTAATTTGTACGCCAGGCGGTACGTGATTTCGTCGGACGGTGTGCCTCCATTGGCTGGCGCCGCTACGTGTACGGGCGCACTTTGATGGCGGGCGGCGTCGCAGGCTTACGGGCGGTGTTTGGCTGATTTTGCACATCCTAATTGGGCGGGCGTGTGGGCCGCAGCGGGCGGACGGTAACTGGTGGTTTTTGCCTCCGACAGCACGGCGGTAGTGCTTCCGCCCGACATCGTAATGGGCCCCTTAGTTTTTAAAATATATTTTTTTTGTTGAAGATATTTTGTTTGTTTTTAATGCTGAACTGACTGGTGAGGGAATAGTAAATTTTACCCCTCCGCTATCCAACACTTTCCCTACTGTAGCACTGACTGGAGTGGGAATAGTAAATTTTACCCCTCCACAATCCAGCGCTTCCCCTACTGTTGCACTGACTGGAGTGGGAATAGTAAATTGTACCCCTCCGCAATCCAACACTTTCCCTACTGTTGCACTGACTGGAATGGGAATAGTAAATTGTACCCCTCCGCTATCCAACACTTTCCCTACTGTTGCATTTACTGGAGTGGGAATAGTAAATTTTACCCCTCCGCAATCCAACTTTTTCTCTACTGTTGCATTTACTGGAGTGGGAATAGTAAATTTTACCCCTCTGCAATCCAATGCTTTCCCTACTGTAGCACTGACTGGAGTGGGAATAGTAAATTTTACCCCTCCACAATCCAGCGCTTCCCCTACTGTTGCACTGACTAGAGTGGGAATAGTAAATTTTACCCCTCCGCAATCCAACACTTTCCCTACTGTTGCACTGACTGGAATGGGAATAGTAAATTTGACCCCTCCGCTATCCAACACTTTCCCTACTATTGCATTTACTAGAGTGGGAATAGTAAATTTTACCCCTCCTCAATCCAACTCTTTCTCTACTGTTGTAGTTACTGGAGTGGGAATAGTAAGTTTTACCCCTCCGCAATCCAGCGCTTTCCCTACTGTTGTACTGACTGGAGTGGAAATAGTCAATTTTACCCCTCTGCAATCCAACACTTTCCCTACTGTTGTACTGAATGGAGTGGGAATAGTACATTTTACCCCTCCGCAATCCAGCGCTTTCCCTACTGTTGCACTGACTGGAGTGGGTTTAGTAAATTTTACCCCTCCGCAATCCAGCGCTTTCCCTACTGTTGCACTGACTGGAGTGGGAATAGTGCATTTTACCGCTACGCAATCCAATACTTTCCCTACTGTTGCACTGACTGGAGTGGGAATTGCTTTTTTTTGTTAATTATAAATTTTATTGCTGTGTTAAGTGTGGTGGGAATAGTAAATTGTAGTATTTTGTAATGTTATATTTTAGGTAATTTTATATTGATTGTTGTTGGAATAGTAAATCTTATTTTTGTGTGGTGTAAAATATTTTGTTACTGTTGTGTTGTTTTAGGTGGGAGTAATTATGTTTATGTTTATTTAGTTGAAAGAAAATTCTTTTTAATGTGGTGGGAAGTGTATATATGTTTACTTTAATTTGTAATAATTTATTTTATGTTACAATTTATATAATTATGTGTTTGATTTATTATAATAATAATATTACAATTTGCAATATTTTTTGTTTGCAACTTAGGGGCTGATTACGATGGTGGGCGAAAAAGCATTCCGACCGCCATGCTAGCGGGAAATTTCCACCCACAGGTACCGCGGCAAAACCGCCGGCCAGATTAGGATGCACTGCCAGAAACTCCCTACCGCGGCGGTCGGATTCCAGGTTTCAGCGCCAAGAAAGCTGAAAATCCGTCCGCGGCGGTCGGATTTGCTGCGGAAAGGCCAAAGACCGCCGTTTCCCCAGCGGACTGGAAGACATGGAGCTATCCGCAGTATTGCCACCGCCATCCTCGAATGGCCGGATTCTCCGCAGCGGTGTGGTGGGCTGTTTGAGGCATCGTGATTTGACTGGCGGTCATGACCGCATTCCGCACCACGGTACCTCTCTTTTGGCTCCGTCCGCTACCGGTGCGGACGGAGATTTTCGGCGGAACCCAGAACACCGCAGCGGACGGGAAATGGGCTATCTATGCCCATCATAATACGGCGGACGCAAAGACCGCCGATGGAGTGCGGAAAAGGGCATTTTCCGCCACCGACAGCACGGCGGATGTGCCTCTGCCCGCCATCGTAATCAGCCCCTTATTTCGAATTAAATTGTAAAATATGTGTGTTGTTCAATTTTATTTTAAATTTAATTGATTCCTTTTTTTAATATTTTATGTTTTTGGTATATTTAAATATGTGTACATATATTTTTGATAATATTATGCTATTTAGGATTTTTTAAATTATATTGGTAATTAAAATATTAGATTACATATGTATAATTATATATACATATATCTATATGTGTGTGTTTTAATTTTTAAAAGAAGTTTATTTGTTGTATTTGTTCAAATATACATTTAATTATATTTTTTTATAAAGTTAGTATTTAATTTATGTTTTTTTAAATATTTTAAATTTTATATATTTTAAATTCGATATTTAATACAACTATTTTCCTGTAAACTATATTTTTGTTTCGCTATTTTTGTACTTACCTGTTTAAGTATAGGAGCCGATATTTTTGCATTCTATATTTTTACCTCGATTTTTTTTAACATCTATATTTTTGTGGTTGATATTCTATCAGTGAACCCTATGATCATTCCTAGAAGCTGCTCTTTAGGGACTTTGCCAGTTTGCCTCCACTGATGGCCCCACAAGATGTATATGATAAGATATGCACTACGGGCCCGATTCACAGAACTAACTTAAGAAAAAATCCTAAACTTACTACCATTTTGGTATTCACAGAAGGCACTTACTCATTTTGGGAATTCACAGAAGGCACTTACTTACTCATTTTGAGTAACTTACTCATCTTGAGTAACTTACTCATTTTGTGTAACTTACTCATTTTGGTATTCACAGAAGGCACTTACTCATCGATGAGTAAGTGCCTTCTGTGAATACCAAAATGAGTAACTTACTCATTTTGAGTAACTTACTCATTTTGGTATTCACAGAAGGCACTTACTCATCAATGAGTAAGTGCCTTCTGTGAATACCAAAATGAGTAACTTACTCATTTTGAGTAACTTACTCATTTGTGTAACTTACTCATTTTGGTATTCACAGAAGGCACTTACTCATTGATGAGTAAGTGCCTTCTGTGAATACCAAAATGAGTAAGTTACACAAAATGAGTAAGTTACTCAAAATGAGTAAGTAAGTGCCTTCTGTGAATACCAAAATGAGTAAGTGCCTTCTGTGAATACCAAAATGGTAGTAAGTTTAGGATTTTGTCTTACGTTAGTTCTGTGAATCGGGCCCTGTGTATCCTTTGAAGATGTCTGCAATGGAGCATTGAAATCTATCTGTGAAGGCATATCTATGTCCAGGAAATATTTTTAGACTTCTCCATAAAAATAGGTGAGAGTCTCCAGAATATGGTATCCTTATGGACAACGTGCAGGAGTTTCTGACACTACTTATTATACGAAACAATATTTGGCATTCTATTGCAATGCCTTATGTCAAACTACAAAGTGATAATCAAATTACTGTCGGAGATCTATTTTATTTATGTCATATCATGTTTTGGTGGGTGGGGGTTGTATGATCACCATCTAGGTTTCTTGGCACTAGCAGCGCCTAAAGCTACATAACTTAGGGGCTGATTACGATGGCGGTCGGACTTCTGTTATTTACTTAATAATTTCTTAAAGCAAACATCAATATATTTAATCAATTCTTTCAATAGAATTTATCAACAACATGAAACTATTCATACTAAGAGCCTCCTAATCTGAAGCCCATATAGACAGTCTCTTATATGCATAAAAGCAGTTCCTGGGGAAAACCAAAGGTCCTGTTGTACAAGAAGGCATCTGTTTCTATTTTCTTCTTTTGCAGGCAGAGATCAGTGAACACATAAAAGGCAGTTGATGCACGTTATGGTGGCGTTTCATAATTTGTTACACCACCTTCTTCAGGACCATATTGTTTTTATATTTACATCTAGAACATAGAGCGCTAGCATCAAAACCTGTGTATATTGTTAAAATCATGTTAACAAATAAGCATGTCTAGGTGTGCATTCAAGGAGCAATCTTGTAAGGGTGCTTGATGCAAAGATTAAGTGTTGTACGAACTGAAGAGCGCATGTGTAAGATGAATCCTGGCAGTGATTAATTTGAGCCAGTGGTTTCCAGTGCCCGGCACTCAATCATCAACACCGACTGCTTTTCATTTGCACCAGTCAAGGACACATCAATTTATTGTAGGCAAGGGGAGATTAAGGTATTTGCCCACAGTGGAGACTCAAAACTGGTTCCCCAGCTTCAAAGTTGGCAGTTCTGGCCATTACACCACATTCTCTCTCCGCTTTCATGTTTAGTAGTTGGTTCTATTTTAAGCAGCGCTAACAGGAGAAATGGGCTGGTGCAAGCTGCTTCCTGACATGTTTTTTTACAAATTAACCACTGAATCCTGGGCATACCTGTGGCCTTCACTGTATGACTCTGAGCACTCTGTCTCATTTAAGGTATTGCTTAAATGATATGGCAGGAGTAGGGCACGCATTACATAAAGGCCTGCATTAGGGCTGCTATCTCGAAGTGCCCGCGGTTTTTGGTAATGAGACGAAGAGTACACAAAGCATACAGGGACATCACACACAGGTATATGCAGGGTAGGTCCGTATTTTATTAACGTACTCCCAATGGGTTAATGAATATATTTATTAGGAGCTGTATTTGTCATCAATGATGAGGTAAGAAAGTGTTAAGACCATATTCTGTACTTATAATCATCTCATGGTGGATGTACCAATATTTTTTGATGGAGGATTTACAACCTGATGCTCACAGAAGTTTTTTTTTTTTTTAAATTAACTTGGTGCATTGCTATAGTCAGTATATGTGGTTGTTTTAAAAAATAATCAGCTTGTCAGTGCACATACTTTACAGTGGCCACATGCATAATGTCCGGTAATAGGCGGTAGGCCCCACAGTGTATTAGGCCTTTGTCCAGTGGGTCTTGGGGTCCTGGGTCGCGTATGTACCACCAAGTCTGGTATGCTTGCACTCTTCTTGAAAGAAAATAAAGGGCTTTCTAAATTCAATCCGTTTGAGTTCAGGATCCTCCAATTTCTCATAATGATCTTCCTTACATGATTCTAGGCTGTATTGAATGTTGTGACACAACTACTCCTCTCCTTTGATTCTTTTGGGTGAGTCTCTATTAGGGCATCTCTGTTGTTATTTTCTGCTCGCTTAAGTGATCGTTTTATTACTTGATCTGAATAGTTTTTTTCTTGGAGATTTCGCTCAATAGTTCCGCTTCCTTCTTGAAGTCACTTAAGGCAGAGCAGTTTCTGCGCAAGCATAAGAACTGCCCATACAGCAGGTTCTCCCTCAAGGATTTGGAATGAAAACTTCTGAAAGAAAGCAGGTTGTTCCTGTCAGTCGGTTTGTGGTAAACGCTGCTTACCAGAGTTCCATTTTCAGCCTTGGTGTTAAGATCCAGAAAAGAAAGGCATTCAGTGGTCATGGTCGATGTAAAAAACAGATAGGGATTCCTACTGTTGAGCCATGTCAAAAATTCCTCTGCTGTGGCCCTATCTCTCTTCAAAATCAAAATCACATCGTCAATGTATCTTCTCCACCTTCATATATGGTTAAAGAATGGACTTAGCCGTGTGTTGATGTTTTCTCCTTCGCAAAATGAGACATACAAGCATGCCACACTGGGGGCAAAAGGACTCCCCATGGATGTACCATGAACCTCAAAATAAAAGGTATCTTTATACTGAAAGTAGTTCTTGGTAAGGGCTATTTCTGCCAATAACATAACAAAGTATCTCGGTGTTTGAAAATACCAATCTTCCGCAAAAAGGATATCCTCCACAACTCTTAATGTTTCCCTTTGGGGAATGTTCGTATACGGGGACTCAATGTCCAGTCCAATCATGATTTCATTATCTGGATCAAATTCGATCTCCTTGATTAGGTTCAGTACTTCTCTGGTGTCCTTCAGGTACGCCAGCCTTTTCTGCACAATGGGGCGAAGGAAAAAATCGCAAAGGTGAGAGAGGGGTTCCAACACGGAATTAATCCCCAAGACAATCGGGCGCCCTGGGGGAGGTCTGATAGGCTTGTGTACTTTTGGCAAGGTATAAAAATAGGGGACCTTCGGTGTCTGTTTGCATAGGAAGGATGCCTCCTTTTGGCTAATCCAGCCGTTTGAAATGGCTTCTTCTGCATGAATGCTGATTTCTCTCATCAGATCTTCTGTGGGGTCACTCTCGAGTATTGCGTAATTCCTCCTTTCATTTAGGAGGTGTAGGCATTCTGTATCATAAGCCTCTTCCTCTGAATGACAATGGCCCCGCCTTTATCCGCCGGCTTGATTACCATTCGTGGGTCATCTCGCAATTCCTCTAAGGCTTTCTTTTCAAGAATTGTCAAATTGCAAAAGCTCCTATTCCTATTTACTATTTCTGATTGTTTAATCTCCCTTAGTACTGCTTGCTCAAAAACCTCCATCTCCGGTGGAAGCTGGCCTAGTAAGGGGACAAAGGTGGACCTTGCCCTAAATCTGGTTCCCCCTCTTCCATACTTTCTTCTTCCTTTCCCTCAAAGAATACTTTTAGCCATATGTTCCTTAAAAAATGGCCAACTCGCATTTAAATTTGAAAACGTCAACCTGGTTGGGGGGAACAAATCCTAGACCCTTCGTCAGAACTGTTTCTTGGTCCTTAGTAAGGGTTACATCACTAAGATTCATAATGAGATCTAGTCTCTGCTGCCCCCTGGCTCCGACTCCCGGGACATGCTCCGAGTCACCCTCTGATTGACATTGTCCCACTGAACCCTCTTCTGTCTGCCACGCCCTCTTCCTCTGCCTCTCCCTAAAAAAGGCTATTTTTTAGGATAGTATTGTAGGAATTGCATTGGGAAGTACATGGGTGGCCAACCAAAGTCCATACCCGGATGGCCTCGTGGGTAGGGAAACATTGGTCCCCTGAAGGTGCCTCTCCCTCTGTATCTGGGTCTGTAATCATTGTCACTCGACTCACTCCCTGAACTTGATGTATCAGTGTTGCGTCTATTGGGTGCATCTCTCTTCGCATTCCCACTTTCTTTCTGTTTAGCGTAATCGTCACAAACATAGGGATGCACTTTTTTTTTGGAAACATTTTTTAGGTCCTTCTGGAGCTTGCTTATTTTTGAATTGACTAGATAGTCCTTGTAATCATTGACTACCCTGTTGGTTTCTTCTAGTTTCTTTTTAAAGACAGACAGTTGTATTTGTATCTTCATGTTATTTTCACTAGTCTGAATCTGTATTAAAAGGGCGTCTGAGATTTTTTGGGCAGTGTTAATGATAAGAACCAGCCAGTCCTTGGTACATCTCCAGGCAATCAATGACCAGTCTTTTCTGAATGATGCATCCTCCAGAAAAATGCTTCATTAACTACCAGAAGTCCTCGGGGAGCCGCATTTGCTCTTAGGTATTCAGTTAAAATTGCCCCATGTAGGATTGTTTTTACCTGTGTCTTCTTAGGCTCTGTGAGAGTGTCCCATCCCTCCACCTGTGTGAGTGCTTGTGTCAGTGTGGATTCCCCCAATAGGGAGAGTTCTGCTAAAATTGATCCTACTGCCTCATCATTATATGAGAGACCCTGTTCTTCCTTCCCTTCAGTTAGGTCTATGGAGACTTCTAGTCAACTGATTTTTAGTCAAAGAAATGGGAAATTCCCTATCCTGTCTCTATGGCTCAGCGGCCGTACTATCATCCAAAATCACAACCAAGAGATACAAAGGAGTGAGCCTTCTCTTTCTCCCCAAACAAGTATACCACAACTCACAAGAAGAGAAGGACTAAAAAACATAGCAGAGGAGATCCTACTGAAAACAGTTTTGTCTGTGCCTCTGTCCTAGGCAAAGCGCAGAGAGATTAGTAAAGGAAGAGTTGAGGGGAAAATCAACAGATTTTTAAATATTGCCCTCATCCGCTATTTAGTGGCATGCTTCATCATAGGGCCACTTACAACGCCCAGGTGCAGACTAACACACTGAGCAGAGCACTGATTTTTTTTAAAGAGAAAGAAAAGGAGAAATTGAGTAAAGTAAAGGGATGTTTTCCCATGAGGGATCACTAGGGCGAAAGGGAGTGTGCTAAAACTACCTCAGGAAGTACCACCTGAATTTCTTTATTATTGGTCTCCCTGGGCAGGATTAAAAAATCAAAGAATGGGGTATATAGGAGAAGTTACCACTCCTTATCCCCTACTGCATGTACCAACATGTTTCGGCCAAATTTTGTTGCCCTTCTGGGTCACCAGCCTTCTTCAGGGTAAAGATCCCTTGTAAAATTGATCTCTGTCACAATATAATCAATTTGTGGAAAGTGGTTAAGTCAACCTTACTTGTTTCTCAGTAACACATTCGTCATTAATGTCTGTAAAAGAGAAATAAAAAGGAAATGAAAATCATGAGTAAACCGCTCTAGAAACCTTATATTATATGGAGTGAAGTAAAGATTGTTGAGGTCTCATTTGTGGAAAACACACCTATGTCGTTCTCCCAAAAGCCCAAGTGTTGTCAAAAACATATAGGGCAAGATGTACGACCCACCAATTTGCGACTCGCAATTTGCGACTCGCAAATGGAGATGTACAACAGTGTCTCAGACACTGTTAGCGATTCCTAATGGGGTCGCAAATTGCATGCCTCATGAATATTAATTAGGCTGTCGCAATTTGCGACCCCATTAGGAATGGCTAGCACTCCCTGGGATGGTGGCCTGCTGGGGTCAGCAGACCACTATGTCTAGGACTGCTTTTAAATAAAGCAGTCTTTTTTTTTTTAAATGCAGCCCTTTTTTCTTAAAGGAAAATGGGATGCATTTAAAAAAGAAAAATTAAACTCTTCAGTTTCATTTTTTTAAGGGCAGGCAGTGGTCCTTAGGACCACTGCCTGATCTTAAAAATATTTTCTCACACACTCACAAAGGGGAAGGGGTCCCTTGGGGACCCCTTTCCGTTTGTGAGTGGTATACCACAATCAATCAACTGTTAGTGTTTTGCAGCCGCAAATGCGGTTGCAAAACAATTGTACATGGCATGGTGACTCGCTATTAGGAAGGGACACCCCTTCCTAATAGCGGGAGTCGCAAATGCTATTTTGCGAGTCAGTGACTCGCAAAATAGCATTTGTACATGCCATTACCCTTTTTTGCAGTCACAAATGGGAGGATCTCCCATTTGCGTCCGCAAAAAAGGGTCGTACATCTGGCTCATAGTGAAGACACAATAAGCACCCCACACCCAGACAGGGGATGGACTTATTAGCCATGTTAAAACAAGGGGCCTTAACAATGAGGCCCCCAACTCCCGATGATGGTATAGACTTATAAACCACATTCAAAATAATGGCTAAAACCCAGGTGCCTTCATGGTGAGGCTTTCCTTCTGGTATCTTACCCAAAGTTCATGCTTAAATCTCTGAATCCGGAACAGTCGTGGGGACACCCGTCCTGTATCACGCACTGCAGGATAAAAAAAATTTCTAGACTAATATCTCCCAAATGTTCAAAATCAAGTATTTCCAGAGGAACCTGCATCGTATGACCTCGTTATTGCTGTGTCTGCCACTCGTAATGAGAGTATTGGATGAACAAGGTGTTCCTTAATTCTGGGACTCAGAAAGATTATTTATTAACATGCCTCATACCCTATGGGTATTTCAATCATTCCATCAACGTATTTAATTACCATAAAGCACCCAGCTCCCCCCTCCATTAGGTTTGAGCTCAGGTGGCGAAAAAATGCTCGATTTCCCACCCTCCTGGTCAAGTTGTGCAGTATTAGTGATTTTATCTCGTCGTCTGCATGTTTTAGTTTTACGAAACTCCTCCAGATGCCAAATTAATTTGGGTGAAAATCAGGTGGGGATAAACATTCCATCTCCCACCCTCCTAGTCTTTATCGTGGACAACCGCAGAATATAAGTAGCCCCACCTCCCAGGTACAATGTTTCTCAAAAGACGCCCGCTAAGCCAATCTGGGGAAAAAAGTACTCAGGGATAAGTGCTCAAACCCCGTTGATGCCATGCTTACCTAGTGCACCACCCCCTCCCTGCTTACTTCATCAAGGGTCGGTGTGTTCAGAACACACCACTCCGTGTCCTCCGTCGCTGCCAGGCTGTTTGGCACATCGTTGGAAATAGCGTTCATGCCGGATGCATGATGCATTTCCGGTTCTTGTCTCTGTCCTCGTAGACTAGACCTGTAACCTCTGTTCCTAACAGTCAAATGGCAGCGGCCATTTTATCGTTCCATAGGACTCATGTCCTATTATAAAATGCACCTTCAAATTCTTTGAGTGCTTGAATGGGACCAATTCTTTGTCTTAAAAAAGAACATTAAGTCGAGTTTGGAGACATAAATACGTTTTTATCAACTGAGACAATACGTCATCAGCCCTAAGGTGAACCCCAGGTCAAAGCAATTATGGGCACTGTAGGGCTGGTCGCTATCAGTTTGTTAAGATAGTGTAAGGAAAGCCACGCACCCCCATGGTGCTAGTTATCCATACTTATTACTGTAGTACTGATTAATAGATGGGATAGTTGTATCCCAACTGTTCTCCATTTTCTTCAGAGACCACCGAACACCGTAGGGATGCGTGGGACTCATCTGGGGTGTTTTGTTATGTTGTTCAACTGGTGCCAGGGGATAGAATCGTTGAGTCCTAGTACACTACTTTTTAGCTGATGCACCCACCTCTGCTCCCTAAGGAAGAGTAGGTTAGTGGTATCCTTGCCTGTGGGTGGGAGCTATGGTTTATCAATTACGATCCACTTCAGATAATTTTCAGTGTGTCTCTTCTCCATGTAATGAGAAGTTAGTCTGGTGTTGGCCCTCCCACATCTGGTAGTACTCATGTGTTCCAATATACGGATCTTCACCCGCCGAGTGGTCATACCTACATACTGGAGTCCACAGGGACACCAAATGAGGTAGATCACATTTTCCGTATTACAGGTCGTGTGGCTCCCTAGTTCCCATGGCTGGGGTAGGCCAATCTCTACTTGTTCGCCACTAATTGTCAGTGCACATGCTGTACAGTGGCCACATGCATATTGTCCAGTAACTTACAGGCCTTGGGCACACATAATGCACTTTACTAGGGACTTACAAGTAAATTAAATAAGCCAATTGTGGATAAGTCAATGTTACCATATATAAGGGAGAGAGCACATGCATTTTAGCACCGTTTAGCAGTGGTAAAGTGGCCAGAGTCCTAAGTCAGCAAAAACGAGGTCATAAAAAGGGAGGAGGAAGGCAAAACATTTGGGGGTGACCCTGCAGGAAGGGCAGTTTCCGACAGATAAAATTCATTTTTCTATGTACCAACCCTATTTTGTGAGTCAGTAACCTATTACCAACTTACAAAATAGGGTTTGTGAGTCACAATTAGGAAGAGGCGTGTAAAGGGCATCCCTTCCTAATAGCTAGTCGAACTGGTATGTATGAATGTTTTGCGACAGGGAATCTGGTTGCAAAACATTTGCAGATTACCACCAATTTCAAATTGATGGTAAGCCATTCGCAAGCGGGAAGGGAACCCCAAGGGACCACGTCCCCCTTGTGAATGTGGCGCCAACATTTTTTCAGAGCAGGCAGTGGTCCCATGAACTGCTGCCCACTCTAAAAAAATGAAAATAAAACTTTTCATTTTCTTTTCTGAAATGCGTCCTGTTTTTTTTAAAAGGAAACAGACTGCATTTAAAAAACAACTGCTTTATTTAAAAAGCAGTCACAGACATGGTGGTCTGCTGACTTCAGCAGGCCACCATCCCTGTGAGTGCCGGCCATTGCCAATGGGTCACGAATTGCGACCTGCCTCATGAATATTAATGAGGCTGGTCCCTTGTGACCCATTTTGGAATAGCAAACAGTGTCTGAGACACTGTTGGACATCGGGTTTTGCGATTTGTAAATTGCAAGTCACTTTAAATCGCAATTTTTAAGTCACAAACCCTGACAGTCATACACGTGGCCCATAGTGCCTGTATCTGGCTTAATGTGTAATTTTTTTAGCCTGGGGTGGATAATTGTATCTTTGATGGATCTCCCTCTGTTGAATGCGAACATTGGTTTTTCGTGTTTCAAGGAAGCAGAGATTAGGGTTCTCCAGTCTTTATTCACTATTTTTTCAAGATGTTTGAATGATCATTATATGTTGTTACGCAGATTAATCTATTGTGCTCCTTTTTATCATTTATTTTTAGCAAATTCTCATGAGGAATGTTCTATGCCTGTTTACTTGCCCGCCTACTGTATCTCGTATGATATGCTCTCTCACTCGGTTTGGAGGATCATTTGTCTGCATGTTTCCTAAATTCACTTTTTGTGTGCAATTTCTTCTTAATCTGAGAAATATCCAGAAGGGCAGGTTCTTCCTGAGGGACCTAAGATGGAAACTGTTGAAGCGCAACAAATTGTTGTGGTTGGTTGGTTTGTCAAATATTTTGCCTTTCAGGGAGTTGTCAAGGGCCCTAATCTTTTAAGTCTAAGGAAGATTGTTCTTCTCTGCTTGATGTATTGGTAAAGTTCACAAACTCATTGATGTTGGTTATCCAATGACTGAATTCTGTTAGTTACCCTACTCCCCCTTTCCAGATTACAAACACATCATCTATGTACCATTTCCAGGTGTGTTTTCAATATAGGGAATTGGTGTTATTCAGTACAAACTGCACCTCAAAACTGTGTCCATAGAGGCAGGCCACAGTAGGGCTGAATGTATGCCCATAGACATGCCATGGGTTTGGAGGAAACATTCTTAATTGCATTTGAAATAATTTCTGTTCAGAGCCATGTGTGAAATCCAGCATAACCTCTTTGGGTGTGAGAGAATCCAAATGTGCATTCTGAAGAAGAGAATATAGTAGTTTAAATGACTTTTCCTGAAGGATAATAGTGTACAAAGTTTCAACGTACATTGCCATCAGTATCGCTGATGCTAGGTCAAATGAAATCCTCTTTGTTAGGGTTAAAATGTCCTTTGTAGCCCATAGATATGATGACATTTTTTTATTAAAGGGCTCAGGAAATACTCTGCAAATTTAGATAGTGATTCAAGGGCTGAGACAATAACAGACACAATTGATCTCCCTGGTGGTGGGTTCCTGCCTTTAGGCTACTTGGGTAAGATATATAAATATGGAATGCATAGATGTTTCTCACACAGAAATCCTGTAGTTTATTATCCAGTCATTCTCTTTTGCTAATCATACCATTTAGGCGATATCTTCAATGATGTCTTGGGTTGGGTCTCTTTGTAGCCTTTTATAGTTTCTGAGCTCATGCATGCATTGGCTCAACTCCATCACTCCCCTGATTGGTGTGCATAAGCCATAGGACATGCCTAGATTGTCTGACAATCACCATCAAGCCTCTAAAAACAAACCACACAATACCAAGAGGTCACTATCCAATGCAAAATAAATCTGCCTTCCATCACTAAGATGGGTTCTGCAGGATATTATGAAACATGAGTATGATTGTCAGGGGTTCAAGCAGTCCTGCCACAGTCAGCTTAACAAATATGTCTACCATCCACCACCCTCTGTTGACAGGCTTTGTAATGGTCAGATATCATCTGATTTATTTCATGGCAAGTGAAAAAACACTATAGATGAAAGTAATAAAGAGTCGTCCACACCTAAACCTGAGTTCAACAACCTCATATGGGTGGAACCTCTGTTGTCAGATCAAGCATCAAAAGACACAAATGCAAGCAAGGTAAAGTAATTTCCGACCACACTGGCTGCTGTGGATGGGATGGCAGCAGCATTGGGAAATGCATGGAGTCGATCTCCTCCCTTCCAACAACCATAGATCATCTCTTTCCTGAAATGGGGAAGGTCATCTTAACCACCACAGTACTGGGTCAGAAAACACCAATGATGAAATAGGATTCTTGGTTGGCTGAGGTATGCACCTAGGCCAGGCTGGAACCACCTCTCTAGTCAGAGTAAGCTAAATACACACTAAAAGATAACCTGCGCTCATCCTCTGGTAGCTTGGCACAGAGCAGTCAGGTTTATCTAAAGAGGCAATGTGTAAAGTATTTGTGCAACACACGCACACACACAGTAACACAATGGATACACCACAAAAAGACTTCACACAGGTTTATAAAAATAGATTATTATGTTATAAACAAAACAAGAACAAAACAACATAAATTCAATGTATAGAAGTTGAGATATTGAATTTTAAATGGAATAAATGCAGTAATGCGCTTAGAAGCAAATAGCACTAAAAGGTTACTGTTGGAAGTAAAAACAAAGAAACCAGGAGAGATTCCGTACTTTAGGTCGTGCTGTACCAGGGCAAGTAAACGTTTGGGCCGACCACGATGCAGCACTGGCCTGCTACAGGAACCACACAGGCCCTGGTGAACAAAGTACCTTTCCTGGTCGCAAACAGTGAGATGCGTTGATCTTTATGCAGTGAAGGCGATGCGTCAGTTTCGAAGACGGGTTCCGGAGTAGAGAGGTATTGAGCGATGAGGGGATGTGTCGATCTCACCAAGCAGCAGCAGCAGAGATAGGCTGTCTGACGCTTCAATCTCTGGAGGCAAAGCGCTGGTTCTGATACGATGCACCAATTTTACTCCTGCAACCGGGTCTGTGCAACAGTTCTGCTACACTCAGACAGGAGATGCATCTAAATCCATGTGCAGACCACTTCCAGAGAGCCAGGCACAGGAGCAGAGGTAGAGACTTTGATATCCCTGAGTCTCAAGCCATAGGAGGCAAGCCAACAACACATTAGAGATCATTTGGGGTGAAAGCAGAGTCGAGCTCTCCTTTAGCAGAGTCAGAGAGCAGCAGGCAGCAGGGCAACAAACAGAAAAGTAGGCCTTCCAGATCAGCAGTCCAGTTGAGTCCTTTAAGCAGCACAGCAGTTCTTCTGGAAGAGCTTCAGTTACAAGACCAATAGTGTCGAATTTTAGGGGGTCAGAGACCTAGTACTTATTCCCAAAAGTGCCTTTGATGTGGGGGTGACTTCAAAGCAGCTGTCTGAAGTGCACAAGTATCCCTTTTAACCTGGTCCTGTCTGCAAGGCTATCTGTGGGGGGTAATCAGTCATTTGTGTGGGGACAGACACTGCCTATTCAAGTGAAGTGTTAGCCCCCCCTTCCACCGTGCCCAGGCAAGGCCATCAGAATGCAGATGTATGGAGATGGGTACTCAGACACACCTATCCTTCCTGTCTTGCAGCTGTCTAGAACGAATACACAAAGTGTAGCTGTCACCTACCCCAGATGTGTATTGGAGACAGGCTATGAGGCACACAGAGCAGTAAGTTCAGAAAAATCTCCACTTTCTAAAAGTGGCATTTCTAAAACAATAATGTTAAATCCAACTTCACCCCTAAAGAGGATTTATCATTACCATTCCAACATATGAACCATGAAAAAGCTACTCCTCTCTTGTGTGTGATTATATATATGCGTATGGCAGGAATACAGTTGGACCAGGAGGAAGAGGCGTGTCTGGTCAGCGGAGCGCGAGTAGCGAGCAGCAAGCAGCCGAGCTCCGTTACCGCACAGCTAGCACAGCACAGCTAGCACCACCTCGAACACCTTGAAGACCCCTTGACAGCGGGGGGGCGCTTAGCGGAGTTCGCGGAATCTGCCGGAGATCTGCCAGAGCCTGGGACCGGAGCTCCCGCGGCAAGTGCGGCCGCCATTAGTCGGTGGCTGCAGCGAGTGAGTGCCCTCGGCAGATCGCGGCGGCAGCCTGATTAGATCGGGTGCACCCTGCGATCTTGCCTTGTGTGCCCCGCTTGCCTTTCACCTGCTTACCTGCCTTTCCCACTTTTCCCCAGCACTCGCACGCATGCTCCCGGTGCCATCATCAGCTGCAGCTGCAGTTCATCTCAGCCTCACCGCTGCCTCACCGCAGCCACCGCAGCACCGCAGCTTCCGTAACCACCACCGTCACTGCTGCCATTGCAGTCACCACCAAGGAGTTCAAGGAGCTGTCCGAGGGGGGGCAAGTCAAGGCAAGTCAAGCCACCTTCTCAAGCCCGCCCTGCACTGCGCTGCGGAGCTACAATCCCTGGGTGAGCTTTTCTGAGCTGCTCGGCCAGTAGGGGGCTCTGTGAGGGAGGTCTGTGGCTCCCAGGCTATTCCCCATCCCCCACCAATAGCGTCTTCCAGCGATGAGATCAGGGAGAACCAGGGGAGCCCCACCAAGCTCTTCTAAAAAAAGCCTCAAGATGAGGGCTTCCGACGCTGCACCAATGGCCCATCCCCATCAGCAAAACTAGTAAAACCACCGAAATCACAACCGGACACTGTCTCTGACTCAGTTTCTGAGCTTCACCCCAGCAGTCTTCGTCTCAAGTTCAGCTCCCCCATGGCACCCTCGCCCAACAAACAACTCGGGGTGCAGGCACGCTCCAGGAAAGCTCAATCCTCGAAGATCCAACATAGAGACCTTCAACAATTGCAACTTCCTTGTCAAAAAAAGTGTCATTGAGGGACTATTTTAAAAGCTCCGCATCCGCTTCAAAGTCCAGAACAAGCTCACTCGACATCCCTTCGACCTCTGCTTCAATTACCTCAGCCCCAGCTTCGTACCAAATATCGGTTCAGCCCATGATCCACATGCCCGCTGGTGAGACAGGCCTCAGCTCACCGTTACTAGGCTTCCCAACAAGGGCCGACCTCCAAACAAAAGAAGCTTCTGAGGCCCCTCCATTGCCTCAGGCTCTCGATCAGTTCTCCTTTGACTTGCAAGACGCTAACTCTCCTGTCGCGCTGGCTTCCCCCCAACTTTAACTGGAAGCGAGGTGATTTCGCCAACCTCTCACCTTGCCCAGAATCCTAGCCAGTTTTCTCCCTTCGCAACTAAGCCCCCAACTCTCAAGGACCATTCAGTAGCAACTATCAAAGTCCTTACCCCACAAGTTGTGACCCAGGCAAACGCTCATCCAACCAATCTCACAACGTCATCCCCAATCTCTTCATCATCAACTGTCAATCGTTGCCAACAAAAGAGCAACTTAGGCGAGGGCCACAACATCATGCCTAATACCCTGCTCGACCTGTCTTTTTTCACTAATGAATTCAAAAGGTCTACTGTTAGCCCTTCATCATCTGATCTAAACGATCTCTGGTCACAAGTTCTTCAAACCCTCCAATCTAAGTTGTCAGCACTGACCTACCACTCAGACAAAATGGACCAGCAGGTGGACCTCTTAAACACCCTTGCTGTGTATACCGCTGGGATTGATCGAAAATTGGAGGCGCTCAATTCACTGATAACAAAAACCCAATTTCGCTACTCCCCATGACCAGCAAAATTTTAGAAAAATATGTAAATAAGACCCTCACTAATTACCTTGAATCCCACTCAATTTTACATACTTCCCAGACAGGCTTCCGACCTAACCATGGCACAGAAAAAGCACTGTTAACAGTCATGGAGGAATCACAGAAAGTCCTTGATCAGGGAGGCACAGTGGCGATCATCCTGCTTGACCTGAGTGCCGCATTTGACACTGTAAATCACAGCATTCTCTTGGACAGACTCAAAGCGGTGGGAGTGTCAGGCAAAGCCCTCTCCTGGTTTAAATCCTTTCTAACGGACAGATCATTCCAGGTATTCGAAGGCATTCACTCTTCAAGAAAGGTCCCGCTAACATGCACATGCACATGCACCCACAGGGATCCTCATTGAGCCCCACCCTTTTTAATGTGTATCTAAGACCCCTTGCTGAGATAGTCCTCCCGTATGGGGTCCAGATTGTGACCTATGCGGACGACACTCAGCTAGTTGTAGCCCTTAACCACCCTAAGAAGATCTCAGTCGACCTATAAGCCTGCTTAAGAACGGTGGCCACTTGGATGGACCAGTCATACCTCAAGCTGAACGGGGATAAAACTGAGCTAATGATTCTCGGTAATCACACTAGCAGCTCTCCCGCTGTGAAATGGACCAGATGCTTGGGCTCACCTCCAAAACCCAAAGAAAGGATCAAAAGCTTAGGAATCTGGCTAGACAGGTCACTAAAACTTGACCACCAAGCAGTACAAGTAGCAGCTACATGCTATGGCATTTTAAGGCAGATGCTGAAAATGTTGCCACTGCTCCCGGTAACTGCACGCAGAACTATGGTACAAGCTTTGGTGTTGCCACGGTTGGACTACTGTAACTCTCTATACCTGGGCACCCCGAAAGCTACCACAAGGAAACTACAGGTGGGGCAGAATTGCGCAGCGAGGCTGCTACACAACATCCCCAGAAAACAATCGGCTAAACCGGCACTGAAGGCACTGCACTGGCTACCCATCACAGAACGCATAATGTTCAAATCACTATGCATAACGCACAAAACCCTTTGGGGTACAGGTCCAAAAATTAACCGCGCTGTGATGTCTTTTTAGCGGCTCTCTCGTAGCCTGAGATCGGCCAATCTATTCCAAGCAATTGTTCCCAAAGTCATGAGAGTACGATCTGGTGGTCGTATGTTCTCATACAATGCATCGACTCTATGGGACACGCTCCCGATCCAGCTCCGGTCAATGGCTCACCACTTTACATTCAGGAAGCAATTAAAAACATGGCTCTTCCAGAACTTGCCGTGAGACTGTAGTCTTCTAGTGGTTGCAACCAGCGCTGGGATGCCTAAGGGTAGCCACGCGCTATATCAAGAATGAATTAATAATAATAATAATAATAATCTCAAGTGCAACTAGTTCAATCAGTATGATGTTGCTCCCCCATCATTGACTCTCTATCTTCTTTGCCCCAATTCCTTTCGTCAGTACTAACAGAAATCCAGAAGATTCCAGCACCTAGGCACTCCGACCCTTTGCCACTGGTTCCCCCTCAGGGCGAGGCCTCGGAGCTTGACCAAACGACCAATACATTTCCAGCCCCTTTTTCACCATCAACTAAGGCGACAGCGGACTCCAACGCAACTACTGACGCAACCTCTGACGCTCCACCTCATCTGCAATCTACCCATCGGCTATCGAAACGGGAAAAAAAAAGATTCCGGAAATCCCGTAATAGGCATGCAGACGAGCCCACAAAAACAATCTGCAATTATTTCGCAAATAATAAACCTGTGACAGCACAGGGCTCGAGCACAGTGCTCAGCGTCACTACCAGCTCGTTGCAAGCAGCTCAGTCTCTAACGCCCCAAAAAGCACCCTTCAAAGTGAAAAGTTCATCAGAAACTGAGTCGCTTCAAGCTTCAAAACACTCTACGCATCTAATTGTCCAGGGATAAATTGGAAACATCGGAAACAGTCAACCACAAGCCTATGAGGAGCCGACAATTGTCAACACGTCAGCCACGACTACGCCTCTGCAAAAGCCTTCCCTCGCCACTAGTGCTTTTTCATTACCTCAAGTGAGGATCAACAGTATAGGCCTACATCGTGCAGTTAACCTCAGCAAAGGCTTGGATACACAGCACTCGACAATTTCACCCATCCAACTACCTCTGGTTCTCATGCGCAAAACTGTTCTTACTTCAGCATTAACAAATCAAGTTAGCGAGCAAGCACTCCTCTTGCCCGTCACATCCATCCCCCAACGGACATCAGATGCAAAGTTTAAGCCAACTGAGTCCTTAACTGAGGAAATCCATAACTTAGCCACCGACAGCAACGAGACCAAATTGCTGTTAACGCCTGAGTACGTCTCCCAAGGCCCGCATGACATCTTAAACCGCGGGAATATAATCAGGCTCTTCAAATCGAATCCGGATCTATGTATGCTGGAATCAAAAGACATAATCGCCATTGAATTCAAACCTAGTAATGGCATCCAAGCAGAAGAATCAACTCAAATTACATTAGCATCCATTGCCATAAGGGAGCTGGTCCAATCAAAAGCCGACCAATTAAAAAACTGGGGAATAATTATAGCAACGCCTCGTGTTCCCCGTTACCCCTCAATACTTGCACCCATTCAGGCTCCAGTTTCTAGTATAAGTCCTGTCCCTTTTTCTGTATTAAAGTCAGCTAGAAGCCGCTCTCCAGTTGGCAATGCTGAGCGCAACGATGAACAGCAAGCCACCCGAAGAGCAGACTGGTCATGGCTGCCAGCAGCCCTATCCCGGAATCGGACCGATTGAAACAATACCGAACATGGATTAACAATATGCTCCTGGAATATTAACGGTCTTCTAATGAAATCCCAATCTCCAGATACACTTGGATTTTTTTAAAAACATGACATTATTCTTCAGGAAACTTGGTTAGCAACCAACATCCCAATTGAAGGGTACCTAGAATTCACTTTGCCAGCCATAAGACAGCGCAACTATGGCAGATTGCGTGGCGGACTCTCGATTTATGTATCTATTAAACTGTCTGCACGCCTCAAACAGCTAAAACTTGAAGTCGACTGGGTTGCTGGCATTGTGGTTGAAAGTCCTGCTTCAGATAGCCAGTTACTTCTGCTCAATGTTTACATCCCTCCGTGCACCACTGAGAAAAAATTCAAATTGGATCGTCTGACTGAAATTCTATGTAACATCTTAAGCGAATATGGCAGTACACCTTGTTTAATTTCTGGAGATTTCAATACAAACCTTTTCCACAACCCGTTCGAGGACCTTGGGATCATCTTTCCAGCGGTTCCCCCACATCTTGCCACACAAACATTACCTTTAGGACTCAGACCTTCTAAATTGGGCGAATACGCTGTCCTCCAATTCAGCAGAATAGGTTACATTGTATTGAACGGTCGCTCACCCACGGACACTCCCCCTGCCTGGACTAGAACTAACGGCCGAACCCACTCATTCCTGGACTTTACATTAGGAAACAGTGAAATGCTTCCCTTAATCGAGAGCCATTACATCGCAGCACAAGGGGAGAGCGACCATCGACCCCAAATATTAACTTTATCATCCAACATTCCCCACCATCAGGCAATTGCACACACGCTATCAGGCTGCCACTCAGAGAACCTAAGGAGAATGAAATGGACGTCCAGCGCTGCCTCCTCCGTCATGGAGAAATGTAGTGCTTTTCTACACTTATTGAGTGAAAAAGATGTACCCATCATTGACGGCTGGGAAGCTCTTGTAAACAGATTAATCAACGAATTTCCGTCTAAAACTTGCACCTGGCAAGATACACCACAACTTCGCATTTCACCTACGACAAAAAAGCTAAAATTCCAAAGAAACTCGGCCTTACGCCGGGCTAGGAAAAGCCCAGGAAATGCAATCTTATTCAATGATTATCAGCGAGCTCGAAAAGCTTTCAAGTCATCCATACACAGGGACAAACAAACAGCGTCCGACCAGTTCTGGCTGAAGTTAGTCTACACTACAAGAAGTCCAACACAAAGTTATTCTGGTCCCTTGTGAATAGAGGCTCATTAGGAGGCAGAGGACACGGCAGCGCAAACATAAGTGCGGAAGAATGGACCCAGTTTTATCTAATCACTTCAGCGAACATCTAAGCAGGATTGACCATTCTAGCCCCCAACCATCATCTAAATCCGAGTCAGCACCCACTGAAGCCTGCTGCATAGGTAACACCGGGCCCATCATCTCAGTCGAAGATGTTCCGGATAAATCAATAATTGAGAGAATGGAGGTGCGAAATGATCCACCAATGGAGATGCTGACAACACCAGGAGTGTTAAGAAATACCATTGCTCGGATAATCAGGAAAGGTAGGTCAGATGGAGCTCCCGGTCGCAACAGACTCCCCCAGGCCTTGTTCAAGTCAGAAGAAACTTTGTGGTCGAGCCACCTCGCACCCCTGTTTTTATATTGTAGGCTCAACCACAACATCCCGGATTCCTGGAAAGGCGCCATTATCCACCCTATCTATAAAAGCGGTTAAAGAAATGACCCGAAAAACTACAGAATGATAGCTCTCCTTGATATCGAATCCAAATACTAAGCCAGCATTTTACTGGAAGAGCTTTCAGCCTGGGCAGAAACAACACAGTGCCTCCCCTTCAACCAGACGGGCTTCGTGGCCAATTCAGGCACAACTAGCAATCTACTGGCACTAACCGTTTTGATGGAGAAAGCAGCAGTCCAACGTATCCAACTTTACTGCTGCTTCGTCGACTTCAAGGCGGCTTTTGACCGGGTGCCAAGGGGCCACCTATGGCATAAATTAGAGAGCTGGGGTATACCCCCCGCTCTCTTAAAAGCCATAATCCAACTCCACTCACGAACCTGGATCAGAATAAAGTTGGGAGAAGGCTCTCATGTCTCAAAAAAGATTCAAACAGCAAGCAGTGTTAAACAAGGCTGCGTGTTGGCGCCCCTCCTTTTTAACCTGTTCATCTCGGACCTATCTTCCATACTTGAGAAGGTTAATTCCCATCCGCCTCAACTAGATGGAACCCGTATCAGCAACCTTTTATACGCCGACGACCTCGCGTTACTTAGCCACACAAAGGTAGGCCTGCAGAGGCTACTCGATGAACTTCTCCCCTATACAATAACCAACTCCCTTGAACTGAATCTGTCAAAAACAAAAATAATTCATTTTGGAAAACGGAAGCAGCAGAAAGGTGGGTGGTTCTTCAACAGTAAAAGCATCGACCCAGTACCCCACTATAAATACTTGGGAATTTTCCTGGACACCAGAGGCTCCTTCACAAAGCAAAAAGACGCTGTAAAGGCTAAAGCACTGTCGCTTGAGGTTGCCTCAGTAAAACTTTCAAAACAGCTACTCGGTCCAAGTCTAACTCCACTGGTTCAGGTGATGAAGGCTAAAATCACTAACTCCCTATCATATGGGCATGAGATTATGATGGGCGCAACAAGCATCTTATTAAATAAATGAACCACTAGAATTTATAAACGAGCATGGCGTTTGCCAAGATCCTCATCCCCAGCACAAGTTAGGCTAGAACTCGGCCTATTAGATCATCATGGTGTCGAGGCAGGCGCGTTTATCAAGCTCTGCAATAGACTGCGCAACTTCCGGGAAGGTAGTTTGGAGGCCAAACTTTGGAACGAAATGTCGACCAGCAAATCTAGTCAAAAATATCGGCGCCATCTGGCCCACTCCCTACAGTTACTCGGAGTCACGGAATATTGGGGAACAAACCCATCTCAACAGGCATTAAAGATCGTAATCAAGCGCAGTGTCCGGCTTTGGTCTTTTCATTCCGACAGGGCAAAACTATCTAGAAGGAAACATGCCTGGGCCGTTATTTCTGACCTCAAACCGGGGGTTGAGTCATCTTATTTATCAAGCACGTTTTCACTTTTCTGGAAGCTAAAAATTATGGCCCTAAGGTTGGGCGAATGGCCTTTTTTAAAGCATCTGCCAGAATGGCGGCGCCCCTGTGTCAGTACCGAATGCAGGGAGTGCGGCTACCACTCTGAAAGCATGGAGCATATAGCCTGCACATGCCCCACTTTGCTCAATGACAGAAGGATTCTATTGCGGGAGGAGTGGAATAAACTTGGACCTCGCACATGTCGTCAGGCCATAATAGCTGCTATGAACTCAGAAAATACAAAGTTGAATATCCAGTTCACTAAATTTGTCAGCAGAGCAGCTAAATCGCTGGGAAAGACAGGGCAGCAAATCTCCCGCTGGCTGATTGTGCCGCTTGGTCGCCTTAAAACCACTTAACGAACTCTGGCTCATCCAGCGTGGCCCACCCGAACATTGTTTTTAACTGTCAATTAATTGTCCATACCTTCTTATGTTTTGTTGCTTCCCCTTAGATTTTTAAAGTGACGCTACGACTGTTTAGTTACCCAAGTCCTCGAACCCTATAGGCAATAATCTCAATACTTGGACACTTTTAACTATAACCCATTTTAAAGTAAGATTATTGCACTGCTTCTGTATTAACTAGGGTTTTTTAAACTTTGTTCTTTGTACATATGAACTACATGGTTTTTAACATTTTGTTATGGTTTTTAGTAATCAAACAATAAACTTTGAATTACGAATTACTCCTCTCTTATCAGGAATTACAGTTTAAAAGTGTATTAAGGAATTCCCAATGCTAGCCTATGAGAAGAGGAGCCTCACATTAGTGAAAAACGACATAGGCAGTTTGTCATTGCCACCATGCAAAACATAAAGGTACATGGCACCCTGCCCTAGGGTTACTTTGGGCCTACCTTGGGCGTGACTTATATGTAATAAAATGGGACTTTAAGGCTTGGCAAGTAGTTTTAAATGCCAACTTGAAGTGGCTGTAAACTGCACACACAGGCACTGCAGTGGCATGCCTGAGACAGGTTTGAAAGGCTACTTATGTGAGTTACACAATTAGTGCTGCAGCCCCACTATTAGCATTTGACTTACAGGCCCTGGGTATATGTTATACCACTTTACAAGGGACTTATCAGTAAATCAAATATGCCAATCAGGTATACACCAACGTCACCATGTTTAGGGGAGAAGCACATGCATTTTGGCACTGGTTAGAAGTGGTAAAGAGCTCAGAGGCCTATGGCCAACAAAAAGAATCAGCAAAAGCAGAAGGAAAAAGGTCTCAGTTCGGGTCACAAAAAGGTGCTGGACAAGAGGAGAGATGAATTTAATCTTCATCTTTGTAGGACAGTGGGGCAAAGAGGAGAAGGGTGTCCTTAGGACACCATGGTGTTCAAGTGAGAGATTTGGGATAACATTTTGGACAGGCAGGAGAGGATCTGAATTTAGTCATATTCTTTGCAGGATCACTGGAATCCTGATACTGGTAAGACTAAATACAAGAGACATTCATTAGGATTGATATTTCCCTTAAGGAAATGGGAATGAGAGACTATATTGGCAAGAACTGAAATGGTGGAAAGGTCATACGATTAATGACATGCTGTAAGTCCCTGGAATTATCCAAACAATACTTAATGATTAAATATAAATCCTTCTAAAAAGAATAGCATATGGTCTTGGAATGTGACAGACAGCAACAATAACATAAATATCTGGCATTTTGGATGACGTTAATGTAATCCAATCCTATAAACCTCATCAGCTTCTAGACTGGACACTATAAAGCACCTTTAAATCTAGTAGTAGAACAGCTTGCATCTTAGATGGCTCCTAGGGCAAATCACCCTGGCAGATTGCTCTCTTTTATCTCTAATCCCCTCCAAGAATGTATAAAATGATTGCCTGCAACTGCTGCAAAGAGCAGTATAAGTGGGTTGATGGTTCAGCAATCACAAAAACATTATTCGTGGTGGACCATCAGTGCAACGAAGAGCAGCTGACTAATATAAGCTACGTACCCTTTATCTAACACTCTTTTCCCGCCACCACACTTTAAGCACTGTGACCAAAGGCAGGATAGGAGCAGAAAACCCTTCCAACCAAGCATTCTCCTGGGTGTAGCTTGCTGTCATCTAACAATGTGCTTCGGTGTTTTACAAGTGGTATGAAGTGCTATAAAACTGCAATTACAATGACATATTCTGTAGGCCACCATCCCCTTTCAAGGGCTGTAGTCAGGATTGGCTCCACCCCCTTTGTAGGGTCATTCTCTTCTCCCACCGTACGAGGCACTGTTACAGAGCAATGTAATTGTGCACTTTTGTGAAGAAGCATTTTCTTAATAGAGAAACTACATGGGCTGAGATACAACCTGGGGAATCAGAAAATTGTACATTACTTAGAAAACTGCATGAACGAAAACCCATTGCTTCGAGTATCAGCTGCCCCATCATTAATTGTTTCCTTTTTTTCATGTTGGTTCAGTTTATAAACTTTTCTGCTGGTTATTTCTGTATCTTAGCTGCCGTGCTACCAGAGCTGGACTTAGCTGAATTGAAGACTACCATATTGATTCTCATTTCATGTCCAGTGGTGAATCTCCCTGATGGATTAGTGGATGACTTCTTTGGTTGTTGGCAATTGAAATAGATGCTGTCATACATTTTTCTGTACCCCTGAGGCGAGAGTATCTGCACTACTGGATCCCTGTTGAAAATGCAGGTTTCCCTGAGGCAACATTTACATTTTCACTGTGTGTGCTAAGATAACGTACTTGCAAATCTGATGTCCATTGTAAAAGACTGTTTCTTGAAACCCAATAACTCTGCTACAGGGACACCCCTTTCTTTTGAATACATATGGCTGTACCCATGTTACCCACTGTTCTCCCTTATTGTATTATTGTTATTAGACGTGACACACCTCACATATTCTCCTACAAACAAAAGATGATAGGAGGATGCTTGCAATAAGTCTAACCACTGACAATCACTTGGGGTAGCATTCCAACCCATCATTCTTTTGCCTATGGTGCCATCTGAGATTAGACCCAGCCATATGCAAATCAGTCTTGACCCTGCTCCAATAGGATCAGTCCAGACTGAACTGCCAAGCCAGGTCCTCTCTGAACCGAAACACAAGCAACCCAAGAGCAGTTTTGCCCTGATTAGAGCTCTTCAGTGGAGTGTAGTTTGGTTCCAGTGGCACAGTGAGCAAGGGACCCACGTCTGGGTATGCTCTTAGCCACTTAGGGCACACAAAAGGTGATGGAGGATGCTTGCAATAAGTCTAATCACTGACAATCACTTGGGATAACGTTCCACCCCACGCCCCTATGTGGCAAGAGTGTTCCCAGTCGTGGGTCCTGTGCTCGCTGTACTACTGGAACCAGGCTATACCTGGCTGATGAGCTGTTGTTAAGACAAAACCAGTCCTAGGTTGCTTGTTTTACGGTTCGAGGAGGACCTGGTCTGGCACTTTGGGCTGGACTGTTCCCATGAGGAGCAGGGTCAAGGCTGATTTCCATATGGCTGGGTCCAAACTGAGGTGGCATGGTGAGCAAAAGCACGAAAGATTAGGATGCTACCCTAAGTGATTGCCAGTGGTTAGACAGACTGCAAGTATTCCACCCATCACCTTTTATATGATTGATGTACCATCACATATTTTCCTGACAGGCTATCAACCCTTTGTGCCTTGTCAATCATAAATCCCCTTGCAAGGATAGTTTTTCAGATTTGTGATTTGGACTTGGGAGCTGGAAGACACACCCACCTCCTGGTCACCCCCCCCCCGTCTGCGTCAGGAAAAAGATCACAAAGTTACCCTTTCCCCAAAGTGACAGACAGCTCAGACTTTGAACCAGCTACTTCACTTGCGGGAAGAAGGACAATCAATGTTCCAGCTCTCCCACAAGCAGGTACCTCTTAGACCAGAACTTTGAAGAGTTAAAACGAAATTTGACTTACAGTCATTATTGAGGGCTGTTGCTTACAGAATGATGACTTTTAGCTGCTTGATTCCCCTGCCTCCTCCTCAACTTCTGAGCAGAGACCGTGCAGGAATAATCCTGTGTGAAGGGACTGTTTGTCTGCTTAAAAGTCACTTTGAGGACCTCAAACACTGCCAACTCAAGGAGCCAGGGACCTGTCCAGGACTGCTTCGCCATTTCACCACAGAGATTGTGGAGGTTGCCCAGGAGGGAAAGACAAGCAGTGGTGGAGGAGTGGATTCAACAGTCAAGGACAATGACAACAATGAATGACAAAGTGCAGGTGGATAGAACTTGACCAATGTCTTTCCCTGATGAGCTTACTACCTGCATTAATGAAAGCGTTTTACTCACTTCCCTTGGGCAGCCCCACATTCCTGAACAACAACAAACCTTCTACCTCCAATATGCTGGATGTTATACTGGGGCTAAGATTCCCTTTACTGGATGCAAGATGTCCGGAGCTACCTGGCGATTCCTGGTCTTTGTAGTGAAACATTGATGGTTCACAACGGTGGCCGCAAAAGTGATTGAGCCATAGACTTCTTCAGCTCCCAAAGGACATCTCCAAGTTCCTAAGTCACTAGAGCCTTCAACAACATTTCAATGTTGACCAAGACTTGTGGTGATCCCCCGGCATAATCATTTGTTGACAGTGACTAATGGATCCTAAGATATCATACCTTTAAGTTTCAGCAGTAGCTCTAACTATATCCAATCAAACTCCTCCCACCTCAAGACACAGAAACAAGTAGACTGAAACCGGCAGGGACCATAAAGGTGGCCCAGTACACCAACCACTGACCTCGAGGTCCTCATGCCGGGGGGGGGGCATCTAGAAAGTTCACTTGTAACTGGCCAGTCTACATTGCACCCCCAACCAACCATTGCGGCGCAAGGAAGACTGTGTGGCACTGGTGAACGGAGTGAAACATCGGCTGGCTCACCTCCACAAAGTCCAGCAGCCTCCCAAACATAACTGTACTCTTTTTCTCACAGAACTCCTTAGCAGTGGTCATATGTCATGAGCGCCCTTGAATCTTTACCAGACTGGTGTACTAGACATTACCGGTTCTAGAAGATGACCTCTGATCAGACATTGGCTGCCTGTCTAGTGGCAAAGCCCATATTAACTAGGAAGACCCAATCACTGTTTTATGAGTTTTTCAAGGCTATATTTGTTGATGAGAGTGAATGGCAGATGGTAATGGATGACAGTCCTAAGACCTACTAAGCGAGGTGTGCTGCAAAGTGAAGGGATGCTACTGTAGTAGTTGCATTGAAGAGTAATGCGACGGTAAGTTATATTCCATGGCAAAAACATGGGGAATGTAGTCTAGTGGTGTAAGTATTATTGTATGTCAACCATAGTGACGGGAACAAACGAGGTGTCTGTGAACACCGTGAAAAAGTCACATTGAAACAAGTCTTTTTATCCATCACGACTGCGCTGGATACTTAGGATGTCAGTACCTGGCTGTCAATCGATACTGCACTGCTGGCCTTCTTGCTATGAGGACTTAAATATATGTATTGCACATTGTAAATACAAAATTATTTGTGCACAAATATGAAGATTATGAATCGAGACAACCTGTGTGAAAACAACATAGGAACAACATCTACGTCACAGAGTGTAAGACAAGGGACCTCAAGGTCTACCTACCGCCGCAACTTTCCAATCTCGTGTTCTCGTACTTTATTGATTGATGTTACTCTCCAGGTGTGCTGTGTACACCATGTCTGCACCGAAAACCAGGAGAAAGAAGTACAACAGAGGTTGCTTGCACTCCTCCTTATCTTGGGGGAGGTGGGATACTGCCAAAACCCATTGGGGCTACTACATGTCTTGTCCTCATCCCCACCCCTCTGGGAAGGTGCATTCCTAGACTGAATCTCCCCAGAGAATGGCCACTTCCAAAGCCAGCTGGGATTATCAAGCCTGACATGCAGCAGTGTGACCAGGCCATGTGCTCTTTCCAGGCAACCACTGCACCAGTCCTTTCAGGGAGGCTTGGAGACCCCATGAGAGAGGGCGCAGCCCCCGATCGCACCTCCAAGCAAAGGGCTGGAAAGTCACTGAGGGTTCGCTATTGAGAAGTGACCAGTCTGATAGATGTCTGGATGGTTTCGTTAGTCTGGTGATAGCCATTCTAGATGGAAAAAATTGTCAAAACTGGTTGATGACGATGATTCGTCAGAACCATTTTCTTCAAGTTGTGTTTTCGTGGAATAAACATGCAACCTCTCCATTTATACAGCACACCCTATACGTGGTAGCAATTTATCAAAATAACCTTAAAGGAAATGTGACGTCTTCAAATTGTTATGCGGTGAAGGAAGGCACAGTAAGATACTGTAATGTGACCCACAGAAACTCCATAGTTTCTTTTGTGAGCTTGTCTTCGTTTGGTATGTCTGTGGGGTGTGTTTAAGTGTATGTGTGCATGTTGTGTGTATGTGTCAAACGATGGAATTTGTGTGCTGTGTGTCCATGCTTGTGGTTTTCGCAAGTGTTTGCGTGCTTGGGTATGAATCTTTGGTGCATGTGGGACTTGAAAGTAATTAATACGCTCCTTACCAATGTACAATGTATTAAGATCAAGCACTGGAAAGAAAATTTGGACACCTTACAAGATCTGTGAATCTTTAACGTCTATATCCCCCAGGATCCAAACTGGATTCATTAACGATAAAAACATTTGAGTCAATCGATTCAGTATTAGAATCTAAAGGGTACCCCCCCTGTCATTCTAACAGGAGACTTTAATGGGGAAAAATTCAAATGCACTACTGAGAAAGTCGGAGATTGGCGAGCAAGAGGAAGCCTTGTCAATCCTACTACCAGTATTTCCAACAAAGATAAAAGCAGATAAACGTGGGAAAATACTACTCACTGCTGTAACAGCAATGAATGGAGTTGTACTAAATGGAAGTGTAGAAGGAGATATCCCCGCTGCTTATACGAGAAAAGGTAACTCCAGCTCTTCTATTCTAGACTACATAATATGTAGTCAAGATCTATTTAGGAAAGCTCACTTACTAAATATTAAATTTACACAAGAAAGTGATCACGCAATTCTGTACCTTAAAATTGGAATCACACTGCAGCCTACATTCCCATGGTCCTTAAAGCAGGTGTATGGTACCCCTGAAATAGAACAGGAAAAAGGGCGGTTAATATGGAATTCAAAAACAATCAATAAAATGAACCCTGCAATCACTTCATCACTATTATCTCAGTGCAACAAATCAAAAGATCTGGTAACAAGTTTTGAAGATCTCATTTCCACGGTTGTGGCCATTATGCATGAAATTCCAAATGGTCAAAAAAAAGCACTTGGGACATCGAAAAAGAAAGAGCCCAGATCATGAAACAACCAAGTTAAATAAATTCATTTGATTGCAATTTCAAAACTTTTTGGGGATTAGACAGAAAGAAATTAAAAAGCTAAAAAAAATCCATCAGAGGAAAAAAGGGAAAAAACAACAAGTTCAACAGGATAAAAACTGGGTTGATATCCAAATAGCAGTCAAACAAAAAAATAGTAAGACGTTCTGGAGCTTAATTGCTAAAGAAACAGGGACAAGTAAAACTCTGCACACTTCTCCAGTTCCATCATCGGAGTGGGAAAAATACATCTGTGAGTTATATAAATCAAACATGAGCCAGGAAAATCTGAACAAAGTTACTCATAGGAAAGAAAAAAATAACCAAGATATCCTAGCCCCAACAGCCCGGCAAATAATACACTACATAAAGAACGCTAGATCTACCTCAGCAATGGGACCCGACATTGATCACGAATTTCGTTGCGCGCGCTGCATCGCCAGCAGCGCGCAATGAAATTCGTTTTATTTATTTATATGTCTACTTACCTCTATACGGCCGTATTCCGTACTTTCAGTTGCGGTGCGCCCATTGGGGCGCTGGGGCGTTGCCCCACTAATGCACATGGCCCCAAAGTGTCGCGGCATATAATTAATAAGCAGCACTGCAGCAGACGAGACGACTCAAGTAATACTCCTGTACGTCTGGCAGACGTACAGGAGTATTACTTAAAGTCCGTGCCGGGCGGTCACTGACGATCACCGGGCGACGCCCGAGCAATCATCAGGACAAGGGGGTGGTGGTGACGTGGGGTCTAGCGCACTTAGTGCGCATGTTCAGTTCTGGGCTGGTCATTTTTCTGACCAGCCCGAACATGCGCATTAGCCTGCACATTAGAAGAGCGGGGGTTGCTTCATGGCGCAGCCCCCGGTCTCCTAATGGGCGGGTGTGTACCCTTGCCCTAGCCAATCCTGGCGCTGCTGGAGCAGCGTCTGGATTGGCTTAGTCAGAGCGAGGCACTCTAGTCGGACACTCAGACTGCGACACGACGACGACACACCTCGTGTTCTGGTGCGAGGGCCGAGGCTGCCTGCAGTGCCTGGCTGCTACTACTGCTCGTCGTGGGTGGCTCCGGTAAAGAATAAGAGACTGGACGAGACTTCACTTCACGACGTAAAGTTTAAGTAAGTATTTAAAAAGTGAGCTGATGCCTGATGACCATAAATATACTATTTTCCTTTCACCCGCGCCACCAAGCTGATTGTTGTAAGTAATAGTACATTTTAAATTACTTACAGCAATCAGCTTGGTGGCACGGGTGAAAGGAAATGCTCATGTTAACGTTAGCATTTTCTTAGCGTTGCTCGGCGCTCTCTAAAGTGCACAATCAAAGCGCCGGCCATTAATATACTCTTTTCCAGGAAAAGAGTATATTAATGGCCGGCGCTTTGATTGTGCACTTTAGAGAGCGCAGAGCAACGTTAACATGGGCATTTTGTTAACGTTGCTTAATGGCCGGCGCTTTCATTGTGCACTTTAGAGAGCGCAGAGCAACGTTAACATGGGCATTTTCTTAACGTTGCTCTGCGCTCTCTAAAGTGCACAATCAAAGCGCCGGCCATTAATATACTCTTTTCCAGGAAAAGAGTATATTAATGGCCGGCGCTTTGATTGTGCACTTTAGAGAGCGCAGAGCAACGTTAACATGGGCATTTTCTTAACGTTGCTTAATGGCCGGCGCTTTGATTGTGCACTTTAGAGAGCGCAGAGCAACGTTAACATGGGCATTTTCTTAACGTTGCTCAGCGCTCTCTAAAGTGCACAATCAAAGCGCCGGCCATTAATATACTCTTTTCCGAATCTGGATTCAAAACTTTGCTTAAGGTCTTTCTAAAACAGTTTATGTCAGTTTTAGCAGGGGCAAAGTATAGCATTTGCCTTTCATGAAGAGTGTGTCCACGCAGGAAGTAATCAACTGGATCATATATTTTTGTTTCGCCACTTCCTGTGCTCCTGCATAAGAGTGCTACCATTACAGGAAATCATGTTACTGTGGACATCTTTGTGGCATGGCTTGGTGAGCCTGTTTGAATGGTGAGCTGATAGCAGTGCCCCATTGGCTTTTTTTCGCTGTCAACTTAGGGCTGCAGCTATGGGTGTCACGTTTGTGTCCTGGTCATGTAAATGCATAGTGATGCTTGTGCTATGTATATTTTATATGTCAAATAAAAAACTTTATGATAGGCTCAACATCAGAAATCTGGTTCCTGGTGGACGGAGAGCATGGTCTATGCTCCAGCCTCTTTGCTTCTCGTGGGAAGGTCGAGGAATGAGCTACTGTCAATTGCCCATCTCAGATAAACATATAGTGGCTTAGCCACGCCAGATATCTAATCTCAAGTTGTCTTACTTCAGGCGTGAGTAGCTCACTCACTTCAGGGAGTTCAGTGATCCCATGTCAGTTATGTATATCTCACCCAGTCCAGAGATATCAAGCTCCCCATTGTTATATGACTTCTCTTTATTAATATAATAACTGCACTTTCACAATTGCTTTATTAACCTTCCTGTTTTCTCAAATTTGCTTGAAAATTCACCATTTGTCCACCCCTTTGGTTGTTCGGGCTCGCTCGCTACGCTCGCTCGCTACGGTGCTCTATGAAATTCATTTTCCGCCTACCACTTACAAATGTCACCAGCCGCCACTGCGTACTTTACTACCCCCACCCTGCCCCTCCCCCGTCCCACGTCACCGCCCGGCAGCACTCCCACCACGGGCTGCTACTGGAAAATACAACCAGCATTTGTGATTTGTGTGTCAGAGGAGTGCAAGACCTACCGCATGTATTGTTCGAATGTCCAAATCCAACAATGGTTGAGGCTAGACGCCGGTATATAAACCCTATCCGTACTAGATTCAATATAATTACGGTACAAGGTCTTATATCGCTTTTTAAATCACCTCCTGATGAATTTGTTTGCCATAATTTGTATACATTTTTTAAGAGTTTTTAAAACTGTTTTGATGTAGTTATATTGTCATGGTTTTAATAGAATGTATCTCTCATAATTTGTTGTCCTCTGCAGAGGACTAAATCAAACTAAATAAAATTCTTGAATTTTTGAATTTTTGGAATTGGTGCATGTGCATCTGTGCAGTATGTACTCATCCGTGTCTGTGCGTTATGGTTTGTGTGCATGTATCCGTTACTGTGCTGTGTGCGTCACTACTGTGTTTGCCTGTGGTGCGTGTCCATTTGTGGCGTGAGGGTTCTATTTGTGCAGCAGTGAAATCGAGCATTTCAGGTGCGCCTCTTGTGCCGCTGTTAGATGACGTTGAGTGGACATCACTCCTACAGCCAGGCCGTGGACAGCAGCGTGAAGGGGCTGTCCTTACAGTCACAGAGAGAGAGGGCGGCCAGGACAGTCCTGCGCACAGTCCGGAGTCTGGGTCTGGCAAGGGAAGAGGGTTTAGTGAGAGCCGCCGACAACTGGACTGCGCTTCTAAGGGACCGAGGCGCTTCACTTGTATGACTAAATGTCCCTTCGAGTGAGCACGCCCCCGTGACAGCACAGCCATGACCCCCTTTAAATGCCATGAGTGAGCACGCCCACTGTGGCAGCACAGCCCTGGCTCCCTGTTTTTTTTTTCTATCCCCCTCGACTGTGTGTCTGGGCGCTCGACACAGTCAGAGTATCTCTCCTGTCTCCGTCTTCTGCGGCTGCCCGCGGCCCCCGCAGGGGGCCACCCTAAACGGGCGGCCCCTTTAGTGCCATTTGGGCACTTCCCCACCCCCCAATGATGTGCGGGACTCAAGGAGGAGTCCCCCTACCAGACGCGTCACTTCCGGCACGCAGAGGAGGTGGGGAGGTATTTATGCCTCCCCCCGGCCATCTTGGCGTCCTCTTTGCGCCGGACACGCCGTCGTGCAGGGTTGGGCGATCGTCGTCGCCGTCGTGTCGCGATTCGCTGGTGGGGAGGCTGCGTTTTCGCGAGGTGAGTCGTTGCTGGGGTTAAGCATCCCTCAGACCCTACGGGGGGCGCATGCTGGGGCTGGTTGGCCTGGCTATATTTGTGGTTCCCCCCTCCCTAGTTCAATTGTCTGGCGGGCTGAGGAGTGTGGTGCTTGGGGCCCCCTCTTGCCCTCACGGTGCTGAGCCAGTGTTGTGGCCTCCCTGCTGGCTGTTTCAAGCCCGCTTCACTTCTCTGTCGTTGCGGGGGGGGCGACCATTGCGTCTCCGTTTCCAGTTGGGCCTGGGGGGGGGGGGCCGAGTTGTGTCAGTGGTCGCGCCCCCGCGCCCAGTTGATAAATCAGGGTGGCTGCTAGCATCAGGATAAAAGGGTGCAGTGATCTTTGCGCCGGACACGCCGTCTGGAGGGGGCTCCTCCTCGAGCCCCGCATTCCGACACCCCGTCTCGTGCTGTCTGCTGGTCGGGGAATCGCACTACAGATCACTGGGTCGCGCTGTGCGAGGTGAGTGCGGGCAATGCCCCATGCCCCCTCCCCGGTCCCATATGGCCGCCCCCGCGGGGACCCTTTAGCCGAGACACAGGTCAATCCGGCATCGGCTGTAGGCTCGGTGTTCGAGAGCCGGGGCATGCAAGTGGGGGGGGGGGCAGGGTCCAGTGGATCTGGTCCCAGCCCCTCATCGCACGGGCGTCTCGACCAGCAGGTAGCAGCCCGAAACAGGAGACGTATAGACCCCCGGGGGACGAGCGCCTGACAGACTGCTAAGACGGCTGCCTTTGTCGCCGCGCCTCGTGTAGTGCCTTGAGCCAGCGTCTTCTAGGCGGCAAGTCCTTGGGAGTGGGCACCCTGTGCGCTCCTCGGGCGCTGCGGCGGGGTGGCACAGCCCATACATGTCACGCGGAAAAGTGCCACAGTAGCGTCGGGTGACGGACAGGGGTTTGTAGGCGGCCCGGGTTGGCGTGCGGGCTAAGGCGTTATTGCCTCCCCCTCCCTAAGGCGACTTATGGGGCTCCCCCCCCCCCAAGGCTGCGGCGCTACCAAGGGCTGGTGAGGGCGCCAACGGGCGCGTGTCTCTACCCCCGCTTGTGGGCCCTGTGGGCGGGGGTAGCCAGTTTCCGCACAAGTGGATCCCCTGGTGCCCTTCCCCCTCCCCTCAGGGTCAAGGATACACAATGCAGGTTTTGGGGGTCTCACCAGAGGCGGAGGTTACCCGGCAATGGCGCGCGGCGGCCGGCAACATTTTTCCTCGGCCTTCCGCCCCTTGTTGTCCCTCGCGCCAGGGGCCCTTGGTTGGGGCCCGCCGGCGGCCTCCTGGCTGCTCTCTCTCGCGCGCTCGCCCTGGGGTGCGCTGGGTCCCCTGGTGGCGGCGCGGCAGTGGGCTGGATGCCCTGCACCCGACGGGGCATGGCGCGGCGGCGCTACTTTTGCAGCGAGCGGGCCCGCATGAGCTCAGTCAGGGGGGTCACTGCGGCACGGTACCCCACTGTGGGGTTTCCTGGCCCCTCGGTGCTCCCGGCAGTATTGCCGTTTACGTGGTTGTGTGCCGGGTGGCCTCTCCGTCGGAGCCCTTTTCCGGCGTCGGGCTGACTCGGTTCGGCTCTGCGGTGCTTCGGTCTTTTCCCTGGGGAACTCTGGGGTTGCCGGTTCGGGCCTGGGCCGCGCCACGCGCCTGGACCGGTCGGAGCACGTGGCCGGGAGGGAGGGGTTGCCCTGACCGTCCCCCCCCTCCTCAGCCACATGGGCAGCAGGAGCTCCGGGGGTCCTGTCCCAAACTGCGGTGCCTGGCGGGGGGTGCATAGTTGTGGGACACCTCGGTGTTCAGCGGGTTTCCGCAGCGAACCTCCCTGGGCTTTCGCCGGCTCCGCGGTATGAGATGAGGGCGCCTTGCTGGAGGGAGCCCTCATCCCAGCATGCGACTTTTCATTGCGGGTTTGCCTAAGTAAGCAACCTTCAGGTTACATCAGCGTTGTAGTAGCGATGTGTATTAGTGAGGACCACGTGTGGGTGGCACAGTGGTGTGAGGGTGAGGACAGCTGGGGGACCTCCTCTGGGTCATGCTCCTGGTAGTTTCCTACTTGCAGATGGTTAAACTGGGCCGCGTCCCAGCGCCTGCTGGTAATGCGCATCAGACTGCGGTCAGTCGGGCCTTCGATTTGTCACCAATGCCATCAATTAACAACTTCGACGTATTACATAATGATCACCAGCCATGGAGATAAAGTTACATACAATGCATTGTAACGGTTATATTTCAAAACAAATCAATGCTTTCATGTTATGCACAGCGCCTCGGTGAGTCATGTCATCATTAGTGATGTGTGCTTTATATTGCTGGTATTCAGAGATGCGGAGAATTTGCGGTTAAATAATATTGCAGTTATGCCATCATGCGAGTCACTGAGCCTTAATCAGGCTTGTCGTGGTGATAACCTGAAAGTCCCGGTCAGGCCGGTAATCACCGCATTTCACGTAGGAGGCCCCGCGACCAACAACCATAGACAAAGATAACAGTCCTGACTTGCTGTAGGGATGATGTTACTTGCTATATTACATATCTGGATTCAATGAACGTAACAGCCAGATGCTAGTCGTGCGGCACACTATTCTAAGCACCCGTGGCTGCGGGTGGTGCAGGATGGCCTCTGTCGCGGTCTGCTCGTGGCTTGAGGGAGCTTATGGCACGTGGCACAAATGTGTAGTTGTGCGTGCCTCTTGGGGGTGCTCCACTGGCCACGGCTGGGAGGTTTGGTGGAGGTTCCACACATTGTTTGCAATGTTGTCCCCTTCCACTGGTGCATGTCACAGGTACTGTTAATCTTGCAGCCCTTGGTGTGTGGGGCAGCAGATGGGGTGGTTACCAGTCGACTAGGAGACCGATGCCCGCATCTGCAAAGAGTGTTTGCACTGGATAGGGCAACTCTGTCCCTCGTAATTCGGTAAATCTGTCTGTGCGTAAGTCCTGGTACAATGTAAGGGGTGCTCATGTAAGGCGCTCCGATACCTTCAGCTTGAGCATGTGCTAGATAGAACTGTGAAGTCACCCAAGAGCACCTTGCACTTTTGAGTAAAAAGTGACTGTTATACAAGCATACATGTGAAGATTTACTAGTGTCACTGAAATGTGGGAGCGAGTTGAGCACAGGTTCAGGACCTGTCTCTTTTCCTCTTTCTGTTATTTGTTACTTCGGATACCTCCCTGCCGGTGGTTTCAGGTTACGAACTGGGTGGCAGCAACCAGACGCAGAGGGAAGCTGGGTTCTTAGTAGGCCATGAGCCAGTGAGGGTGCTGTGACTCCTCAGCCCATGACGCTGCACAGGCCGCTAAACTTTGCGTATGGTGGGCTGCACCTGGAGCAGCGAGTGCGTTGCACAGTTCCATGGACAGCCATGCTTCATTTGCAGTGGGCATGAGGATAGTTGTGCTGAACAGGTGATGTAACAGGCACTCATGTATAGCGTTGCAATACCTTTGCGTGGCTCCATTGTGCTACATTCTATGATTGTGGAGCCAAACCTGAGCCAGGTGGTAGGGGGTAAGGGCCAGATTTGTGGGCTAAACAAATGTGGATGGGATTTGCATGGGCGCAGGTGGCTGTGTGCCCAAGGGGGACGGGGATCCGTAGGCCCCCACGCTTGATTCAATACTCAGGGCACCAGTGTTTCTTAACTGGTCCGGTGATTCAGGGTGCAGTCTGTGCTTATGTGGTTTACGGGGCGAGGCTCCGAAGTCTGGCGGTGGCAGCACGTGCATCTTTCTGCAATGGTGGCCTGGCTGCTGACCAGGCGATGCCAGGCATAGATGGAGCCTAATGTTTCTGTCCATTTAATATTTTGGACCCCTGGGTGCGGCACGTTGTCTGCTTGGTACTGTATCTCTGGGGAAGGGGTTTGATTCATTAAGCGAATGATGCCACTCTCGCAGAGCAGTGTGGGGCCTGGACAATAGTTTGTGTCCATTCCATCTACCCTTTCTGGCAGGAGCTGACTGCTGCAATCTCCGTCTGAAGTGTCAATTGTTGATTATATTATGGTTTCAAGTGCATGCAATGACAATCGACACTGCGTTCCTTTCAACACTTTACCCTGGATGGTAGGTGGTAAATTCAAGCTATTGGTATTCGTAGGTATTTTAGCTGAGTCGAAGGGGGATCGGAGTGGCTTTAAGACACCCCCCTGAACTTGACTAAGTCAGTTTGCCTTACATTTTCAGAGTCTGGTTTAAGGCCATTGTAGATAGGGGGAACCTTTTACCACTTATTTTCAAACATGCAAAGCGCAGTGCCTAGGTGCTAGTGTGCCATGGCCTGCGTGGTGATAGTTGCGGTTTGGACTGTGACTGTCAGGAGGACTGTACCATGTGGCCATTCCAGTGTTGGGAACTGGAACACTGTGGGCACGGCACTGCGTCTGGCAGGGTGCATCCACGTTGCATGGGCTCTGCCTCCCTGCCCTGTCAGGGGTGCACAAGCCTAATCAGAGCCATAATCATTCCGGGCCTTGGCCCGTTGATGCATGCGTCGGTTTGTGCAGCACAGTTCTTGTGTCAGGGCTTTCTAGTGGTTTCGTTTGGCTGCGGCTGGGTTTTACACACGTCTACCTGTTTATTGGCTGGCGCTGCACTTGGTCATCAGTCTGTACCCTTGTACTGGGGATCATCCAGGGAAAGGGGCACATTAGGGCTTAGTCAGCCCAGAATATGTACAAACTGGCACGCGGTGCGTTAGGGTTTGTACCACACAGAGCTGGGGGTGTCTCAGTGGGCACACTCACTGGCCGTGCATTGTGCTTTGACCGGTTTGTTTAATCTTTTCATAAGGAAGAGATATGTGGGGTATCTAATTGCTCACAGCATGGCACATTAAGGTGGGCGCAAACCGGGTTGTTACCCATTAAATGTTTTATAATAAATGCTTTGGGGCACTTACAGCAGTGAGCGAGCTTCCTGAGGACTTGAGGGTTTGTAGCACTCCCCTCCCCCAGGCCACAGGGCTTTCAGCAGAATGGCCGCTGTTCAGAGGGGGATTTCTGTGCAGTGCTTGTAGAACGTCATGTACCATTAAGGGCATGTTCTACGAAAGGGCAGACCATTGGAAGCTGTCCAATAAAATCAACGTTTGCGGGTTCTTGGACTATTTCCACTGGCGCATTGTCTAGCTACTGTATTAGGGACGGCCCCAGTGTCAGTGACTATAGTTGGTTTTCGGATGTAGTCCCCAGTTACCGCCGGCATTTCTACTGGCCTATCGCTGAACGGACTGTGTGTCCGGGCTTTCCTAGTAGCGAGGGTAGAGTGTGGTGGTGTCCTCACAGCACTGGCGATGGCGTCCTTCATCCAGTGATTGCACCCATGCCGCACTTGGTAGTTGTACGTCACTCTGTGTCTTGCGGACTACATACAGCGCCCCTATGGGAGACTGGAGAATACTCTCGCCGGGCGACAAGCTTATCCATGGGTTCCAGCTGAGCGACTTTGAGTTTCGCTTAAGTGCCTGCGGGCAGCACTGGTGTTTTGCGGGGCGAGCCCGGGGACCGTCGAGCTGGTTTGACTTGCCCTCTGGGCTGCCGGCCAGGCTCCTTTCAGGTATGGGGCGGCGGTGGCAGGGGTTGAGGGTCCGCAGCCAGTGTGTGTTCGGGCCCTGTCTGGCGTGCCGTCTTCTGACAATGGCGTTGTGAAGAACTTCAGCTCGTGGGCATTGGCAAACTTTGCCATGATGGGGGCTCCGAGATATGTTGCCTTGGGCTTTGGACACAGGCCCCAGTCTTTTGGCGGGGGTCAGCGGATTGACCCTGCACTGACATGAAGCCAAGTTTACTTCGCGGGGCTCTGCTCACACTAGAGGTGGGCCAAGTCCACACCAAGCACAGGATGAGAGTGCGGTGTCAGTCATATATGGCGATTCATGCGAATATGCCAGATGTAGCGAATATGACATCACAGACTTGGCCAGTGATAAGACCACAGTTCATCTTTTGTCCCAAGACAGACAATAGTTATGGACAGGCTCTGTTTTGCTAAGAATAGTTGCTTTGTCTCACTCGAGTGCCGCACATGTCTGTCGCGGTATAACAAGGTCAATTTTGTCTCCAACGCGGGTATTGTGCTCGGCCATTCCGTTGGCAAAGGGCTGCTGGTTTCTCCACCTAGCATGCGCGCAGGTGACCTGTCGGGATAAACTGCTGCTAGTGGTTTTGTTTGGCTACGGCTGAGTTTTACACACGTCGACATGTTTATGGGCTGGCGCAGCACTTGGTCATCAGTCGGTATCCTCGTACTGGGGATTTGCCACGGCTGGGTTGTTGACAAGAGTGTACATGTTTATGGGCTGGCGCAGCACTTGGCCATTCAGTCCGTACCCTCGTACTGGGGATCATACAGGGAAAAGGGCACATTAGGGCCTAGTCACCCCAGAATGATATGTACAAAATGGCACGTGGTGCGTTAGGGTTTGTACCACTCATAGCTGGGGGTGTCTCAGTGGGCACACGCACTGTCCGTGCATTGTGCTTTGGCCGGTTTGTTTATTCTTTGCATAAGGAAGAGATATGTGGGTATCTAATTGCTCACAGCATGGCACATTAAGGTGGGCGCAAACCGGTTTGTTACCCATTAAATGTTTTATAATAAATGCGTTGGGGCAACTGCAGCAGTGAAGGATGCATCCTGAGTGCCTAGGACTTGAGGTTTAGTAGCACTCCCCAGGCCCACAAGGCTTTCAGCAGAATGGCCACAGGCTCTAGCAGGTCAAAGGGGGATTCCTGCGCAGTGCTTGTAGAATGTCACATCCATTAAGGGCATGTCACTACTAGAGTGGAAGCTAGGTGGGTAGGGGATCCCGCCCCCTGCCTGCGCTGGCCTTACAGCTGTGTGGAGCCAGCCTCATTTGAGGTGCGCCCAGGTGGAAATTGTGTACTTCGTAATGTTCATGACCAATGCGGTTTGTGGTACCTCCTAGCGGATCCACTGAAGGTGTACTGCAGCTAAACAGTAATCTGGGGATCTGGGATTCCATCACTGTTGAGGGTCTGAAGCAGCCAGGGACGGGCAGTAGGTTCTGTGCATCTGTGATCCGTTGGCAGTTAGCAAGCGGGGTGCGTTGTGTAAGTTATCACTGCACAAAAGGGTGAGGTGCCTCCAATATTGGGCACTAGACATATATTGTTTCAACCAGATTGACACCATTAAGGTGTTCGCCAGGGTTTTAAAGCAAAGTGGGCCTGTGCAAGCATCTGGTCAACGGGGCTAGGTAAGTGCACCCCAGAACCAAGGGTAGGTGACTTGTTCCTGCAGTTAAGCTCATATGCCCCGCCCTGTTAGCTACATTAACCCCGCTGCGTGGGACGCTGTCAGCCAGCATAGTGTGCTACCGTTCCAGGAAAGGGGGAACCAAGGTGCCAAGCACAAAAGGCTACTATGTAATAGAGCATTTGGCCCCTCCAGTGTCCACCACAAAAATGAACGGAGGAGGCAATTTTCCGCCACTGGGGCTGCTCAGGGTGGGCAGTGTTCCAATTCTAAGGACTCCTCTTCCCCACGGACTGCCCGAGGAGGTGAGGGCAGTGGGATTTGCAATGTTACCGGTATTTTCTCGCCCATACAGGGGCAGAAGGGTACATTGCAGGATTCAGCATAAACAGATTGGGGGGCGGACCGATAGACAATGTGCACCGGTAACCTCAAGAGCGAGTTGTAAGATCAAAATCTCGCAGCGGCAAGTCAGCCAAGTGACATGCGTCAGTTGGTTAGGCCTGAGTGTGTGCCGTGGCTCCAATAGCTGCATGAAAGATAGGTTTGGGGCACAATCACTGACAATTCAAGAGCACACACGGCACCCGGTCCAGTAGATGAAGGCCATATGCTCAGGTGCGGCTTGATCTTGTGGAGGGCTATTATTCCTGGAATAACAAAGTGCTAGGTCATTAGCTGGTTGAGCATCTAGGGTCACAGCTGGTTAGCAGGCATGTGTGTATCCGTGATCGAGCTTTAGTTAAAGCAAGCCTGGCAGGTGGCGTAAGTTGTCACTGCAGCGGTTGCTGTGACTGCAATAGTGTGCGCAAGGCGGACAGCCATGCTCGCCATGGTTTATTAACACAGAGGTCGGTGCACATGTCTGGGCACCCTCAACAAAGTAGGTGCACTCTGCTCCCTGGGCAGGTTACGGGTTGCTTCAGTTAAGCACAGCCAGAGTATTTAGCCTGGTAGTGGAAGCGGTCTTCAAGCATGTGTGCTGCTGTTCCATATATTGGGGAAACAGGTGTTAGGGAGCACGAACTGCTAGAAGGCCTGCAACTTCAGGTTGCAGGAGGTGGGAGCCACATCAGCTTGTAGGGTAATACAGCGATGTTTAAGAGTAGAGCTCCCTCCTGGGAGGCCATCAGATTCTTGCAGCGCATGCGAGGCACTGGTACATTCCCAGAGAAGGATAACCCGCTCCATGCGCTAGTTTGCAGAACAGGGGCTTTGACTTCATCAGGCATGAGCTATGCCGGGCGAACACCAAAGGTTAATTTGACAGTGTTGGGGTGCATTTGGCACATGTGGGCTTGGATCTGTTCCTACTGGACAGGAATGAGGCCCGGGAAATTGTCAGGTTGCTGTGAGAAAAGGAGCTGTTTTGGTGGGGGGCTCTTTAGGCGACGGGGCCGCCTCCAGAGCTGTGGAGGAGTTACAGGGCGATCTGGAAGCAAATGGGTACAGAAGAGTACCTCTGCAAGAGCACAATAGGGGTGCCAGAGCCAAATCCCAGGAGCCTCATGGGAGGGTCCTGGAACAATTACGTCGGCGCCCCGTTAGTCCTTCGGGCGGTTGTGGGCCTGAACAACCGGGGGCTTGCCTTGCTACGCTCCGCCCTGAAAGGGGCGTGAGTAATAGGGACCAATGTGTCACGTGATCCAGTAAGGGGATCACCCCCATAAGGGTAGCGCTGATTGGTTACTCCACAGTGCTTGGCTCATCAGGCGGGCAGGGCAGCATAGGTTGGTACAGCTGCCTGCCCTTGGATCGCCCGTAAGATAACCCACCATATTGCATACTTTTGTATGGAATAAACCTGCAGCACTAATTTTCCCAAACAAAAGTTGTGTTGTGTATTTATTTATGCATGCATACTCTGTTGTGGTGTGGGTGGGGTGTGTTGCCAATAATGGGACTATGCGGCTGCCCGCGGCCCCGCAGGGGGCCACCCTAAACGGGCGGCCCCTTTAGTGCCATTTGGGCACTTCCCCACCCCCAATGATGTGCGGGACTCAAGGAGGAGTCCCCCTACCAGACGCGTCACTTCCGGCACGCAGAGGAGGTGGGGAGGTATTTATGCCTCCCCCGGCCATCTTGGCGTCCTCTTTGCGCCGGACACGCCGTCTCCCACCCTACCGCTTACCCGGCGTGGGGTTGGCAGGCGAAATACATAGAACGTTGTAATGTTTTCTTTCTCGTTGCAGGAGGAGTTACAGGGCGATCTGGAAGCAAATGGGTACAGAAGAGTACCTCTGCAAGAGCACAATAGGGGTGCCAGAGCCAAATCCCAGGAGCCTCATGGGAGGGTCCTGGAACAATTACGTCGGCGCCCCGTTAGTCCTTCGGGCGGTTGTGGGCCTGAACAACCGGGGGCTTGCCTTGCTACGCTCCGCCCTGAAAGGGGCGTGAGTAATAGGGACCAATGTGTCACGTGATCCAGTAAGGGGATCACCCCCATAAGGGTAGCGCTGATTGGTTACTCCACAGTGCTTGGCTCATCAGGCGGGCAGGGCAGCATAGGTTGGTACAGCTGCCTGCCCTTGGATCGCCCGTAAGATAACCCACCATATTGCATACTTTTGTATGGAATAAACCTGCAGCACTAATTTTCCCAAACAAAAGTTGTGTTGTGTATTTATTTATGCATGCATACTCTGTTGTGGTGTGGGTGGGGTGTGTTGCCAATAATGGGACTATGACTTCTCCGTTTTCCAGTCCTGAAGGAACAGCAACTTCAGCACCTTCAGGACAGGACTCGAACGCATGGCCGAGGGGGGCGTTCTCTGCAGGTCTGCGAAGAGCAGGGACTGGTGCCGGTCTGTGGGCAGAGCTCTATCCTCTCGGAGGGAGGACGGGGTATGTGAAAGAAAGGGGTTGATTCTGCTGTTGCAGAGCTAAATGGGGCTGTGCTGGAGCATTACTGCGCGCGCTCGGGCGGCTCTGTGCAAACCCGCTCCGCCAGCACAGTGTCAATCTGTATATTTGGCTTCTGTGCCCACGATTAGGATTCGGCTTGCGGTATGTGAGCTCGGGAGCTCCAAAGTTTCACTTTCTGAATGCAATGTGCGAACAGCTACGCGCGCCACTGACGAAATGCCGGCACTGCTCTGTGCAGCGGGTCTGTGGAGCATCAGCGTTTACCAAGGCTTGAACTAGACCAGAGCCGGGATGAGCCCTCTCCTCGCATGTGTTACTTGGTGAACTCTAAAGTTCAAAAGTCGCGCCCTCCCTCCCAAAGAAGGGGGGCTTCGCCCATCCTAATTCACCTGCGCATGTCCAGAAGATTTGCGAATATTGCATTTGTTTCGTGCAGTGTTGCATACACTACGATGGGGTTGTGGGTCATGGGTGGCTCGTGAGCTCCCGCCTTTGAGCCCACCCACCAGCGCACGGGATGAGCACCGTTTGGAAATAAAGTGGAGCCACGAAGTGATAATATGTGTGTGAGTGAAGAGCGAGATGTGAGCATGGGGGCTGCCGAAGTGTGCTTAGAAGAGCGAGATGTGAGCAGGGGGGCTGCCAAAGTGTGCTTAGAAGAGGGGGTTTGCGCAGAGGAGGCGTGAGACGTGAACATGCACGTGAGACGTGCAAAGGAAGGTGCGTGTGAGCAGACGTGAGGGGCGAGCAGGAGCGAGAGGTGTGCGCTAGAGTCGGGCATGTGTAGGTGAGAGAAGTGTACGTGAGAAGAGGAGACAGGTGTGGGGGGAAAGTGCTGAATGTGAAAGTGAATGGGGCTAGGAGTGTGTCGGAGAAGAGAGGAGTGCAGGGCGGTGAGGTGCGCTTGGAGGACGAGTGAGATCTGTCCTGGAAGCAGGGGAGGGGTATGAGAATTTGAGAGGTGTGTACAGAGGAGTGAGGTGTGCACAGGGGACTGAGGTGTTTACAGACGAGTGAAGTGTGAGCAGGGTTGAAATGTGTAAGGGAGGTTGAGGAAGGAGGAGACTGGTGTGTGTGCAGGAGAGTGAGGTGTGTGAAAAGGGGTGAGATGCGCAGATCAGTGTTGAGTGTGAAGCGGAATAAGCGATATCTAACGCAGTGCTTTGTGTACAGAGGGGCCGTGTTAAGCGTGAGTTGTGTGCCTGGGATTGAAGTGACTGCAGTGAAATTACTGTGTGTAAGGGAATGAGGTTTGTGCAGGAGAGCGTGGTGTGTGCAAGGTGAAGTCAGGTCTGTGCAGGAGAGGAGCCAAGTGTGTGCATGAGGGGGCTGAGTGAGGTATGCAGTCGTTAAGTGTGTGCAGACGAGTAATGTGTGTGCAGGGGTGTTATGTGTGTGCAGGCGAGTTATAGGTGTATGGGAGCTGTGTGTGCAGTGGAGTCAGGTGTGTGTAGGGTTGTGTGTGTGCAGGGGAGTTGCGCGTGTGTTGGGGAGTTAGGCGTGCAGGGTAGTTAGGTGTGTGCAGGGGGTCAAGTTTGTACTTCAGAGTGAAGAGTTTGCAGGGTAGGGTGAAATGTGCAGTGGAGTTAGGTGGGCGCAGGGGTGGCGTTTGTACATTGGATTGAGGAGTGTGCAGGGGGAGGTTTGTATATCGGAGTGAGGGGTGTGCAGGGGTGAGGTTTGTATATCGGAGTGAGGAGGGGTGAGGTGTGTGCATTGGAGTGTGGAGCGTGCAGGGGTGAAGTTTGTGCATTGGAGTGAGGAGTGTGCAGGGGGAAGTTTGTATATCGGAGTGAGGGGTGTGCAGGGGTGAGGTTTGTGCATTGGAGTGTGGAGCGTGCAGGGGTGAGGTTTGTGCATTGGAGTGAGGAGCGTGCAGGGGGGAGGTTTGTGCATCTGAGTGAGGAGTGTGCAGGGGTGAGGTTTGTGCATTGGAGTGAGGGGTGTGCAGGGGTGAGGTGTGTGCATTGGAGTGAGGAGTGCAGGGGTGAGGTGTGTGCATTGGCGTGAGGAGTGTGCAGGGGTGAGGTGTGTGCATTGGAGTGAGGAGTGCAGGGGTGAGGTGTGTGCATTGGCGTGAGGAGTGTGCAGGGTGACGGGTGACGGGTAAGGTGCTTGCAGTTGCGTAAAGTGTGTTCACAGGAGCAAAGTGTATGTATGGATGGTGTGAGATGAATTCACGGACAAGCATGGTGCTGGCCCAGCACATGATCCTCAAAGGGCTGTCGCTTGCTCCAGTGGCTGTTCCTGCCCACCCCCTCAGCTGCAGCCCTCCCCAACCCCCGAGCTGCCCACTCTAGTCCTTTCCTGGCTTCCTCCTCCCCCGCCCATGCTCTCCTCACTACGCCCGCCCTGTTGATCCAGGGCTGTGCCCGGCACGCGCCCGGCGCACGCACGGCAGGAGCAGAGGGGAGGGGGCACACACCCTTCTCCGAGTGAATGGAGCTGCGGGGCGCGGGGAGGGGCATCGGCAGCGCGTGGGGCTGTGTGTGCAATGAAAAGGCGGCAGCACCCCTCCGCACCTCCTGCATACATCACCGACTCCTATATAAATGTAAGGATTCGGGACAGACACGAGAAAGAGTTTGAAACAGCAGCCAGCGCACGCGAGCGCCACGAGCCTCCAAGGGAGCCCAGTAGCGCTGCCACTCCCTGGCCCGAGCCTCTAGCAGCATCGGGAGCAGGACCAAGAGCAGCAGCAACAGCATCCTTTTCGCCCTGACCCTGCCGAAGCATCAACGGAAAAGCGAGAGCAACAGCAGCATCCTCGACCCCCGAGCAGCAGAACCACCGGACAACCTCCAGCAGCCAGAGTCCGTGCCCGCCTGCTGCCTCCAGGCGACCCATCTTCTCCAAAAACAGAACAATCTCTTCTTCAGAGGGCGAGTTGTACCCCTGAGCCCAGAAACAGAAGAACCACATTGCCTGGGTGCAGACTGCACCCCTGAACCTCTGCACCTCCAGCAACAGCAACCTCTCCCACACAGCAAGCTGTACTCCCGTGCTCCGAGCCTCGACAGCTCCAACAGCAGAAGTGACAGCTTCCCTTTCGAGTCTGGAAGACACTCTGTGTTCCTAGCAGACCGATTTCCCACAGCTTTCCGAATCTCGTCTTCCCCAGCAGCAATATCTGCCCCCTTTTATGGACAGCACAAAGATGCACACTCTCGCTCCCCAACAGCACTTCCTGCCGCCCGCCTGTTACTTCACGTCTGGGGGGCAGAGCCTGCAGCTGAGCCCAGGCAAGCCCTCCCCACCCCCGGAGTCTGTTCAGAAGTCTGCCCCGGAGGCTAACAAGGGCCCGGGAGCCCAGGGGGCGGCCCTGAAGCGACCCCGCTCCTCCTCCCCGGAGCTGATGCGCTGCAAGCGGCGGCTGAACTTTACGGGCTTCGGGTACAGCCTGCCCCCCCAGCAGCCCGCCGCTGTGGCCCGGCGGAACGAGAGAGAGCGCAACCGCGTGAAGCTGGTGAACCTGGGCTTCGCCACCCTTAGGGAGCACGTGCCCAGCGGGGCCCAGAACAAGAAGATGAGCAAGGTGGAGACGCTGCGCTCCGCCGTGGAGTACATCCGCGCTCTTCAGGCGCTGCTGGACGAGCACGACGCGGTCAGCGCTGCCTTCCGCTCCGGCGTGCTCTCCCCCGCGCTCTCTCCGCACTGCGTCCCCGCGGCCCACGGCCTGAACTCCATGGCTGGCTCCCCCGTCTCCTCGTACTCCTCCGACGAGGGCTCCTACGAGCCGCTGAGCCCCGAAGAGCAGGAGCTGCTGGACTTCACCAACTGGTTCTGAGCGTCGAGCAGGTGGGTGTCTGGGAAGGGACTCGGGAGAGGGGGGGGGAGAGGTTGCTCTTTTGCACGGGATGTAGAACCCTGCCTCCTCCCTTGTATTGTCCATCATAAATGACCACAAGTAGAGCAGCACTGACTGCAAGGTGAAGTGCATGCTACCATCTGCCACAGTGAATGCAGCATCACGGCATAGCCTGCCTGCCCCGAGGGCGATGTGCTGCAGTCACTCATGTACCATCGCATCCTGTTACAACTTATACTGGCCATGGTGTCCCGCCACAGCCACCCGCCCACGCATTGTACTACATGGCTGAAAGATGCTTCATACTGCCACCATTCCAGTATCAGCTTTCACCTCCTACCACAACCAAACCCTACAATCAACCAGGATCTAGTTGTGGTCTACTGCCTCCACCACACACTGGCTATCTCCTGCTGCCACAGTTTGTATGCATGGAGTGTACTGCACTGCTATGCAATGTCCTGCATGATACCACCACCCGAGGTCCTTCAACAACCAGAGGTGCATTATGGCTACAGTCATAGCATACCGCACACAACAAGTTTCAGCACACCACCTGCCGCATCCTTGCCCTGGTGCTCACATACTGCACCCTTGTCCTCGCATTATGGCAGAATCCCTCTTACTCTTGACATCAATGCCAGCTAAGATCTGCTAAGGGTGCTGACAACTCTCAGTGTGACCCCCTATATGCCCAAGCCAGAGTCCAAGGTCACCCACCCTAAGAATGATCAATTACCAGCCAAATTCTGTCCTGTATGTACTTGTGAAATGCATATTTACCACTCTCACTGCTGATACCAATACCACCAATAACCCTCTTTGGATGCCCACCTTCCACACCATAGCCATCTAACCTAGGGTAGCCCTTAAATGGATGAGTGTGCCATTGACCATGCGTTAATAAGTACTCTCACTGCCACTATGCACTTACATAAGACCCTGGCCACAGCTAAAGCTGCCACTCAAACCTTGAACATAGACTGCCTGGACATTCCTAGTACCATGGATTACTCAGAGTTGATTTACCTAATGAGCTCTATGTATGCTCCGTGGTTTTACTCCCCTTGTTGTTGTGCCCCGTTCAACGACTCAACCCCCACTCCCACACACTCTCCCAGTTACTGTGGTTTGATGTGTCATATTTCTAAACTGTTTGTGGTACCCATCATTGGTAATGTCTGTTGCCTGGTCTCAAAACTATTTTCTGAAAATGTATATTTTCGAAAACAAGTATTGTATCAAATAATGTGTTTGCCTGTCCACGTGTCATAACCAGGGTGTGCACCCTGAATATCAAACCATCAATTTCGATGGGACAGTATATCGAGGACAAACTATCAAGAAAAAAATATCGATAGATAAGACTAGAGTTTCTATACCTAACTTCACATGTATGTACCTACGCGGTACATATCTTCAAGGTTTGCAGATTTGGGTTAGGAATAGTAAATCTATACTTCCCTATATGCACTTACCCTTCAATATTCTGCCCCTTGACATTAAGTCCTCGATTTCCTTGTACCACAATATTATTGGTGTCCATATAGTAGTACAACCATAACAAGGCCTATGCAGCCCTGTTGGTACAGTAACAGGTTCGAGCTGTGGCCTAGTGAAGATGTCTCTTTTTAGATCATGTGTTGTGTGTGTGCCTAGTTCTGATGCCTGTTCCTTGTATTAATCTGCATCTCCTTGATCCTCAGGACTCTTCGTTGGCCTGATGATGGCTGGATGGATGAAGCACATGCAGGAGCTGCGGCCTCTCCTAGGACCCAAAGCACTGGCTGCCTTTGCACTTCACTTGGGTAACCTGGAGAGACAGAGAGACTTGGACCCGGGCGCCGGGCCTCAGTGGGTGCCCCAAAGAGCTCGTCCTGCAAGGGGGAGACCCAGCGTCCCACAGAATGAGCTGTGGGGCCACAGAAGTCGGCTGCAGCCCCGAAGGCCTGCTCTCCAAGAAGGCTGTTGGACTCAAGCAACCAGCACTATCCGGAGACCGGACTCCAATGTCGGACTCTGCTGTACTCAAAGAACCCTCAGCTGTAGAACACCAGCACTATCCGGAGACCGGACTCCAATGTTGGGCTCTGCTGTTCCCAGAGAACCCTCAGCTGTAGAACACCAGCACTATCCGGAGACTGGACTTCAATGTTGGGCTCTGCTGTTCCCAGAGAACCCTCAGCTGTAGAACACCAGCACTATCCGGAGACTGGACTTCAATGTTGGGCTCTGCTGTTCCCAGAGAACCCTCAGCTGTAGAACACCAGCACTATCCGGAGTCCGGACTCCAATGTTGGGCTCTGCTGTTCCCAGAGAACCCTCAGCTGTAGAACACCAGCACTATCCGGAGTCCGGACTCCAATGTTGGGCTCTGCTGTTCCCAGAGAACCCTCAGCTGTAGAACACCAGCACTATCCGGAGACTGGACTCCAATGTTGGGCTCTGCTGTTCCCAGAGAACCCTCAGCTGTAGAACACCAGCACTATCCGGAGACTGGACTTCAATGTTGGGCTCTGCTGTACTCAAAGAACCCTCAGCTGTAGAACACCAGCACTATCCGGAGTCCGGACTCCAATGTTGGGCTCTGCTGTTCCCAGAGAACCCTCAGCTGTAGAACACCAGCACTATCCGGAGTCCGGACTCCAATGTTGGGCTCTGCTGTTCCCAGAGAACCCTCAGCTGTAGAACACCAGCACTATCCGGAGACTGGACTCCAATGTTGGGCTCTGCTGTTCCCAGAGAACCCTCAGCTGTAGAACACCAGCACTATCCGGAGACTGGACTTCAATGTTGGGCTCTGCTGTACTCAAAGAACCCACAGCTGTAGAACACCAGCACTATCCGGAGTCCGGACTCCAATGTTGGGCTCTGCTGTTCCCAGAGAACCCTCAGCTGTAGAACACCAGCACTATCCGGAGACTGGACTTCAATGTTGGGCTCTGCTGTTCCCAGAGAACCCCCTAACTCTCGGCTGTAGGACTCAAGCACTCTACTGAGACTGGACTTCAATGTCAAACTCTGCTGTACTCAAAGACCCCCTGATCCCAGCCGTAGGACACCCACCCGCACTATGCCTAGACTGTACTTCAATGTCCTCTCTGCTGTACTCAAAGACCCCGCCACTCCCAATAGACTATTTTTGTACCTGCTTCCTCATAGAATGCTTCCAATCAAATGAGATTTTATATTGTAAGAATGTTTATTTGTATCTATCTCCCGGCCAGTTTGGGGACATATTAAGCTATTTTTGTACATAAGAGATTTATAGAATTTTTGTACAGATGATATATAATGTGTACTTCTTCATACTTTAATATGTAATGTTATTACCTCTGCATACCTTGACGTGTAATCCTCACGACCTTGCAGGTGCCATTCTTGGGCCATGGTTCTGTGAAGGTGGACATGGGCTTAGGACCCCCAGATGAACTTTAGCACCAACGTGTCTTACTTGGATTAAACCTTGTTTGTGTAATAACGCTGTTATTGACTTGAGAGCACAATGAACGGACGCAAGCAGCTATTGGCCAAACCTAACAGGCGGCCCTCCAAAACGCTGCCTTGTGACAACTTCAAGCACTGCCTTTTCTCGACGTTTTATTACAAACATGCAATGGCATTGTATAACCTTATTTTATACACACTTGTTTCGTAATAAAACTTTTTGCTAAACACACAGGATACTGTTTTTATTGTGTTCAGTTTCGCAGATGCACAAAATACGAGAAGATAGGACATCCTGGTTTTCGCGGGGCGTGCTCGCCAGTACATGGAAAAATAGAAGTGCAGGTACTCTGTACCACAGCACCTGCTCGTTTCTGAGAAGTGCCGGTACTCTCCAATTAAAAGTATTACGTTTCTCTTGAGAAGTACAGGTACGCTCCCTCTCAAAACAAAAAAAGTGCGGGTACTTCGTACCGGACAGTACCGGCCCATTTAAAGCACTGGACTGCTTGCACTTTTCGAGGGTTTTCAGAACTACCCAGTCGTTATATTTCACTCCTCGCATTAATTACACTGAACAAGGGCGCTCTGAATGCGAAAAGCGACCAGCAAGTCACGGGCTGCGCGTGTGCGGGCCTCACGCCGCCCTTCCTAAAACCCCGGCTCGTCATCTGATGATGACTCCCCACAGGGACCAGTTCAGAACAAGGGGGCTCTGCCCCTGTGCCTGGCGTGTACCCAGTAGCCGCGCGCAGCACCTTCAGTGTACCCAGGACAGACATAGGCCTCGCTTCTACCACATTAGCACACAAGGCAACGTTTGGTAACACTGCGCAGTAGAGAAAATACGAGCGCTGTGTTTGAGTCTACCCCAGCCCCGCCGTCCTTTCATTGGCACCGTCCAGTCCTGGAATCCACCCATTCTCCGCCACATCAGCCCGCCCCGTCTACATTTTTGGCTAAACAAACATCGCAGTGTGTCCTCTGAATAGAGAGAGTTGCCATGGGTGAATTAAAATCAAGCACCCCCCCCCACCCCCGTCGCCCACTCTCCCAAAGACAGAGGTCAGACTGGGGCCGGTGCCCCGTGACCCCGCAGCCCCCGCTGCTGCTCGGTATTGTGCCCAGTGCCGTGAGCTGCCTCTGAAAGTGCCCAATTACCAAACCTGAAAGAGGATTTGGGCCTGTTTTGGCCTGGTTGCCTGTTGTAAGTTCGTGGGGACGTGACGGGAATGCTACTGCGGGCCCGGCCTGCACCCACCCTCCACCCCGCCTCACTTGCGCATTCAGGGAGCGTGCACCCAGCCGAGCGGAAGGCAACGCGCAAAAAGGCCTTTTACCAAAAAAAAAAAAAAAAAAAAGCAGCACAAAGGGCGGAGGTGCAGCTCCGAGAGCCTCAGGCCCAGCCAGTCAGTTTATTTACAGACTTTGGGAAGCATGTCCCGCATTGAAGAAGGCAGCCACCGCACCTATTCCAGTCCCTCTTTACGTTGTTTACCCTCCATTAAACATATATATATGTAGGTTCTACTAAATATAAATTCTTCAGATTGTCTATGCCGTGTTTGCTTTCGGGTTCTTCCATGACTGGGGACTCGGTGCTGTCTTTGTTTTTATATGCACCGTGGTAATTACAATCCTGTGTTTATAAGGATATACAAATCTGCAGGCACCAGAATACAGAGGAAATGCCTGCATTGACTACTCACACCTGCCAGGGGGAAGTGTGGGGTCCCTTGTTTGCTGCCACAACCCTGGAAACTGAAAGTGGGTGCTTTGACGGCAGCTAAGCAGCCCTGAAGGGTTTATCATAAACCTCTATCCCTGCTTCCTGTTTGGGGGAATCTCACGAGCCCACGCCCACTTCCTTTGTAAATCTGCAGATATGGCAGGGGAAGAAAGTGCTGCAGTCATTTTCGGTGATGAATATAACATTAGGGTAATGTTTCATTCTCCACAAAAGGCGAAATTTCATTCCTTGTGTAGACAGGTGTTTTCTGCCAGGCCCTGAATAGTAAACAGCCAGCCTCATTCAGTGAAAGGAAAAGTTAAGCTGTTGTTTGCTGCACTGTGCAAGGCGCTCTCAGAAGTTCACAAAACACACACTTTTGCTTCAGATAGGAAAGGGCAAAGCAGTTTTGGGGCAAACCTCATTACATCTGCTCTAATCGCTTAGCAACACAAAGGGCTTTTTTTGTGCGGGCGAGGGGAGCCTTTCTCTGCCCTGACAAGCAGAGTTCGGTTATCTCAGCCCCCCATAAATCAGCAGCGCCTGGGCCTGGCAGGGACCCCTGGAATCGCACACAGGGCACCGCAGCCCGGTTCAAATGTTCAGACCTGGGCTGGTGGCCTGCTCTCTTTTCAGGCACTACTTACAGACTGAGGTTTCTCCTTTCGATCCCCATTTCTACTCCTTTCTTTCACCTCTTACCTCTCCTTCTTTACTTTTTTACTGCTCCTTCTTCTTTCTTTTGCTTTTCATCTAAATTTTATCCACCCCCTAATTATTCCTCTCATTTGTCTTCACTTGCTCATATTTCCTTTCTTAATTTCTGTAATTTCTTTCACTACTACGTCTTTCTTCTTTTACCATCACCCTCTCATTGTTGCACATTAATTCCATCTCTTTTTTTTGCTGATTCTGGTTTCATTTTTCCCACAACAGTTGTTTCTTTCTTCTTCATCACCATCATTTTTCTTAAGCTTCTTTACCCTTTTCCTTGCCACCTTTATTATTTTTTTCACCTCCCATGCCCTTATCTTTCTCAAATCTGTTTTCAATGTCGCCTTACTAAGCAGACCCCATCTCGTTTCCTAACCACTGTACCCGATCTACATTTTAGGTCGAGCATTCGAGACCTCTTGTATATACTTTAGTATATACTTATATGTGTATGTACTTTGTGGGCTCTGGAGATCAACCCTAGGACTTGTCTGCTTCCGCTTAGGGACTTTATTTTCTGTTCAACTGCCTCTATTTAACTGTCTTGATTGAAAATGACCAATAGAGGTCAGTAAAATACCAGAATTGCTTTCTGCTGAGGGACTTACTTTTTTTAATTTTTCTGGCAACTGCCTCTATTTAACTTTCTTGATAGAAGACGACCAGCAGAAGTCAGTAAAATACCATAATTACTTTAGCAGTCTCTAGATTCCAGTCCATAGAAATTGTCTTTCATGAGCACCCGTAGACAATATTTTTTTCAAATCTTGTATTTTCAGTGATATGACCACCGAAGGCCCTGATTTTATATTAAAAACAGAGCTTTGGACTATACCATTTCCAGCTGAAAGGCAATATTTCTCTCCATGTGTTCCCATACCTGGTGTGTCACGCAGTTTGGTGCTTACTTTCCCTCAGGGCCGGACTGGCCGTAGCGGGCACCAGGCATTTCCCCGGTGGGCCGCCAGGGTGGGGGCCGGTTTTGAGCCCCCGGGGGTCCGTTTTTATTACCAGGGGCTGGCAATTTCGACCCCCTGTAACAAAATCAGCCGAAACCGGCCCTGGCAAACAGCTCGGTCGCACCCCCACCCTTTCTCCAGGGGTGCCGGCCGATAAGTTTGCCAGGGCCGGTTTCGGTTCCCAGTCCGGCCCTGCTTTCCCTCCATGTTAAAGAACAGTAGATGTTTCAGCACCCAGGCTAATGTGCTGCATAGCTAAATACATATAAGGTCCCAAAGGCGAGACCGATTGCATTGCAAATGCTTGTTTCTCTCCCAGAGACTGTGAATAAGTAATCTTACATTAACTAATGGTGCTTTTTTTATTGGCAATGAAACGAAAACAAGCACTGGCAAGGTCTATGCAATAGGGATGAAAAGTGTAAAAGTAATAAAAGGTCACAATACTTCCACCCACATGTGGCATGCATATGACTGCAAAGAAAAAAATAAGTAAACAAGCACTAGTAAAGCCAATAACTCTCGCCTTTGAGACCAATTGTGTTTGGCAATGACTTTTAATCATGTTGTGCATCAGACCGGCTGCTGTATAGCATGGCTGAAAATAATGTAAAAAAGCACTATGACACGTTATCACATAATTTTGTAGGCGTGCACCAATGCTGATGCTCATCCCTACAAAATGAGGCACGCATTTTTTTGTTTTTATTTTATCAATCCGAGATCGATTAGTAAATATAAAATGATACAGTGCTAATGTGCTTTTTTGATATAGCACTAAAGTGTTTTTTAAAAAAAACAAATGGGAGAGTGGGTTTGGGGTGGGCAGTGGGCGGGGTCAAGGCAACATGGAGTGAGGGAGGGGAGGAGAGATGGATGAGGTGGGGTAGAGAAGGACAAGCAAGAAATAATAATGTGGAAGTACATATACAATGGAGGGTGGGCGATGGGAAAACCCATGAACAACAGAGAGGAGGCAGCAGCACCGGCTCCTCCGCTATGGTGGAAGAGCGTCGCCCCCACTGCTTAGAGCCAGCTGAGGGAATCGGTAAATATAAAATAACAAATTGGTTTTATTATCATTTTATTTTTCCTGTTTCCCTCTAGAGCCATCCAAGCCACTATCATCACAGCCAGCAGGGGAGGAGCAGTGCACACTGTAAGTGCGCATGACTGTTTGGCTGGCCATCTTAGGCCGGCCAGTCATGCGCACTTAGGTATCTCCAACCCAGCCGTGTTGCTCAACCGGGTTGGAGAAACAACACAGACTCCCAGGCACTGTCTGAGCGGCGAACCAAGCCACTCAGACCAATCCTGGCACTGCTCTCATGCTATTGAGAGCAGCGGCAGGATAGGGTGGGTTACATATTGCCTCAAAGTTAAGCCTGGCTGCTTCGTGCCAAGCTACGAGAGGGTTAAGCACAGGTTAAATTAGTGACTTTTGTGGTTGACCCTGACAAGGATTATGGTTGTTGTTTGAGTAGGACTTCCACCCCTCTTAACCAATAACCCAATTTCTTACAAAAGCACTCATAAACTAAGGATTAGAAAGCAAGCAAATTTGAATACCAATAATAACAACCAATGGTAAGCGATGGGTGGCCTCTAAGCCCACTTTAAACTAGCAATATGTCCTGCAAAAGGCAGCATATGCGCAGTCTTAGGCAAGACCTAAAAATGACCCACCATAAAAAAATATTTTTTAAAAAATGAAATGAAGCCAGAAATGAGATTATCGGTTGTCATACTAGCCCTGCCAATGAAGAGGACTAGTTTTAAGGTAGATGTGCATATGTGCAAAATCAAAATGTCATCACTCACAGTAAAGACAGTCAAAGACTGAAGTGGGATGGCACATTGCTGCCTGGTGTATTCAGTGGTGAGTGGAGACAAAATGTTAATGAGATTTGAACAGTCCAGTGGCTGAAGAGGGCTGTCTGAAAGCCCATGTGTATGTATGACACTGTTTCTTGAGAAGACCTAAATGTGGTATGGTGATGGAGTGAACAAAGGAGTATGCAAAACTATTATTTCAGTTCTATACTTGTTTGGACCTTCTTAGAATGATAAAGGATATTCACAAACATGTTTAAATCACAGGTTGTATTTAGTTTATTACTGTTTGTTTTACAAGTTTGTTTTACAAGTTTATACACATAATTAAATTCAAACATGAACACATTTTCAATATTGGGCACATAACACACAGTGACACAGTGAAAACACTACAAAAGGACACAACACCAGTTTTAGAAATATAACCAATATTTATCTGTGCAAACAAGTACAAAAAGATAAAAGACATATATATTAAGTAATCAAAAATATGCCCTTTGCAAGAATGACTTTATAATGCAGTTCCTTAAAGCCAGTAGCTCCATCCGGGGCTACCATGGTTCTGAAAACAACAGAATCCAACAGTTCTGGCCGACCGCATCGGTGCGGACCGGCGTCAGTGTCAGCAGACTCGTAAACAGTACCTTTGGTTCCTGCTGACCGCGTCGGTGCAGGCCGGTCACGGCAACCGTCGCGGTTGCGATGTGAAGTGTAGCAGTGCGGCGTGTGGTGCTCTCAAGTCACGGTGCAGGCAGCGGCTTGGTGACGGTCATCCAGTGGCTCTGGTGAGACCAGTGATGTGAAGCTCGGTGGTGCTCGTTGCTGCTTGAGTAGGGTGTCACTCCCCCTCAACCAGTAACCCAATTTCTTACAGGGCCTTTTGACATTATTTCTCTGTAATTGAGATACTTCAGAGGCTTGTGGCTGGGCTTGAGTTCATGCCAGATAAGTGCTATGTTTTGGCTGCATGTTCCTGTTGGTGACTGTGGTCGGGGTGTCTCCAGGAGTCCAGCCCATGCGTGTGTGCATGTGAGATGGTTGATCAGTGTACATTTTTGCAACTTTCAAACATCATTGGCTGGGGTAGCTCTTATATAGGGTTATCTGTGTTTTAGTATTCTATTTATTCTTTCAGTTTCCATGTGGCTGTGCTGTTATGATTTTGTATCCTAATTGATTTTTACATTTCTTTGCTACTTTAGTGGTGGTGTATACAGGCCCATGGATGGACGGACACAGGTAAATATTGGGTTTATAATTGTGCAATCCTTTCCATGCTATACTGCATGTGTTTATTGGTGGAGGGAAAAGAAGGGGCGGCCTTGTTCTTTTTGTCCTCCATGCCTCCTCCATCCATGACTTGTGCTCTTCTACCATTTTGTGAAGCCAGCTTGGGTGTTGTAGGTAGCCATTTTGTTGTTGTCTTCCCTGCCTCCTCCTTCCTTGTGCCTGGCCACCATTTTGTAAAACAAGTTTGTGCCTCATTGATGGGCATTTTGTATTTGTTGTATTCCCTGCCTTCTCCTTCCTTGCCATGTGCTCGGCCACCATTTTGTAAAACCTGTGTGTGCCTCATTGGTGTCCGTCTTGTCCTTATTCTCCATGCCTTCCGCCTTGCCAAGCACTGTGGTTATCTGCCATTTTGTGCTACCATTTTGTGTGTGTCTGATCATTAATTATTAGCCTTTCATGTAATTTAAAAAATACTTTGGTGGGACCATTGCATGAGTCATAACCCTTTAACAGCCCACAGATATTTTTGCTGATTTTTTGTTTTTTCATATATACTTCCTGCTGTTATTTTTGTAAATAATTAAGTCATTTTTGCCAGCCTCCCTGTGGCTGCCATAGAGGCCTTGTGTTTCCTGGACGGACATCAGTTTTTTATTTTCAAAGTTTTAGAATTTTTTCCACATGTTCTGCCACATTAATTGGTCCCTCTGACCTATGGTTGTTACTATTTTTAATTATTTCCCCAATTTTTGCCAGCCTCACTATGGCTCCCATAAGAGTCCTATGGTTCCTGGAAGGACACTATACTGATTTTTGTCTCATTAGTGCCAGATATAACAAATTACAAGGTTATATTATTGTTTTAATGACCTGTATTGCATTTGCTAGAATAGCTGAATCTGAGTGTTTCCTCCTTATTTTTTATTCCATTGAGATGGACGAGAAAGAGATGGAGAGATGTCATGAATTAGCTGACACCGGAGTCCTGAGACCCCTCTGTTAAGTGCTACTGCTCATGCTAACCAACACGTGAACAAGATGGCACGTTAGAAACAGACTAATTCTAAAAAAGTGGCTAGAGAGAAAACTTCTGTTGCCACCATTGGTATCAGACACTCTTCTATTGTTCCACAAAGGTGCGCAACATGAAGTTCCTCCTGCACTCTCTTATGAGCAGAAAGATGTTGGGAGCATAACACCTGGCTCAGCAATCATTCCAACACCATGTAAACCAAAGCAGATGTCTCTCAGTGCTGCATTGACTGCAGCCATGGTTCAGACCAGATAGTCCAAAATGGAATTGTCCCAGCAAAACCAGAAAACCCAACAGCAACAAGAGTCTGCTTCACCAGATCTTCCAGGAGAAGGAGCAGGGTCAGAAGTTGAGCTTTCTGCACAGCACGATGTTGTGACTGCTCTTGCATTAGACATATCATTCTCACCATCTCCTTCAAGGAAAAGAAAGATTACTCCCCAATCTTCTCCAAGTTCTACTTCAGACAAAAGTGACCTGGATTGGGGCCCAAGCCCTGCCAATGGAGAAAAGGCAAAATGAAGGTTCCAGAAAGTCTAGTCAGCAACATGGAAGATGAACTAGTGATTTTGCATGTAGAGAGTGAATCTAAGGAAGTGAAGATCACTTCTACTCAAACTGCTATTGTACCACAGACACCTGCTTATAATCTTCTCAAAAATCCAAAAACCAGAACCATCAAACCCCTACTGAAGTCACAGCCCGTCACCGGAAAAAGCAAACCAAGCCTACCTCCACCACAATTTCTGGCTTTGGATCTCTAAGGAAGCGCTCTATCCTGGTTTGATACTTCTTTACACTTACACTTAGGCCAATTGAGGACTACATTGAGGACTACATTGCAGACCCACAGAGGTTGCCACAGGCCAATTGACCCTAATGAAAAAACAACATTTAATCCTGTGTGAACTAAACCTATGAAAGGTGGCTGTTGCTTAGAGAAAAGAACAGATAGAAGGAGGTGCCTATGATGAATATAATATCCTAATGAAAATCGGCCCTGTTGCTCATAGTGTATGCTCATTACCAGCAACAACCACAGTTAGCACAAAAAAGGGGGATGCCACCATCACACCAAAGCTTCTAAGCAGGCTAATTTCAATGTGGTCTCTTGAGGTACGATAGTCACTAAAAAACAGTGACAAGCCATTATCAAGGTTATGCTCTGCAAGGATGTACCATGTCACAAAAATAAATAGTTGGTATGTTTATAAAATGGGAAGCTGGCCTAAATGTTAGTGCTTGGCCTCCTTCCTTGATCTTTGGTGGAAGGAGGGAGGTTCCTGGAATTTGTGGATGCCCAGTGCCTCAAATGGATGGTTCCAAGCCGGACCTATTTGTCAATTGTTGCTGTGCCACAGCTTCACCATTAAGTGCTGGAGTTAGTCACTAATGCAATAATAGAGAACTCTGTGCAGTCTTTTCATATCACTACAGACATGTAGACCAGATGTAAAGCCACAGACTACATGTCTATCACTGCACACGGTCTCTCATTTGAGACGGTTAAGCAAATCAAATCAAATCAAATCACAGAATTTGTAGAGCGCACTACTTACCCGCGAGGGTCTCAAGGCGCTGGGGAGAGGGAAGGGGGGGGTGGGTGCTGCTACTGGTCGAACAGCCAGGTCTTGAGTAGTCTCCTGAAGGTCAGCAGGTCTTGGGTCTGTCGTAGGCTTAGTGGAAGGGTGTTCCAGGTCTTGGCGGCGAGGTGTGAGAAGGATCTGCCGCCGGTGGTTGTTCTTCGAATGCGAGGGACAGTGGCGAGGGAGAGGTCGGCGGAGCGGAGCTGGCGGTTGGGGACGTAGAAGAAGAGTCGTCTGTTGAGGTAGGCTGGGCCAGTTTTGTGGAGTGCCTTGTGTGCGTGGATGAGGAGTTTGAAGGTGATCCTCCTGTCGACGGGGAGCCAGTGCAGGTTCCTCAGGTGGGGGGTGATGTGGCTGTGGCGTGGTACGTCGAGGATCAGGCGTGCGGAGGCGTTTTGTATGCGTTGCAGTCGCTTGATGAGCTTGGCCGGGGCTCCGGCGTAGAGGCGTTCCCATAGTCAAGTCTGCTACTGACGAAGGCCTGGGTGACTGTTCTTCTTGTGTCTGTCGGGATCCACCTGTAGATCTTGCGAAGCATGCGGAGGGTGTTGAAGCAGGAGGAGGAGACTGCGTTGACTTGTTTGGCCATGGAGAGCGTTGAGTTGAGGATGACTCCCAGGTTGCGTGCGTGGTCGGTGGGTGTCGGGGCTGCTCCCAGCGTCGTTGGCCACCAGGAATCGTCCCAGGCTGAGGGGTTGGAGCCGAGGATGAGGACCTCCGTCTTGTCCGTGTTCAGCTTTAGTCGGCTGATCTTCATCCAATCGGCGACGGCCTTCATTCCTTCATGGAGATTGGCTTTGGCGGCGAGGGGTCCTTGGTGAGGGAGAGGATCAGTTGAGTGTCGTCGGCGTAGGAGATGATGTTGAGGTCGTGCTGTCTGGCGATGCGTGCGAGCGGGGCCATGTAGATGTTGAACAGTGTTGGGCTGAGGGAAGATCCCTGGGGTACGCCGCAGATGATCTCGGAGGCTTCGGATCGGAAAGGTGGGAGGCGGACTCTCTGGGTTCTGCCGTCGAGGAAGGAGGTGGTCCATTCCAGGGCCTTGTCTCGGATCCCTGCGTCGTGGAGGCGTGCGCGTAGAGTGCGGTGGCAGACAGTGTCGAAGGCGGCGGAGAGGTCCAGCAGGATGAGGGCTGCGGTCTCACCGTTGTCCAGCAGGGTCCTGATGTCGTCGGTGGCGGCGATGAGGGCAGTCTCAGTGCTGTGGTTGCTGCGGAACCCCGATTGGGATGGGTCCAGGATGCTGTTTCCTTCTAGGTATCGGGTTAGATGTTTGTTGACGATCTTCTCGATGACCTTGGCTGGGAACGGAAGCAGGGAGATGGGCCGGAAGTTCTTGAGGTCTCTTGGGTCCGCCTTGGGTTCTTTGAGTAGGGCGTTGATCTCGGCGTGTTTCCAGCTCTCTGGGAAGGTCGCGGTCTCGAAGGAGAGATTGATGACGTTGCACAGGTGGGGTGCGATGGAGCTGCTGGCTTTGTTGAAGATGTGGTGCGGGAAAGGGTCTGACAGGGAGCCGGAGTGTATTGTGCCCATGGTCTTGATGGTGTCATCGATGTTCACGCTGGCCCAGGCTGGCAGGGGGTCATGGTCGATGGTGTGCGGCGGGTCTGGAGTATCTATCTTGGTGGGGGCTGTCTGGGTGTTGAAGCTGTCGTGGATGTCGGCGATCTTGCGGTGGAAGAAGGTGGCGAGGGAATCGCACAGGGCTTGCGACGGCGGGATGTCGTTGGTGTTGGAGCTGGGGTTGGAGAGTTCCTTCACGATGTTGAAGAGCTCCTTGCTGTTGTGTGCATTGTTGTCGAGGCGGTCTTTGAAGGAGATTCTCTTGGCGGACCTGATGAGGTGGTGGTGGTTACGGATGGCGTCTTTATGGGCTGCGTGGCTGTCCGGTGTCTTATCACTGTGCCATTTCTTCTCAAGTTTCCGGCAGGTACGCTTGGAAGCTAGGAGTTCCGGGGTGAACCAGCTGGCTCTTTTGGTGGTGTCGCTGTAGGTGAGTTTTTTCAGCGGGGCGAGGGTGTTGGCACAGTCGTCTATCCATCGTCTGAGGTTGCAGGCAGCGTCGTCGGTGTTGGATGGGTCGGAGGGAGGGCTGAGAGCGAGGTTTGCCAGTAGTTGGTCTTCGGTGACTTTGCTCCAGCAGCGGCGTGGGATCTGTTGGGTGCGGTGGTGTGTGGTGGGTTTCTGGAAGGTGAAGTGGATGCAGCGGTGGTCGGTCCAGAGGAGTTCCGTGGTGTGGGTGAAGGAGACGTGGGAGCTTGAGGAGAAGACGGGGTCGAGCGTGTGGCCAGCGGAATGTGTCGGTGTTGTGACGAGCTGTCTCAGTCCGAGGTTGGCGAGGTTGTCGATCAGGGTGGTGGAGTTGCTGTCGTTGTTGTTCTCCAGGTGAAAGTTCAGGTCTCCGAGGAGGATGTAGTCGGTAGAAGTCAGGGCGTGCGTGCTGATGAAGTCGGCGATGGAGTCGCTGAACTGGGGTCGGGGCCCAGGGGGTCTGTAGACAAGGGTGCCTCTGAGGGTGGTGTTGGGGTCCGTGTGGATCTGGAAGTGCATGTGTTCGGCGGTGCAGAGAACGTCGCCGGTGCTGGTCGAGACCCTGATGGAGTTCTTGTGGATGATGGCGATTCCTCCTCCTACTCCGTTGACGCGGTCTCTGCGGGTGATCTTATAGCCGTCTGGGATGGCTATGGCGATGTCGGGTGCGGAGGAGTCGTTCATCCAGGTCTCTGTCAGGAAGGCGACGTCTGGTGATGATGAGTCGAGCAGGTCCCAGAGCTCGACGGCGTGTTTGCGTGCAGAGCGGGTGTTCAGTAGGATGCATCGGAGGTGGTTGGGGTCCTTCTTGGCGGGCGCTTCGGTGGCTCTGAGGCTGGTGTAGCTGCAGTTCCGGCAGGTGAAGGGGCCATGTGTGCGTTTCGGGGCGGCCTTGAAGCAGTTGTGTCTCCGTCCGGAGTTGAGAGCGTGGAGTGTGGTGGCATCGTAACGGCGTCGGTCCTCGATGCTGGAGCGGGGGGCGCGCGGCCAGGGGTTCTGGCGCAAAGACTCTGATAGCACCTTACCTGATGCTTATCAAGGCATTCATCTGCTTGCAACAGTTGCAATGTTAGCTGTGGAAAATACACACACAGCCTCCAACATCTTGGAGGAATTCAATGCCAAAGTCTACAAATGACTTCCACCCAGAGGTCTCATCAATGGATTTGTTCTCATGGATGATGGCAGTAATAATGTCAGATCCATGGCAGATAGAGGATACTTCGAAGTGCTATGTTTAGCTTATTGGAGCAAATAATTATGCAGTGCTTCCTCAAAAAATAAAAAGTAATCCAAAATATACTGGTCACCTATCATATGATTTGCATACATTTCATTCATTCCTTTAAAGCCTGTAATCAACCAGGGGTGGGCAGAGCTCGCTGAGTTTTACTATGCGGAAGTCCGCTGAGTCACCAAAAAACTCTGTGGAATTCCACGTAGTTCCGCAGGCAGGCAGAGTAGTGGTATTGCTCAACCATCCCTAGCAATTAGCCATATAAAAAGTATGAGCGCTGCAGCCGCAACGGATAAGCGTGTCATCATGCACAGCGTTAGTCTGTAATGCGCAGAAGAGGTCCCACTTACCATTTTGTGGGAGAGGATGCCGTCCAGTCTGCACCGTTGTGCCGATTAGATCGATGTGATGATGACTGATGATGACTCTGAGTGACCCTCTGCTGCACCAGCTCCAGCCGGTATGGCATGGCAACGTCATCATGACAACGGATAGCTGGGAAGGACATGTTCTGACTTCCGAGTCCGACACATAGCGAAAAGAAGGAGGGAAGCAAGCAAAAGGGATGGGGAGCCATGGACATAGAAAATGGACTGAAGTGCACGCATAGCGCCAGATGCATAATAAAAAAATCCCAATACACTTTTGTGCTGTAAAAAAACTCTGTTGTCTTTTTTTTTAATTCAATGATGTACTGTACTCGAAGGGAAGCCCATCCTTCCTGTAGTTTTGCTTGCACTTTCTTTGCTGTACCAGTCCCTTTTCTATGTTGGCGCTGTATTGAAGGACGCAGTCAGCGGCTGGATCTGACATCACCTCCCCAGGTGCCGCAGCTTGCAGTATTAGTGTTAGCACAGGGGCAGGGCCACGAACTTGGTGCCACATCAGGGCTAAAGCTGGGGCGGCGGAACACTGACATGAACCCGGCACACAACGAGCATCTGTGAGAGTAGGTCCTACCAGCAGCAGCCGCAGCCATGGAAGCCCCGGTAAGTACAAGCAAAGCCCCTCCCTCTCCACTCATTGTGAGCAGGGGTGAGTGGTCAGCGCGTCAGTAAACTGAACTCCGCTCCGCCTGCGGTAGGCGGAGTTTCTTTTTACAAACTCCACGCTCTGTATGCAGCCCGGAGTGGCAAAACTCCACTAACTCCGCTGGCGGAGCAGAGTTTGCCGCCCTCCCTTAGAATCAATTGAGGCCCATGCTGTTTGATCATTACAGGTCTAAAAATGATTATGTGCTACAAAGGAGAGGTGATGCAACTGCCATAGCCATGATAATGGAAGTTGTAAAAGGGGGGGCTAATACAGGGTCTGATCCAAATGCTAGTGCCTTTTGAGATTTTGACTTAGGAAGTTAACAAGGAGGATTGTACTATGAGTCAAACCATCCCATTGCAGCATTTGCTGCAGATCTATTTGTATAAGGTGGAGGAATCATATTGTCTTGTGGCTCATGGCCTCCTGGCCTGCCTGGATACGTTGGCAGGCCTGGCTGCCATGATGACTTTTGCGCACGTTACTCTTAGCCGTTGTTCTGTCGCCCTCTGCTACTGCCAAGTTATTTTACAACTGTCTGCATTTTCTGTTTCTCACCTTTTCTCCTATTTCCTTTGGGCTCAGTCTGAACAACAGTTACAAGGTCGAATAACACGTCCCTGGTTCTTACTGATTTGGCCCGTCCCTCGCACCTAGACATAACACCAAGTACAGCTGCCATGGAGAAATTAGTGTGCTTTTAATAATGCGGTCGCCCGCTCTAGAACACACTTGGAGACGACCTTTCCAGAGAGAAGAGCTGTGATTGTCTGCTGATGTAGTTTTGCATCTAGAGACTGAGGTATGGGGGTTCGCTAGTCAAAGCCCAAAGGTCTTCTATTTTCATAATAAACTGGCTTCCAGCACGGGGAGGGTGGTAATGTTAGTTAGACATATATCCACTGCTTTATGAGATGCTTTCCCCGTTCGTATTCTATGGAGTAGTAACTATGCTGATTATATTATTCATATGTATTATGCTATTAGTACTGACACGTGTACTGTATCTTAGAGCACGTAAGTTGAAATAAACATTTTAACCTATACAGTGTCTCTTCTTACGCATGTTGTGGACAGGTACGAGTGTGACGAAAGAGTGTTCTTGCCTCTGCGAGTCCTGAGTGAGAGAGAGATACCGTGTTCTGGGTTGTCTAATCATTGGTACATTAGTGCTAATGGGACGCTAAGGCTAGTTGGGTTGGGGTTTTGGGTGCTAAGGTCTATGGTTGGCTCACCACTATATTCCGAGGTCCTATTATCCTGTGCATAGCTCTGTATGTGCAGAAACCTTATGACATGGCGCGACCAACGAGTGGGGCAGCTTACTTGCGAGATGCTTGAGTAGTACTTGTGCTTGTCCACAAACCCCTCACGTACGCTTCCGGAAGCGTGTGTGACGGCGATACCTCCTATATTGTAGATTTTGTAGGTTCTTTCAAGCTTGATGTTATTAAAAAAGGTTTTTAAATATAACCCTTTTTGTGCTGCCTAGTGTAAGATTGTTGAATAGACCCGTTAGTAATGGCGGGTATAGACATAGCGGCGCATAGCCGCACAGCACTCCGGGATCACTTACGGGTGTATGGAGTGCCAGACGCGGGAGTTGAACTAGTCTTTGTGGTTCAAGCCGATCCGGCTTTCCACTTTGAAGTGTTCTACTCTTGGATCACTTTTCCAGCGGTGAACGCGAACGATAATCTGTTCCATGAATATGAACCCACCGTTGTTCCTGCTGTCTATAGACCTTATACTAATCTTGAAGTACCGCTCACGGCTTGGCAACACCGTGTTTGGTTTAATGGCGCCCTCCCACAACCGACTACCACGGTTCGTTTAGGCCCCTTATCAATTGAGGGGGCCACTTGGCCTGTTTTGGCCGGGTACACCCCACATCCGCGTTATATGACAATACCAGTCGCGGAACTGCGCACTATGTATGCGGCCTTGGTGCAGGTGCATCGAGCTTTAGTGCGATATGTTACAGGCAGCATCCATGGAGCCGCTCCTGGAGTTGCCGGCCAACCAGCTGCTGCAGGCGGAGTGACCATAAGTCCCGTCATGGTGAATTCGGTGATGGGCAAACGTCCACAAAATAAGGATGATTTTCCTTATTGGCTTGCAGAAAAGTTTGATCAGTTGGAGGCAGTTTTTCCACATACAACTCCAGTGGATAAACATCGTATTTTAACGATTAGTTTGCCAAAAGACTTAATTCCCGAGTTGACAGCATGTGACAACTGGGGTAAGGTATTCGCAGCAGTATATTCTAAATGTTTTGGTACTCCTTCCATGACGGTTCTCCCCTCTGTAATTAAAAAGTACAGGACGAACATGGCCCTGAAGCGGCTGTGGAATTAGGGATGAGACTGGTGGGAGTGTTTGAAGTAGTAGCTGAGCTGATCCTTGCGAATGTCAAGGGCGATGCAGTGAACTTTCAAGTAGCTAACGCTTTGGCTTTAGTCCCAGAATTGGACAAGCCTCGCGAATTACCGAAAATTATTACCCAGGCTTACAAAACTATTGGTAGAAATAGCCTGGGTAACAAGCCTTTTGCAAAACAGCAAACACAATCGCAACCACAACAGCAACAAACCAAATCTCAATCTGAGAAAGATGAGAAACCAGTCTTCACTAAAAAGAGCTGGAGGCTGAAAAAACAGGGTAAGCAACAAAAGAAGCCGGGGTCGCGAGGCGCATCCCCGGTTTCAGTTTCTTCTGAACGCACTTATGATTTACGCGATAGAGCGAGAATTAAGTCACCGGATAGGTTTCAGATCCCTGATACGCGTTCTCCTCGTTCTTCACAGGCACAGACTTCGTCACAGGCCGGTGGAGGAGACCGCCAGGATAGAGGAAGGGACCGTGAGGCCCCACAGGGACGAGACCAGCCTCGACAACAAGTCAGAGGAAAAGAGGAAGACGCTCAACGTTTTCGACCACAATTTCAGAAGAAGAAAGTTGCCGCTGTAACAGCGAAATATGCCACAGACGGTGAGAACGAGGCTCCTGAATTGGACGTGGGCAGTAACCCTCCTAGACAGCGCCGCGGAAGTTACCATAGTGCGGGAGGCGCTACGTCCTCATATGGAGGCGACAGCAACTGAAACATTCATTACTGTTGAAACAGCAGACACCAGAGTGGCACCCCCTGACAGACTATTTAATATTGTCATTCAAATTGAAGGTGATATACAGCGTGTAATTAAAGGGATTTTTGGGAAAATCTGACCTCTTCATATGACATTTTGTTAGCAGAGGCGGATTGGCCACCCCCATTCGTCCTTGCTGCGCGTAAAGGGGAGGAGGTAATCCTTCCGAGCTTTTCTCGACATGTCCCAAAGGACAAAGCGGAGGCTCTTGCAGCAGAGTGGGCTGTGTCCCTGGCTCCAGCGTTATTCCGCAATCACGTGGGTTGGGACGAAGATTCTCCCCCCATGAAATACCTTTGCGGTCGTTACCGCAGCCACAACCCCAATATCCCATAAAACGTGAAGCCAAAGGCCCCGTTTCCGAAATTCTGACTCAGTTGGAATATCAGGGAGTAATTGAACCCTGTGTATCACCTATGAACAATCCCCTTTTCGCGGTTTCTAAACCCGATGGATCGTACCGCTTAGTATTGGATTACCGGCATTTGAACTCGCATTGTCGGACCTTTGCGGTGCAAAATACCCATAGTTCGGCGCTTGTAGATAGTCTTGTTCGTAAAAAATACAAAACGACCCTTGACCTTTCAAATGGATTCTACACGCACAACTTAGCCCCGGAGAGTGGCCAATGGTGCGCTTTTACATCCGGTGGTAAAATGTTCAAATTCAGGCGTCTTCCTATGGGCTACAAAAATAGTCCAGGCGTGTTCGCCGCTCGTGTTGTCTCTTTGTTAGACGGCATTGATCCAGACGCCTGTTCGTACGTGGATGACATTTATCTGACAGACGACGAATTGTTTCCGCATCTAACTCGAGTAGACCGCATTATTCTTGAATTCGCGGTTCAAGGTTACAAAATTAACTTTGCCAAATCTCATATTGCTGAATTTACCGTTTTGTTCTTGGGCTATGAGCTCAACAATGAAGGTAAGGGTTTAGCCCCCATTTTCTGGAGAAATGTGCACTTCTGTGCCCTCCTACTAATCTGAAGAAACTTCAGTCTTTGCTGGGTTTTCTGAACTTCGGACGTACATATATTCCCGAATACGCCCAGCGTATCAAGCCACTGTATGCCTTGATACAACCTACTTATTCGAAGTCTTGTTGGCTTCCGGAGCATACCTCCATTCTGCAGTCTTTGCAGACAGACCTTCTTGAGTCTAAATACCTTTTGACGCGTGATAACCACACAAACTTGGTGATTAGAATCATTCCAGGGGCAGTGGGTTTCACGTACTTAACCTTTAATGAAGGCGATACAGTACCCATCGCATACAAGTCACATCTGTACACCTCCGCAGAAATGCGGTTTTCCTCTGTGGAGAAAGTTCTGACAGCAGTGCAAATGGCGATCCTGAAGGAGCGCGCACTGGCCCAGGGAAAACGCATTTTGGTGGTAACACCATATCCTGCTCTAGAGGCAGTGACCAAAGCAAGTGTACCGAACTCTAAAGCTTTGCACCCCCGTTGGATTCAATGGGCAACATCTCTGACGTCTCCGGATGTCACTTTCATTTTTGACTCTTCTCTTCAGACTCAGGAGTTTTTACAGTATGAATTTTTTCATCCTCCTCCTTTGTCTTTATTGCCGCTTGAGGATTACGACTGTGTGATCTACACCGATGGTTCGGCACAACCGGCCACGGGGTCCAAGCATGCTTATTCAGCCGCATGTGCTATTGTTGCAGGTACGTTTGTGAACGGAAAGTTCAAATCCACTGTGGTGCATACACAGACACTCGGGGACAGTACCGCACAATTGGCCGAGTTGCGTGCATTGGTGCTTGCGCTTGAGTTTGTAAATCCTGATGTGACCACTTTAATAGTGTGCGATTCTTACTACTGTGTTCAATCATACAATGACAATCTGTTCTTTTGGTCACAAAATGACTATAGAGACGCTAAAGGCAACACAATCAAGCATAAAATGCTTTGGGTTAGAGTGGCAGAATTACAAAGACGTCTGCCACTCACGCAGGTGGTTCACACCCTAGGCCATCAGCGGGTGGGCGCACACGCTGTTGGTAACAGTCTGGCAGATGAAGCTGCCAGATCAGCAGTACTCACGTGTTCAGTAGCAGCAGTTACTAGATCCATGTCTAAAATAGACACTGATATCTTGGCAGCTATTGCTGCAACAAAAGAAGGAATGAATTACCCTAGAGGTTTCCCTTCCAAATATTCTTACCAGATAGGTCCCGATCAGGCTCCTTATGTAACAATACCTGACGTTGGTGATCGGCTGATCCCCAACGCGGACCGCAGACTTTCCTTGATGGCAGCGGCACACGAAGGCATGGCTTCGGCTCATGCTGGTGTGTCTGCGACAATTTCCATTTTGCAGCAGCGTTACTGGTGGCGTGGTTTATATAAAGATACACGTACTTATGTGCTTTCCTGTGACGTTTGTCAACAGATCAAGCCTTCAACGGTCACACGACCACCGCAGACCTCGCTTGGAATTTCAAACAGACCCTTTGGGTGTGTTTACTTGGATCACTGCGGTCCATTTTCTTCAGACACTGCCTATAAATATATCTTAGTGGCAGTGGACTCGTGCACACGGTTCATCTGGGTCTGGCCACAACGGAGTGCTGACGCTCGAAATGTCATTAGGGATTTGCGTGTCTTTGTGGGAATTTTTGCATGCGGCACCTTCCATTCTGACCAAGGTCCGGCGTTTGCCTCTAAGGCTTACAAGGACGCAATGGGCTCCTTGGGGGTGCGGGTGAAATTTTCGTCTCCGTATAGGCCTGAGGGCAACTCTATCGTTGAACGAATGAACCGTGACTTAAAGCAATCCTTGACAGCTAGAGTTATAGGTACTGGCAGGAACTGGCTGGCCCACTTGTATACCGTTCAGCGTGCACTTAATAATCTCCCTAGAAGGCCTCTGGGTGGGCGGACCCCTTACGAAATGCTCTTTGGCATACGAATGTTTGTGCCTGACCTTGATGGTCTAGACATGGCGGCGCAATCCGCCAAGTTTGATGTAGATAATCATTCTACTATGTTACAGGACTTACAAGAAGCCCGAGACAAACTTGCAATTGCACATTTGCCTTCAGCCACAGACCCTGCTCTGCAGATTCCGGTTGCCGGCTGGCTTCCGAAGATTGGCGACCTGGTACGAGAGAAGGTGGAGAACAAAAAAGAATTCGGCCCCTCTTTTCGTGCACCGGTTCCAGTCCTGGGCTTGAAGGGAACACGTACAGTCATCTTACCACCGCTTCCCGGTCGCAAGGAAAACAGATACATCTCAGTGGAAAATGTCAAGCTACAACATCTGGCCGATCCTGAATAGTGTCACACCAGCGGTCTCTTGTCCTGCCATTTATCGGACATGTGTTCGCGGCACGCCTGCACGAACAGTCACTGATGTTACCATGGAGATGGTTGATTTGCCTGAAAATATATTTGAACCCCCTGCATCCCCCTGCATTGATGAGGACGAATATACTTATCCCGCCACAGAGTCGGTGGCACACCAACCAACAACGCCACTGAGCCCGACACGTTATTCCTTTGACTCGGATTCCAATTCATCAACGGTCCCGTCCAAGTTTAGTCTTTTTGTATCCTGGTTTAGAGACAATTTTTTGATTCCACCATGGACATATATCTGGATGGTGCTTTTCTTGATTTTTTTGTTCATGTCCATTGGTTTTGTCACAGTGTTTTTCTACTCATCAATGGTCACTATTTACCTGAACGCTCTGCTGTGAACAGTGTCGCTGGAACTTTGGCTCCGCATTCCTCTTCACACATCATGAAGCGTGACCACACATTTGTGAACATTTCAGCGTTTCCAGTTGCTGATGGCATCGTATGGGATGCGGTAAACTTTCAAATCCATGGCCCGACGGAAATTATTAATGTACCAAATGTCCTTCGAGTCTCGATGGGTGATGTAGTAAAAAGTAATATTCATTCTGATGATTGGGATGTGCATGCCGTTGAAGCATTGTTTGCTGATTTAAAATATTATGCTTCCTTTAATGCTGAGGACTTGTATATGAATTCTGCGAATTATGCCGATTTGTATTGCTACCAGCATTGGGGCAATCATTTTCTCCACAAACCGAGTGCACTACGCAGCCCTGTTACTTACACCCAATGGGAACACTGCCCAAACCCCATACCAGGTAGCTCCCAGACTCTTCGAAATAAATTCACCTATTTTACTGATTTCAATCGATCGAACCCTGGGTCCTATTATTTTAAATTGAAAACCCCATTGACTCAAAAAATAATGTTGACCCACACCAAATTACTTTATTCGGGTTCCTTTTTGAGCGCCTTGGCGGTGGGTGGTTATGAGTATTGGAAAGACACAGTGGATTTAAAATCAATCTGGGGTTCAAAGCCATGGCAGGTGCAAGGCACCGAGGCCTTGCACCGCGCTTGCCTTATCCCAGCCCAAATTCTATTTCTAAATGCTTCCATTCATCAAACCACGTGTTGGGGGTTGGCTACCGTTAAACAACTAAATGCGCCAGCCATCCCATCCTTGTCGAGTTTTCCAAATGATAGTTTGCGTTTTAATATGTCCCTTATGACGTTACAGGCTCAGTTCCAAAACAATTCCTTTAACGTTTCTGCACTGATACAGTCACCCTGGTTGGCATGGCCCATATCATCTAATGCATGCCAACTGCGTTTTCATGGCACAGTTCCTGGCTACATACAGGACAAGCCTGATCCAAGATTTACTGAAACTCGTACTGTCACCACGTATTCGGTTGGTAAATTATGTAAACAATGGTTACAACATTCGTCCTTAGACTCTGTTAAGAAACATTTGTCCCTCCTATCAGGCACTATTGATTTATCTGACTTTATCTTGGGACCTCGTGGTCCCCGACCGAAGAGATTCATTTATGAAGCGTATAATGAACTCTGGAAGCTGTCACAAATGGAAGCTGCTTCCCGTCTTCGGGAAATAGACCAAGCAAATTTGGAAAAGGTGCTTGCTGTTGTTGACAATAGTATAAATACCCTGTCTTCCCGCATTTACACATTAGAGAATATTGTATCCTCTGTTGTTGATATTGTACAAGATGATGTCTCTATGTTGTATCATGGTCAGAATCAGTTGCGTTCAGTGATGCAGTTTGCCTGGACTTTGCAAACCCTTAAGTTAGGTAAAGTTCCTTGGAATTTGTTAAACACCACTGCCCTTTTTCTGCCTTTTAATTTGACTGACAAACAGCAGTTCATGTCCATGAAAGATGCATCTTACACTTTGTTACATATCGAGAAAGTGGATCCTTTACCATTCTCTGTAGCGGAACTAGATTCTGCGGTGTGGCTAGTTCATGGGGTTATAGCTTTACCTTTTTCCCTGTTTGAATTTAGCTCGTGCATGAAACATTATCCTGTAGGCCGTTTCCAGCCCTTGGGTAGTGCTTTCCTGCATGAACTTTGGTCCTTGCCTTTCATGTATAAATGCCTTAGAGACGGCAAGGAAGTGTTTCTCACAGGGGAGTCTTGTGATTCAACTGTGGGTCATTCGCTTATTTGTAAACATATTAAATTGCACGGGGCTTGTAGTGTTTCAGTTCCGAATCTTGCATGTGTGCTAAAGGGTATTCCTGCTCCTGCTATTTCTCCTACTTTTACTTTGCTTACTAACGGTAGCTATTTGCTTTTAAATAACGAAGACTGTTGTGGCCTACAGGCTGGCATTCCGTATATTGTTACGGTCTCACACAGAGTTGTCTGCTGCAAGAATGTGCTTTTTCCTCCCCCTCACGACATCGTTGATAACTCTATTTGGCCTTCCATTCCTACCATGGAGGCAGATTTCAATAAGTTGAGCAGAATAAAGGCCCTATTATTGAATGAGGAGGTTATGCTCACATCCGCCCGGGAGACATTCATTCTCCAGGTGGCGAGTACCCACAGTGAAATACAGGCCCTTTTGAACACTGACCTCCCCCAACATTTTGGGGAGTTGATTCATCGTATTTTTAACGCATCAAACACTGAGGGTCTGGTGCACTTTTTTAAGATTGTGGGGTCTGGCCTGGTGTCCACCTTTCAAACTATTTTCGGTGTGATACCGGCGTTCATACATTCTATTTTTTCTAGCGTCTTTGGTGGTTTCCCATTAATCCTCGCTTTGGCGGCTGGTGTCTTGCTGTTGGTCTGTTTTCTGCGCAATGGCTGCACACCACTGGGCCCTTCTCGATCCCGAACGCCTCCAGCTGCTCCGTGAGCGACTTCTGGTTGGCTTCGATGTTCTGCCCTTGGCAACTATCAGTGTGTCCTACACCCTTTCCTTTCGCTTTGCGTATTTCACTTGCGTGCAACCTGTGATGTCTTGCATCCGCTGTCCGTTCACATGGACCATGGATTATTGCCTCTCCAATTCGTCATTGTCTGTTCCGGATTTTGTTCAGTTGGTGGGTCCCTTAGAGGCCCATGAACGGGACTGTTCCGCTGCTGGCTTTATGATGCGTGCGGCTGCACTGGGGATTTTGGCACAATGGGATATCTGGGCGGCTGCTCAGAATCTCCTACAACAAAGTTATATTGAATATCACGCAAGCTGTCCCGCATTGCTTTTGGATGCTCCATCCTCTGAGGAACATTCCTGCAGCTTTGACCTGTTGGACTGGATGGCGTCTACGTTTTTTGACGATTCCAATGATGTCCTCTTGGACGGTATAGCATTTTTCTGCTCTTCCACGTTTTTGGATTGATCGATTTGCCGTTCACTGTCGGTGGGCTGCCTCGATTCTGCTCAGGTGTTTGGAACTCTGTCTTCGTTTTCGTCTTGGCCGATGGACTGTCCAGGGGAGGGTGTCTTGTGGCTCATGGCCTCCTGGCCTGCCTGGATACGTTGGCAGGCCTGGCTGCCATGATGACTTTTGCGCACGTTACTCTTAGCCGTTGTTCTGTCGCCCTCTGCTACTGCCAAGTTATTTTACAACTGTCTGCATTTTCTGTTTCTCACCTTTTCTCCTATTCCCTTTGGGCTCAGTCTGAACAACAGTTACAAGGTCGAATAACACGTCCCTGGTTCTTACTGATTTGGCCCGTCCCTCGCACCTAGACATAACACCATGTACAGCTGCCATGGAGAAATTAGTGTGCTTTTAATAATGCGGTCGCCCGCTCTAGACCACACTTGGAGACGACCTTTCCAGAGAGAAGAGCTGTGATTGTCTGCTGATGTAGTTTTGCATCTAGAGACTGAGGTATGGGGGTTCGCTAGTCAAAGCCCAAAGGTCTTCTATTTTCATAATAAACTGGCTTCCAGCACGGGGAGGGTGGTAATGTTAGTTAGACATATATCCACTGCTTTATGAGATGCTTTCCCCGTTCGTATTCTATGGAGTAGTAACTATGCTGATTATATTATTCATATGTATTATGCTATTAGTACTGACACGTGTACTGTATCTTAGAGCACGTAAGTTGAAATAAACATTTTAACCTATACAGTGTCTCTTCTTACGCATGTTGTGGACAGGTACGAGTGTGACGAAAGAGTGTTCTTGCCTCTGCGAGTCCTGAGTGAGAGAGAGATACCGTGTTCTGGGTTGTCTAATCATTGGTACATTAGTGCTAATGGGACGCTAAGGCTAGTTGGGTTGGGGTTTTGGGTGCTAAGGTCTATGGTTGGCTCACCACTATATTCCGAGGTCCTATTATCCTGTGCATAGCTCTGTATGTGCAGAAACCTTATGACAATATACCTTTGTCAATGAAGAAGCAGCTGGTTTAGTCAACAGCATTATCCTTTATCTGGATATAAAGCACAGGCTGCAACAAGCGATTGTGCCTTCCAAAGAGGATATCTGGAACCACAGTACAAATAAGGTCTATCTACTTTCATTCCTTTTTCAGCAGTGGATGTCACTATTTAGAAGAATTGAATCATCAAGAAATGGTTGACTGGAAGATGAAAAATGTCATCTTTGATGACTAAGAAGTACTTACATGATGTCTTCCCCAACCTTTAGAGAGCACCATGGTGGCTCAGAGTCCAGTAATATGTCACAGCTGCAACAGCAGTGCCCACCAAAACAATCACCATACCAAAGTACATCTGCTACTAAATCAACACCCCAACAGTGTCACCTCAACCAAACTCTTTGCTGAGTTGGTTTTGGCATTTTCAAGGATTAAATCAAGCACATAGGTACAGGAAACTCAATGTAAAGCAAATGCCAACAACTATGGGAATAGCAAAAATGTCACAAGAGTACCTGAATGATCTAACAGAATTCTACATTGATCAACTACCATTGATCTTTTGGCATGGGGCAAAAGAAGAGTGTCCGGAATTCAGCATGTTGACAATAAAATATGTATCTTGTCCTATTACCAGTGTATCATCTGAGCTGGTTTTCAGTGCAGCTGCTGCAGTTGTCACATTTAGAAGGACCAGTCTCTCTCCTCGAAATGTAGAGCGAGTGAGGATATTCAAAATGAGTACACATTAATTCCCCAAAATTATCAGACTCCAGAAGAGACACCAGAGGATGCAGGTGATTTTTCAGACATTTCAGGTGGGGTGTGCTTGTACTCAAGACAAAGTCCATGAATATGTAGATGAACTCTACATTCTGGACTAAAAAGTAAAACTAATACACTAGTAACAGTACATAAATGTTTGCTATAAAAAAGAAAAGGACAGAGATTAATGTTTATTTTTATATTTGGTGTGCCAAGAAATATAAATAAACTAGATGGACCAGTGTGCATGACACAGATAGAAAATCAAGAACACATCAATTTTGGCCTGGTGACTGAGTGGTAACAAAGAAAGGCATCTAATTCAACCATAAGGTCAAGCATAGATTGCAATAAGCAACAGCCTCTAAGCCTGCAATGGACACTTCTATTATCTGAAAGATCAAAATGCCTCCCATGCTTAACTTTCATTCCCATGCTAAACTGTCAGTGAAAATTCAAAGGACTGAGCTGCTTATGTGTGTGTGTCATCAACAAAAAAGAGAGAAATAGATAAACACCACACTTGTAACAAGTGGCTTCCTTTAAATGAACGCGAAAAAAATGATTAATGTGACATATATGAGGGGTTAGGTAAACTTAGTATTTTTAATGTTTGGTTGATCATTCTAGGTGCATGCTTTTACACATCTTTAGGAGTGTTTTTTGACTGACCTGTCATTAACTACACACCAGCATCTTTTGGTTCTGCTGAGACCTTGCAATTTACCTTGACTGTAAGTGTCAGTTTCTTTTCCTTTTCTTGCTCAACAGGCCTGTTGGTAATTGGGTTACTGGTTGAGGGGGTGAAACCCTTCCCAAGCAGCAACCACACTTCTGTCAGGGTGAACCACAAGCAAACCCCAATTTAACCTGTGCGCAGCCCACTGCTAGCTTGGTGCAAAGCAGTCATGCTTAACTTAATGGCAATGTGTGAATTATTTATGCACTCACTTCAAACAGTAATAAAGTGAAACCTAACACAAGTAAAATCACACACCAATTTAGCAAAATAGAGTAAAATGTAATAAATTATTTGAGACCAAAACAACAATAATCCAATCAGGAGAACCGGAGATAATACAATTTTATGGTTCTAAATCAAAATAGTGCCAAGAAGCACAAAGCGCCATTTGGTTGCCCCAGACCAGGACAAAGTCAAAAGTTCAGGCCGACTGCAATGAAGTGCAGGTTGGCTACAGGGGCCAAGTTAGGCCCATTGAACAAAGTACCTTAAATCCTGGTTTGCGGTGCTCTGCGGCATCCCGTGTTGAGGATGCGTCACGTGGCGGCGGTTTCAAGGAAGCTGTGGTGCTGCGATGCAGAGTCCTGCGTCATGGTCAAGGATGCCACTGACTGGAGGCATGTGATGCAAAGGCCTGTGTCAAGAATGCATCACAGAGCGGCGGTTGCGAGGAAGCTGTGATGTGAAGTCTGCATTAGGGCTGCGTTGCTCAGTGGCGGTTCCGATGTGGCTGTGAGGAGATGGGTCGCACTGCATTGGTTCGGCTCACAGGACCACATCTGGGCTGGCAGAGCACCTTCATGACCACTTCCAAGAGTCCAGGACTGAGGTGGCACCACTCGGAAGGCGAGACTCACAACAGGCAGAGTCCAGGTGCTAGGTTTGAGGTGGTTGGAGCCTTGTGTGTCCCTGAGGCTCTGATCAGGAGGCCATCCAACTAGCATTTGGAGTCACTCCTGCAGGCCTGGGTTCAAGATGCAGATCCAGTCCTTCTCACCTAGGCAAGAGGGCAGCAGGCAGCAGGTCAGCACAGCAGGGCAGCAGTCCTTCAGATCAGCAGTCCAGCAGAGTGGCAGTCCTTTCAGCTATACAGCCGTCCTTCTTCCTGGCAAAGTCCACAGGTCCAGAAGTGCACTGAAGAGTCTGTGACTGGGGTCCAATACTTAGACCTGGGCCTTTCCTATTGCCCTGAAGTTTCTCAATTTTGGAGGAAGGCTTGGTCAAACGTTTCAAACATTTGTAATATGGATGTACCTTTTGACATTTTCTATAAATTCTTAGGTGGTTGTTCTCATATATGGTCTATAGAAAGAATTAAAAGGCAATTTGTGGATCTCCTCTTGGCTATTGTATTTCAATTTATTAAATCCAATTGGAAGACACTTGACAAGACTGTTTATCTTCAGTGGTGGATTTTTCATTCCCATAGGTTGGATACAGCTTATTTACCTTCTATACAACTGTCAATTCATAGAGACTTACTTTGTTTGCCTTTGACCTCCTTCTTATCTAAAATGTGCCTATCAATACTGTAACGTGATGTTTTTAGGCTTCCATGACTAAGTTTAATTTTGTTACTACTGTTTGTGAAGTTTCTTCAATGTCTTAATGTTTATCTACATGCCCTTTATTATGTTGCAATTCATTATATTATGAGGTTTCTTTTGTGCACTCAGATGAAATCTTGTTTTGTTAAAAAAAATTAAATGCTGTTCATTACAGCTAACTTTTCCAATTATCCTTTTTCTTGTTAGGAATTATGCTTATATATTTCCTTATTATCTGTATATGTACATTTCACCATGTTATGTTAAATTCTGGCATATTACACTGCTGTGTTTTGAACTGATATTTCTCTGTAAAATATTTAATTGCTTCTATCCACTATATTTGTTTGTGATATATTTTTCCAATAAAGCTTTTTAAACTAGAAGATGCAGGTCCAGTCCTTTTCACTCAATCAGCAGGGCAGAAGAGTAGCAGTCCTTCTTGCCCAGCAGTGCAGCAGTCCTTCTGAGTCTTGCACAGCTCTAGAGGTGTACTGAAGAGTTGGGTCTGAGGGTCCAATATTTGTGCCTGGTGCCCACTTTGAAGTAGGAGAAGGTTCTGGAGGTTTCCATCTCCACAGGTCTCTGGAATTTCCTTCCTCACTTCCCTGGCCCCAGCTTGGCGGGGTCACAAAAAACTAGTGTTGAACCCTTTGTGAGAGTTCTCAAGCAGAGCCTTTTTGTTGTGCAAGTTTGGAAAGTAGGTAACAGCTCCTCCCCCTCATCAAGTTAGAGATGGCCCATCCTGCCAACACATATTCCCCCTTTGTCTCACTGTCTGGGAGCAATACACAACAACCAACTGCAAGCTGCACCTAGTCCTGTGACCCAGGATACAGGCTGCAGGCTCCAAAGGGTAAGGACACAAAAATAACTTTCTAAAAGTGGCATTTTCAGAATTCTTACTTAAAATATGACTTCACCATTGAAGAATGTTCTAAATTACAATTATTTAGACACCAAACTCGAAATTCCCATCTGCTCTCAATTTAATGTTATCACTTATTAAATGTAATAAGGTAACCTAATATTATCTTATGGGAGAGGCAGGGCTTGCAGTACTGAAAAAACAAATTTAGGAGTTTTTCACTACCAGGAAATGTACAACCTTTTAAATACACTGCACTCTGTCCTATTGCTGTTTGGGGCCGACTCTAGGGATGACATATATATTAAAAGGGGAGATTTAGGCCTGGTGAAAGGGTTATTTTGCCAGTTCGAAATGGAAGTTTAAAACTGCACACACAGGCTGCAATGGCAGGCCAGAGACAGGTTTAAAGGGCTACTTAATTGGGTGGCGCAGTAAGTGCTGCCCTAGATACATGTAGTACCACTTTACTAGGGACCTACAACCAAATTAAATGTGCCAATTGGGTGTAAGCCAATTTTTCCATGTTTGGAGGATAGAACAAACATATTTTAGTACTGTTTAGCCTTGGGAAAGTGCACAGAGTCCTAAGGCCAACAAAAACGAGATCAGCAAAAAAGGATTAGTAAGGTAAAAAGTGTGGGGGAAGACTACCCTAAGGATGACAGCTCTAATAAGGCCTGTCTCTTTGTGTAAGAAAATACATTGTGTATGAACAACATTTAGGATAAGGACCCATCTCTATCTGCTTCTATTGAAAATGATTTAAGGAGGCATACTATTTGGACTGGAAAAAGCAGATTTATTTAGAATAATGCTGATGAATGAATGCCATATGCTCTGTAGAAAGAGTAGAAGACTCTCAGAATCTTTCTAATAATTGTGTCTGCTATATATGGATCAAATCAGACATATCAGGAGTACCCCTCTGGCAACTAAAAAACCAACAGGGCACCAAGACAACCCACCACAATTTTCATGTTTGGCCAAACCCCACTATGACATAGAAATGCTACTTTTAAAACTCAAGAAAAACAATGTAATCAATGACCTTATGCCTCATGCAGCCCCCTGTCATTAATGCTTCACTGGATGAGGCATGGTGTAAATAATTCTAAAGCAGACAGTAATAAGACATCTAGTTAAGGAACCTACATCAGATACCACTGAATCCAATACATTTAAATCTATTGCTGGGCTTCAGGTTATCAGCAAGATCCTTCAGAAAGGTTGTCACTTTTCAGGCTCTTCCTGACAAATATAAAATCTTGGATGACAACAATTAGAGTTTTGCACCAAGCATGGGTTGAAAACTGCCTTTTGGAGATTGGCAACCAAGAAGGTACCGGATGTTCCTAGTCATCGACACTGTGAATCTCATAATGGTTCTATGATTGATGTTAATTGTAAATATGAACAGGCCTGCTGCAAAGTGGATGTAGGAATGATAGTGGCCACATGGTATAACTGAGGAAATCTTACTCACCAAGTTTGATCATGGACTGTCGAGTCTCTCGAGGGTCAACTTTATCCCATGTCTATGCCATGTACTTGAGATCATTAATAATTGTCATCTGTCCGCCCCTAAGGCGTGTACCAATGTAATTACACACAAAGAACTAGGCTTACCCTATATTTCCGATACAATCAAACTGGCTCCCTTGCTACTTTGGTTGTCAATTTGGAAATGGGAGGCAGTACAGATAAATCGATGTATTATAAAGGATGTCATGAAATTGGCTTATGGGTATAAAATAACATGGCTAAATTATATAAGGTGCACTCTGGACTCTCTGGGGTTGGTGGCCTTTTATGACGACCCCGTGCAATGTGAATCCTTTTCAAAGGAGAAACTAATAAATTCTTTTTTAGAGAAATGTGCACAAGAAAGAGAGTAGAGAAATAAAGATAAAGCCATAGTAATTGCATATAATAAGAGACCCCCTTTGGTGCACGGTCTATCCTCGTACCTTGCTTGTGTGACCAATAATTTCCATCGTTTTATTTTAATAAGGTTTCGGTTGGGGTATGTAACTTTAATGCTGGGTTTCCCGGCGAATGTGTTCTCTGAGACATAACTGGGACGATGTCCGTATGACTCCCGAACAAAACAATCAATTATACACATACTGTTTTGCTGCCATTTTTATGAAACAGAGAGGAAAAGATTTATCATCCCATTTCTGAATAAATTTTGTTTGCATAATTACATTATAGCACTGTCTGTTATGTTACAATTAGAGACTCCATATGTTTGCCTGACGGTGGCCTCGTTTTTATGTACAGCACTAAAAACTCTCAGATTAGCAAACATGTGATCAAATGTTAAAACCTGTATAATATGCACAGCTCGAACAAATCTAAATGTATTAAGATGCAGATGAACTAGTGAGTTGATGTATATGCTGTTTTTAAGGGTTTTAGGATACATTTTTAGATATCAGCCTTTTTATGATAACTTATTGATATGTTTGTATATTTTTATCTGAACTTTTTATGCATTTGTTACTAAATGCGAAATAAAGTATTAATTGATTGATTGATAATTGTCATCTAAAATCAAGATCACATATATTAGTTATAAGCAGACATTACTCAAATCTTAATCAAGGTAGATAGGAGCTACTCCAAGTAGGCCATTCATACCTATTGCTTGAAGGAGATTTAATCAATGATGATTTATAATTTTTTATAACTAAACAGGAAGAACTCTGAATACTTATGGTGGGGTCCAAAACTAGGTTGATTACAACTGATCTTACCAGTTTTATACCTCATATATTTGATCAAGTGATTCAACCTAAAGATTATGTTAAGAATCTATTAGTCTCACTTGACAGCACGCTAACTATGAAGTGTCAGACAGATAGCACAGAAGTATCATAAATCATCTGCATTGCTTGGAAAGAACAATAAATTATTTTCCTCTACAATACAGAGATATCACTATTGGATCCAAAGTCAATTCAATATTAGAATACCGGACTGTCCTATATTAAGTAATCACTATGAAAAGGTTAGCCCCCCTTCAAACAGCTAAAGAAATTGGGATCTGTGTGACAGCTGGACCTACAGAAACGATCATGTTACTGAGACCAGAAAAACCCTTCTTTGGCTCCCATTTGGAGCCTGGATTAGAGATAACTGTCTTTGTATGCTTTTTACGTACAATGAAGATAGCCTCCCTATATTTTCTCGAAAATAAAATCAAAATAGACATCTCCCTTAAGGCGTCACACAAGGGAATCTTTTTGTTCAGATGTCTGCAAATCTCTCCACTAGTGGTGGGAGACGACTTGTATGTAAAGCCATGCCCTGGTGAAAGAATCTTCTGGAACATATAAGATTTGATTCCAGTCTCCAAAATTGTAAGAAAAAATAAAGAAGCATCAATTTTAGAACATCTTCTTTGGCAATTTGTTACTGACTGGCACTTACAGATGTTTAGTATAAAGTGCACTGTAAAAAATAATAACAGCAATGTTAACAACAATACTACTACTACTCCTACTACTACTACTAATAATAGTAATGGTAATAATTTTCTATATTTGGTCAATTAAACCTGAGTGCATCCCAGTGTGTAAGAGCCACTTCTGTGCAATTTCACTTTAGATACATGTTGATTAGTCACAGAAAGTTGCTTTTAAATACAGAAAATATATTGTTACTCTTCATTGAAGCAGCCTAACAGTGAACATTCAGGCAAAAAATCAACATGACATAAATGAAAGCATCAAGTGATTCACCTTTTTATTAGGAAAATTATGTAACTAGGTTAGATACAGTGGGTGTCTATTATTTTAAAGTGTCTTTGTTAGGTATGGACAAGGAAGGCTTGGGTCCATACACTATCTGGACTAGACCCCTCTTAAACTGTACAACAATCAAAGTGTCCAGATAGAACGTTTTCTAATTAATCAACCGTGACTTCAGTGCTCTGTTCTAAAGCCTGTGTGTTTTTATTTCACTTCTTTTTATACTTTTTTTATCATACAAGATTAGACCATTATTTGCATGTCATCTTGACGGGCAACACATATTTTTTCAAAAGTTACACATATTTTTTCAAAAGTTATTAAACAATCAAAACAATAACTCATAATGCAACACCACAAAATGCAGAACACAATTTACATTACAATACATAAAATAGTACATATATAATACAAGTACAAGTAACCAGTCCTTGATTTACAAATACACCTGGCGGACACTTAAAGATAGTCACAGAGGTTACTGCCTCTTGTCCTGCCTGTGTGAAAAGCTCAGGGAATAATTATTTCCTGCTCTTTCTAGGTTTCACCTCTCTAGGTCTTAACACCTCTGCCTCATGTAGAGACTTTTGTAGCGGGATCCTCAGACAAGCATATCAATCTCAACACATTTCTATTGCACTTGGTCTGTAAAATCACAAAAGCAGCTAAGAGTAGAACAAAAGAGTAGTATAACAAAATACTAGTCCAGGATACTCTTGCTACTACCTGTAATGAACTCTGCATCTATCTATTTTATTAGCCAAATATCCAAAAGGTATGGCATTAAGAAAATATTTAGGACTATAGACAATTGACCTCTTAAATGATCATCTTATCTTCAGTCTTGTGAAAGAAAATATGCACGCTGTAACCAGAATGAAGAAATCCTTGTGCATATTAGTAAATGAAGTAAAACAATTTAAGATGGTATGTGTGTAGCAATACAGTTATGAGCTTATCATCAATTCTTTTAACATGCCAATAGGTAAAGACGTATTGATTATGAAAACCCTACATGAAAGCTAATAAGTAGAAGTCTAATAATTGTGAAAAGCCTATTTTGCATTACTGGGGATTTCTCTATGTCCATTTATATTTTCATGTGTAGTATTTTGTTGTATGTGGAATAAATTACCTTAGTGCTTTAAAGTAAAAATAGAAGCAAAATAGGTGGCATCTTTGGTGAGTTCTGGGTATCTAGCTGACACCAACTCCCTCAGTAAGCCACAGAACACCCTGCTTGCTATCCGAGGGTCAAGTGCTAAATTGGGTGTACTTGGCACTCAGTTTGGGTCCAATGGTAAGCTGGCATCAGGAAACCAGAGGCAAAAGGCTCCAAATGACACAAGATGGTCACTCCTGTCACTCTATTTATGTTTGCTGTATGATTTATGGCACAATTTTATTTCTGTTTCACATTTTAATTATCTTAATTATTTTTATTTTTTTGTTAATGATCGCTCTTATCTGTAACTTGTGAAATTCACATGGTTTGCACTGTGACTAATGAAAATGAAATGAAAATAGGATTTCTAAAGTGCACTAATACCCGCGGGTGTCTAGGCGCTAATGCTCCATGGGGGGAGAAACAGGGCAGCGGCCCCAGACAGTGGCGAAACTACAGAGTAATGGGGGATGAGTTTGATCTAATTATTAAAAAGCCAAGTTTTTAGTGCTTTGCGAAAAATGAGCAGATTACTTGAGGTCTTTAGGGTAAGTGGCATGGTATTCCAGAGTTTAGCAGTGGTGACTGCAAAACTCTTTCCTCCCCAAGTGGCCCTCCTGAACTTGGGGATAGCCAGTTTTGCATGGGAGACCGATATTAAATCTCTGGTCGGGATATAGCGATGGAAGAGTTGCCTAATTGAGGCTGGTCCCTTGGAGTGGAGAGCCTTAAAGGCTAAGCATATGGATTTGAACACAACCCTTTTCTTAACCGGGAGCCAGTGAAGTGATGGAAGAAACTTGGATACCGACTGATGTTTTGGGATCCCTAACAGCAGCCTGGCTGCCACGTTCTGGACCAATTGTAGTTTGTCTGGAGCTTTCTTGTGGGCCACACTAAGTACATATCATGTGACCGCCATTTTAAAATACAAAGGCCTCACATGGTGTCCTACTAGATGTGAGCAGCACCGTCGCACAACACTCTTATCGCGAGGGTTTCAGTATCACTGAATCTAATTTGTAATCGGTCGACACGGGTGAGTTATTGCCTGCAATATGTGTATTTCAAAGTTTTCAATTTTGCCTGGAAACTAAGTTGAGCATGGTTAGGCACATTACGGATTGGAGTAATGGTTGTAAGTTCACTATGGAGTGTTACCATGGTAGACTAATAGCACAGAATGCATGATGGTAATTTGAAATTCTTGCTATCTGCTGTGACTTTACGCACATTATGGTGGTACATTGTGCACTCCTCAATTGCGATATATCACTTCAGTCTGTTTCACAATCTTGTTTGATGACACTTTAATTCTGCGAGCGCAGAAATCTCATAAAAAGTTTATAAACAAGTTCACCTTGAAACTTACTAAGAGACTCACCAATTCCCATGCAAATTTCTTCTTCAGGTCTATGAATCTTTGCCACTGTGTTAGAATGGAGCACAACCTGAATACATTTCTAAATTAATGATTAACTTCTCAGTATGTATGTTCAGCCAATGATGGGAGGTTCGGTGAAGTTTTAAAAGTTTTATTTTCTCATTTAGAGATTAGTCCGTATCTTTGTCTTTTTATTTAGGTTAGTCAAATAAGTCTGTTTACAGAAATATCAAGAAAAATTTGGTTAGAATTAACAAACAAAATAAAAGGATGTTCCATAAAGGAATTAATCCCCATCTAAATCTAAAAAGAGCTAACTTATCCTAGCAAGAACCCATAAAGATTTCCTTTGGAAAAGAGGAAGAGAAAATATGGAGCATCAGGCTAATAGCTATAACAGGTCGAACTCCCCATAAAGAGTAATTCTGGAAACTCAGCCGAGTTCCTTAAAAGCTGCAGTAGCAACCGTTAACACAGGTGTAAGGAAATAATCACGGCAGTAGCTATGATCAGCATGGAGAAAGTGTCCAAAAAGGCATCTGAATAACAGACAATCAGTTATCAATAGCTCACAGTAATTTCAGGCAAGAGTAGCACAGTCACGTGCTAGAGCTCATGGCAAGGGGAAGATGTGCATAGAATACATTGCCTCTCTAACTAGGAACACCTACTATATAATAAAAGCACATAGCATGTTGCAAACTCTCAATGTTGGATCATCACTAGCCAAATAAGCAGTATTTTTAGGTCGAGTCCTGAGCCAGTGCGCAAGCGCTGCTCTGGGGTTGATCTGTGGTAGTTGACTACGTGAGGGAAGCCCGGCCCACTCCCCCGCCCATCTTTTTCATTGGCTTGTGTCTTTGTCATTCCTAAATGCTGCCTTCCGATTAATTTATAGGCTTGTTAGTCCCTCCTTATGACGGCCATGTCGACATTTGTATCCTTCCATGGCTACTGGCCCCTTTACTTCGAGTGTTGCACAGTATGTTTTATTTAGATTGTGAGCACTATTTTCTTCCTGTGCCTTCTCCCCCTCCCGCAGTCCATGCCTTCTCGCCCCCCGCACTCCCGTTGTTCGTGCCTTTTCGCCCCCTGCCCACTCGCACTCCTGTTTGCAATGAAATAGGTCTCGCGTAAATGCGAGTCCTATTGCATTGCAAATGCTTGTTCTTTTTTGTCCATTTAATAAAAGCATTTTTTCTCAAACTTTATATTGACACATTTCCTACGTTAAGGTTAAGATACATTTCTACATTGGCATGTGGTAAATTTACGTCAAAAATGTAAACTTCCTCAATTCTAACACACATCCCAAACACTAGTTGCATGCACCTTTAAGGTTTCTGTTAGTGAGCATGTATATTTTTATATTATAGATAATCCCCTGATAAAGGACGCCGTATCTGAAATGCATTGGAAATTTCTTTGTCAAAGGATCGGAGGATCTATTTGAATGTTAAATATTCAACAGAGCCTATTGTATGAACAGCATAAAGACTTCAGTTCGAAAGATTAAAGGTTCTTGAAATTAAAAATATACATAAAACAGTCTTCAATTGTCTATAGGGCACTTTGCCACTTTCTTTCAGTGAGACTTGGGACTAAAAAGTATATCAATATAGAATCTACAGTGTAATTTTTGTGACCTTGGACAGAGGTCATACCAGCTCTGAATGTTTGAACATTTCAACCATGGATTAAGCTGGAATGTGTTTGGAAACTAATAGTGTTGTTTATTTCCCTCACAAAGAAGCAGTTTCATCATGTGTTAAATCAAATGTTTATAGTGCATCAGGGTCTGTGATGAGTTTAGTATTTAATCAGTTAATACACTGGCCACATTTTTTACATTTAAAATTGAGTGGTTAACTTCGATCCATTTATCCTTAGTTGATTAGCTTTGTACAGCTAGTAAACATCAATCTAGAGAGTCAGAGGACACCTTTTTATCAGGTACATAACACTTAAATAGTTGGAAAACGGCTGAAGTGTAGTCTGCTCGAAGTACCATATTTTGTAGATTTTAAATCATCTTATAGTCTTGCTCGGCGCTACATGAAGTACCTGTGATTGATATCACTTCATTCCCAACATTCGGTAGTCTATTGATTTTCCGCACATGTCCGACAAACAGGGAACATTGCAGTCCTGTCAACTTTGAGCAGTAGAACGGGGAAATAAAGAGCCCAGTTCACAGAAAATGTAAACGTGTAGGCAGAGATTTACATCTCTACCTGAATGTATGATATTGTACTATATTGTTTTATATTCACAAATAATCCCAGAAGTACTCATGGAAAGTTGCAAGAGGTGCAAGTTTCCAGGCATACGACTTGGAAAGGCAAGTTACATCTCCCATGGACTCATATAGCAGAAATCTACACTGAAGATTTAAGCACAAGAGGAATTGAACCCGCTGCACAAGTGTACACTTTTTTCTTTTTTTTCTTGAAAGGCAAAGCATTTTCCCATGTGGAGAACCCCTTTCATCGAACTTCACCAAATCTTAGTTTGATCCTTTCCCCTTCCCATCTTGGAAAGGGAAATACCCAGCCCTTGATTTGAGTAAATTCCCCACCGTTTCCAGATTAGGAGGGGTCAAATCTGTGTTTGTGAATGACTCCAAATGTAAAAGTATGAGTGCAATCAGAAATTCACAAAGCAAATCAGGCCTTGTAACACCAACTTCACATCCCACGATCCCAAAATTTCTCTGAGTTTGTGGTGAAATCCTCAGTAAAAAATCTATTCATGCCTGTCAAGAATTGTTTTGAACGCATGGAATGCATAAATGAAGATAGTTTGTCAAGTTAATGTACAATTCTGGCCCAAAATACATTTGTGAGTCGGGCCAAGCTCTCCTTGGATGGTGGACAGGATATTTAATAAAACCAAGTATTATTTCATGGTTCTAAATGTTCAATACAATGTCCTAGGGAATAGAGTTTCACATTTTTCGCATTAAGGCAGAACCTCGTGAAATCATAGTAGTGTATTATTTCTTCGTTTCCCATAGTTGTTTACAGCTGGAGTACCAAACGCCTTTGACAATTTACTTGGTTTCATAGACAAAAAATATAGAAAAACAATGAACTTTATATGTAGCAGTATCATCGTAAGCAGCTGTCGGATCCTATTCAAGGGCCACAGGACAGACAAGGGCTGCTAGGCTGCAACTGGGGAGGTTAAGGTAATTTGCCACAGATGTCCTGGTGTCCATCCTACTATGACTGTGCAAACATGGCCAAGTACAGTCCTTTCTGCACTTGACTCTCAGGGTAGTAAAGGAGGACAGTCACAGGCTTCTCAGGGTGGTAGTGCAGGGGGCAAAAGCTCAGGGGCCATACCCTGAAGTGCGGACACCTTTTTTTTTGTATGCGGACTGTCAAAACTTCAAAAATACAAGTATTTCTACAAGTCAATGTATGAATCTTACATAGAACAAGTTGGAAACTCTGCTCCTGGCTTGTTCTGTTTGAATTTCATGCCTTAACTCAGAGAATTTCTAAGTCATGTGTTTGACCTTTAGACACCTAACGCACAAAAACAGGTACTTGGCCCATCGTGTTATGGCCCCTAAACTCAACAATCAAACAACAGACACAATAATGTTATTTCAACCCCAGTACTTACATTTATGAAAAGAAAATACTTCTAATCTCAGAGCAGTTCTAAATTTTACTAGGTCCGGATGAAATGTAATTTACATTAGCGTAACCGATGTCATTTTGGGAATTTCATGCTATGCTTGTTACGCAAGACTTCTGAAATTATGCACTGATACCACATTGTGTAATTATGTGCTGGCCAAACCAAACATTTACTGCAAGCAAAGAGGAATAATCTGAACGGCCAGAATGCAAGCATCTGTTGCTCAAACCACTTGTGTTTTTTATTTGCTATTTTGTTTGCAACAAAATGTGTTCTGCATCAATAATTGATGAAAGGATGCATTCACACTAAAATATAGTGCTAATTGATATATTTGCATCAGACAGAATTACAAGGAATTTTCACAAAAGTTTGCGTAATTACGTGAAAGCAAATTTCACACCCACCTAAATACTACACAGTTCAATTAATACATCATATAGGGTTATCACACACCAAGACCTATGTTGTAGTGTAAACGTGTTGGGCCTCATCAGTTATTTTAATTGGTCTAATAATTATCACAGAATAACCTCAGCTACTACACCAATCCCATTAGGTCCTCCGATGGATCTTGTTCTGTGTTGAAAGGGACCAGAATACTTAGGGGATGAACAATTATCATATGAGGACCTGGAAAAAGATCATTGTTAGCATTCATTCATTAATAAATGGATTTTATCAGATTAAATCTATCCTTTGGGTCAGTAAAATTTGAAATAGATAAATTGGCCACAACAAATAATGAAACAGAATCAGCAGAGTAATTTATCTCATATTGTATCTTTATCAAATTAAAAATGATTAGCATACCAATCTATTTATGAATTTAAAGGGTTTAATAAGCATTAACAAACTATGAAATTCAATCAGAAGGGAGTTATCTTCCTCAGCTGAGGGAGATTAAATCCTAAAAAAGTGAGTTTTTAGAAAGCAATTATCTCTCATGCAAACCCTATGGATGAAAGTTCAGTAAATCACCAAATGACCAGTTCCAGTTCATGGACAGGATTGTCTGCCCCTGTCCGTACTGCAGCGTCAGTGCCACAGCTGTTGTCAGTCTTGTTATGAGGAGAATATTTTATCAAAAATCGCTTTTATCATAAATCACACCAAAAAACAAATTTTACACAGTGAATCTGTTATCTTGTGGTCAAACCTGGTTTCTGACCCGCATTATAGAAATGTGTTAGATGCGTGCGAAATTTTTGCTTTTGCGTTATTATGTGAAATTTTAAGAAAAATTAGCAAAATCACACACAATTAGGCAAAAAGCAAATTCGTCATTTAGCGTGAAGTGCATCCTTGTGCCAGTTTTTTTACATGAGGCGTAGTTCACATTAAAATAATACAGTGAAAATAGCAAGAGGTACGAAGAACAGCGGCTCCCGTTGTGGCAGTTTGAATTATTCCAAATGTTTGCATTAAAATTTTACCACAAATGGCAAGTAATTACACAACGTGGTGTAATGGTATAATTGTGTTAACTTCACACAGCAAGCATAACACAATATAACAGAAATTGCGCAAACTATGCCAGTGCAATTTAAATTTTGGCTGGGACGAGTATGCATAAGTATTTTAGGTAGGCTCTGAATCAGACTGATAATCCGTCTTTGCATCACTAATCAGATTGTGAGAGAAAGAATAGATTACATTGTGGCCATATCACTTTGTGGCTCATATACACTATACAGTCATCCATCAGTCAAATTTTGAAGTGCATTTCATACGGGTAAAAGTGGATCATGGGGTACAATGTAAACTATCTTCGCTCTTGTCCTCTCACTGATCATAAGGTGTCCAGGCCCTGCTATGAAACAGACTCAAATTAAACAAATTCAGTTTGAAAAATCCTACTGTTTGGTCATGGGGTACTTCAAGATCAGCATAGACTTGTTATACCATCAACAGTCTAAGGGGCATATTCTCAAGGACTTACCGCCGAGTTAGCGGCACTTTATCGCAGCCAAAGTGGCGATAGATTTATCGCCCTATTCACAAGCTGGTGCTAACAGCCGATATCGCCAGTTTTCCTGTGATAGCAGCTACAAAAAACATCGCCACGGATGACACCGGCAACTAACGCTAATGAGATGCAGAGTAGGCGTTCCCGTGCAAAAACCTGCGACAACACCACTTCGCAACATTCTCAACGACCAGCCAGAACGGCGATAAGATCACAAAACATGCAATAAGGCGCGTTAGCAGCAGGGAATTAACACCTGCTCTTTCCTGGTATTAAGTCGGACGATAACCTGCACCAGAAATGGGAGCCCAGCCCACAGCCACACCAGAAGAACAACAGATGCCATGGAGCTACTGATCATGCAGCCGGACACCCAAGAGGGCCACAACACCCACCGCCACCCCCCCCTAGGACCCCCCCAGGGCCCTACCCAGGACAAAGATATTTTACATCAACTTTACGAAATCATGAACAAAACAATTCGCCTGATGTCGCACAAGTACAACAATTAACATTCATGTGTGGTCAGAAAAAGGAGAATCATGCATTCATCTTTGAATTTCCAAACAAATCATTTTATTCAAATTCAACTCAAACAACTATTCGGAAGAGTCATGGCGGCTCTTCTCTGGACAATCTGTAAGACACAGCCTGCAAGACAAAATTCAAGATAAGAAGGAGTGTCATGCGCTCATCAAAGGATAGAGAGAGAGAGAGAGAAAGAAAGAAAGGGAGAGAGAGAGAGTGAAAGAGAGGGAGAGAGAAAAAGAGAGAGAAAGGGGGAGAGAGGGAGAAGGAGAGAGAGAGAGAAACAGAGGAAGAGAGAGAGAGACGGTGAAAGGAAGAGAGGGAGAAGGAGAGAGAGAGTAACAGAGGAAGAGAGAGAGACAGTGAAAGGAAGAGAGGGAGAGAGAGTGCCGACACTGCGGACCCAGGCCTCACTGCTCACCTGCTGCCACCGGTGTGTCTCCAACCACGTGCCGGTATACACTGCAGTCCACCAGGTCCCTTGTCTGAAACAGAGTCCAGATATATGAATGGCAGAGTTCATATCATTGCACACGCCATCATCGCTTGGCCGCCCCTGCGCACACAGGCTGCTGCACCCCACCCCTCCCGCTGCCCAGCGGTGTTTGCCCGCCCCTGCGCACCCAGGCCTCACTGCTCACCTTCCGCCACCAGCGTGTATCCAAGAGGGCCCACCACGTGCCAGTGCAAGCTCCAAGCCTGGGGCCCGCGACCTTGGCAGCATCCACATCATGCAGCCCCGCCCCGTGGGCCACCAGGTCACACACGTAATTCTGGGTCTTGATTTCGCAATGGCAGAGATCATATCAGTGCACACGGCATCATCGCAGGCTGCACACCCGCTCAGCTCTATAGGTGCCACTAACTCTGTGAACTGCGAGGCAACGCCACGTGGCGGTAGGCCCGCGCTGCCCACTGGCTCAGGCCTACACTGCGGTCCAGCAGGGCTCACACAAATCCTTACCAGTCCGGACCACCAGGACGGCGCATCATCGCAGGCTGCACACCCGCTCAGCACTTAAGGTGCCCCTACCTCAGTGCACCGAAAGTCACAGTCCCGTGGCGGTAGGCCCGTGCCGGCCGCAGTGTATCTGGTGCCACCAACTCTGTGCAAGGCCAGTCATGGACCGTTTATGATTGAGTATCGTGATATGCCAGGCGGACGCAGCCATGTCACCTCCGGCAGTGGGGAAGAACTGGGACACGTAGCGTCGTCGTCCCCCCCTTTATACGTAAGCCGAGTGGGCTGGGTCAGCGTACGCCAGGCCAGCATAGGGGTGTGAATAATTATCCCTGGGCTCTGGGCGTGGTTCATGTCTGGACTGGACAGGAAACCAACTGATGCGTGTGTCTCTGTTGCAGTGTCTGCACCACACGGCCCGCAATCGACAATGTTGCAATGTTGCATGCACCCGGAGGGCGGCCGCGCACGAAGGGATTGTACAAGGAGTGCAAGGCCGCTCGGGCACTTGGCTCATGCATGCCAACTGTTGTGTGTGTATCGCTATTGGTGCACCATACGCCTAAGACCTAGCCTCAATTGCAGCGTGAAAGCCACGTCACATTCCCAGAATGCAAGCAGTAGTCAGACTAACATTAGGGATGAAAGCTCCTTTGTCTCAATACATAAGGCGTAAGGACATCTGCACCTCCGACCTTGGTCTTGCATGCGGCAGTCACCCCCTGAGAGAGATACCATAGCAGATGATGACAACTCCCACACTACGCACAGCGCTAATGAAAGACCAACGTATCCACACCCCACACACAGAAGTTCTTGCTCGAGGTACTCTTGCATGGAATGCCCTTGACACTTACCTACACAACAACCCATACGTCCAAACGTTGCACACACATACGACTCATTGCTCCGAGCTGTGGCATATCATCCACATAACTGCCGCAGGTCAGAAGAGTGCCGGTTCTACGAGAGCCACCAACGCAATGGCAGAACATCCCGGGCTCATGCACAACGCCTGTCACGTGGAACTGTACCGTGACCAAATGCTGCCTGTTAGTGTCTGATGCATTGGTCTGCATGTTGTGGCCCTTGTCTTGCCCGTACTGACACGCACATGCTAATAAAGTCTACGCAACTTCACTAGTGTTCAACTGTGCTGAGTGTTGATTAGAATGACAAATCGTGTGCCTCAATGAGCATTGTCCGTACACAGGGAGGGACTGACTGACGCATTTCACTTAGGGGTGAGTCCCTATTGCCAGCTCCACCTCTGTGAGCCAGACATAGTGGTTGGTATAGTTGCTGATAGACCTGTGCTCTTACGTGTCTTCAGCAATGTGAGTATGGTGTCCATATTCTTGCCATGTGGATCAATGTGATCCATCACTACAGGCTGTGTCCACCCAGTTGAGTGTGAGTAGGTATGCGAAGAGATGTTCTGTTGTCAAATGTGATGGTGGACACTACTTTAGGCCTGCCAACGACTTTGACATTTCATACCCAGCCCTATTTCTAACATTGCGTGGGGCAAAGTTGAGAAATTGCGCGATTGCTGTTTCAGAGCAATGAGGCCACAGCTAGTGTACACATTCCCAGTCATCTCACTTCCTATGTGTTTCACGGTCAAACATGCGCATTGCTTTCATTTCCCAGGGTGTACCTTTTTCGGCAATCAATGTCCTTACATTCATCCATACTTTCATACTTGATCGATTATGGACATGACACATCTGTGTGAAATTGAATGATTTATGCAAAAACAACAGTTGATGAACAGAATGTAGAACAATGTCATACATTCACCCCAGTACAGAGATCTGGGCCTAAATCCATCGTTTGTTTGCTCACCATGCCATTCCAGTTTGAACCCAGCCATATGCAAATCAGTCTTGACCCTGTGCCTCAAGGGAACAGTCCAGCCCGAACTGCCAAGCCAGGTCCTCCATGGACTGGAAACAAGCATCCTAGGACCGGTTTCGGGGTTTCACCCCTCATCAACCAGGATAGCTTTATTCCAGTGGCATGGAGAGCAAGGGACCCACGTCTGGGCATACCCATCCCACTCGGGGTGACAAATGCAAAAACAACAGTTGATGGACAGAATGTAGAACAATGTCATACATTCACCCCAGTACAGATATCTGGGCCTAAATCCATCGTTTTTTTGCTCACCATGCCATTCCAGTTTGAACCCAGCCATATGCAAAGCAGTCTTGACCCTGTGCCTCATGGGAACAGTCCAGCCCGAACTGCCAAGCCAGGTCCTCCCTGGACTGGAAACAAGCCTCCTAGAACCGGTTTCGGGGTTTCACCCCTCATCAGCCAGGATAGCTTGATTCCAGTGGCATGGAGAGCACGGGACCTACGTCTGGGCATACCCGTCCCACTCGGGTGACAAATGCAAAAACAACAGTTGATGGACAGAATGTAGAACAATGTCATACATTCACCCCAGTACAGAGATCTGGGCCTAAATCCATCGTTTTTTGCTCACCATGCCATTCCAGTTTGAACCCAGCCATATGCAAATCAGTCTTGACCCTGTGCCTCATGGGAACAGTCCAGCCCGAACTGCCAAGCCAGGTCCTCCCTGGACTGGAAACAAGCATCCTAGGACCGGTTTCGGGGTTTCACCCCTCATCAGCCAGGATAGCTTGATTCCAGTGGCATGGAGAGCACGGGACCCACATCTGGGCATACCCGTCCCACTCGGGGTGACAAATGCAAAAACAATCGGTTCCAGGATGCTTGTTTCCGGTCCAGGGAAGACATGGCTTGGCAGTTCGGGCTGGACTGTTCCCATGAGGCACAGGGTCAGACTGATTTGCATATGGCCATGTCTGAACTGGGGTGGCGGAGTGAGCTAAAGAATGATGATGGATTAAACCCAGATCAGTTGACTGGGGGTGAGTGCTTGCAATGTTCAACACTCCGTCCATCATCCCCTTTGGTTTTGCTAAGTTTGCCCTAAGTTGGCAGGGTATGCCAAGACGTGGGTCCCTTGCTCACTTTGCCACTGGATTCAAGATAGCCTGGCTGATGAGAGTTATGAACCCGAAACCGGTCCCAGGATGCTTGTTTCCGGTCCAGGGAAGACATGGCTTGGCAGTTCGGGCTGGACTGTTCCCATGAGGCACAGGGTCAGACTGATTTGCATATGGCCATGTCTGAACTGGGGTGGCGGAGTGAGCTAAAGAATGATGATGGATTAAACCCAGATCAGTTGACTGGGGGTGAGTGCTTGCAATGTTCAACACTCCGTCCATCATCCCCATTGGTTTTGCTAAGTTTGCCCTAAGTTGGCAGGGTATGCCCAGACGTGGGTCCCTTGCTCACTTTGCCACTGGATTCAAGATAGCCTGGCTGATGAGGGTTATGAACTCGAAACCGGTCCCAGGATGCTTGTTTCTGGTCCAGGGAAGACATGGCTTGGCAGTTCAGGCTGGACTGTTCCCATGAGGCACAGGGTCAAACTGATTTGCATATGGCCATGTCTGAACTGGGGTGGCGGAGTGAGCTAAAGAATGATGATGGATTAAACCCAGATCAGTTGACTGGGGGTGAGTGCTTGCAATGTTCAACACTCCGTCCATCATCCCCTTTGGTTTTGCTAAGTTTGCCCTAAGTTGGCAGGGTATGCCCAGACGTGGGTCCCTTGCTCACTTTGCTACTGGATTCAAGATAGCCTGGCTGATGAGGGTTATGAACCCGAAACCGGTCCCAGGATGCTTGTTTCCGGTCCAGGGAAGACATGGCTTGGCAGTTCGGGCTGGACTGTTCCCATGAGGCACAGAGTCAGACTGATTTGCATATGGCCACGTCTGAACTGGGGTGGCGGAGTGAGCTAAAGAATGATGATGAATTAAACCCAGATCAGATGACTGGGGGTGAGTGCTTGCAATGTTCAACACTCCGTCCATCATCCCCTTTGGTTTTGCTAAGTTTGCCCTAAGTTGGTAGGGTATGCCCAGACGTGGGTCTCTTGCTCACTTTGCCACTGGATTCAAGATAGCCTGGCTGATGAGGGTTATGAACCCGAAACCGGTCCCAGGATGCTTGTTTCCGGTCCAGGGAAGACATGGCTTGGCAATTTGGGCTGGACTGTTCCCATGAGGCACAGGGTCAGACTGATTTGCATATGGCCATGTCTGAACTGGGGTGGCAGAGTGAGCTAAAGAATGATGATGGATTAAACCCAGATCAGTTGACTGGGGGTGAGTGCTTGCAATGTTCAACATTCAGTCCATCATCCCCTTTGGTTTTGCTAAGTTTGCCCTAAGTTGGCAGGGTATGCCCAGACGTGGGTCCCTTGCTCACTTTGCCACTGGATTCAAGATAGCCTGGCTGATGAGGGTTATGAACCCGAAACCGGTCCCAGGATGCTTGTTTCCGGTCCAGGGAAGAAATGGCTTGGCAGTTCGGGCTGGACTGTTCCCATGAGGCACAGGGTCAGACTGATTTGCATATGGCCATGTCTGAACTGGGGTGGCGGAGTGAGCTAAAGAATGATGATGGATTAAACCCAGATCAGTTGACTGGGGGTGAGTGCTTGCATTGTTCAACACTCCGCCCATCATCCCCTTTGGTTTTGCTAAGTTTGCCCTAAGTTGGCAGGGTATGATCAGACGTGGGTCCCTTGCTCACTTTGCCCCTGGATTCAAGATAGCCTGGCTTCTGAGGGTTATGAACCCGAAACTGGTCCCAGGATGCTTGTTTCTGGTCCAGGGAAGACATGGCTTGGCAGTTCGGGCTGGACTGTTCCCATGAGGCACAGGGTCAGACTGATTTGCATATGGCCATGTCTGAACTGGGGTGGCGGAGTGAGCTAAAGAATGATGATGGATTAAACCCAGATCAGTTGACTGGGGGTGAGTGCTTGCAATGTTCAACACTCCGTCCATCATCCCCTTTGGTTTTGCTAAGTTTGGCCTAAGTTGGCAGGGTATGCCCAGACGTGGGTCCCTTGCTCACTTTGCAACTGGATTCAAGATAGCCTGGCTGATGAGGGTTATGAACCCGAAACCGGTCCCAGGATGCTTGTTTCCGGTCCAGGGAAGACATGGCTTGGCAGTTCGGGCTGGACTGTTCCCATGAGGCACAGGGTCAGACTGATTTGCAAATGGCCATGTCTGAACTGGGGTGGCGGAGTGAGCTAAAGAATGATGATGGATTAAACCCAGATCAGTTGACTGGGGGTGAGTGCTTGCAATGTCCAACACCCCATCCATCATCCCCTTTGGTCTTGCTAAGTTTGCCCTAAGTTGGCAGGGTATGCCCAGACGTGGGTCCCTTGCTCACTTTGCCACTGGATTCAAGATAGCCTGGCTGATGAGGGTTATGAACCCGAAACCGGTCCCAGGTGCTTGTTTCCGGCCCAGGGAAGACATGGCTTGGCAGTTCGGGCTGGACTGTTCCCATGAGGCACAGGGTCAGACTGATTTGCATATGGCCATGTCTGAACTGGGGTGGCGGAGTGAGCTAAAGAATGATGATGGATTAAACCCAGATCAGTTGACTGGGGGTGAGTGCTTGCAATGTTCAACACTCCGTCCATCATCCCCTTTGGTTTTGGTAAGTTTGCCCTAAGTTGGCAGGGTATGCCCAGACGTGGGTCCCTTGCTCACTTTGCCACTGGATTCAAGATAGCCTGGCTGATGAGGGTTATGAACCCGAAACCGGTCCCAGGATGCTTGTTTCCGGTCCAGGGAAGACATGGCTTGGCAGTTCGGCTGGACTGTTCCTGTGAGGCACAGGGTCAGACTGATTTGCATATGGCCATGTCTGAACTGGGGTGGCGGAGTGAGCTAAAGAATGATGATGGATTAAACCCAGATCAGTTGACTGGGGGTGAGTGCTTGCAATGTTCAACACTCCGTCCATCATCCCCTTTGGTTTTGCTAAGTTTGCCCTAAGTTGGCAGGGTATGCCCAGACGTGGGTCCCTTGCTCACTTTGCCACTGGGTTCAAGATAGCCTGCCTGATGAGGGTTATGAACCCGAAACCGGTCCCAGGATGCTTGTTTCCGGTCCAGGGAAGACATGGCTTGGCAGTTCGGGCTGGACTGTTCCCATGAGGCACAGGGTCAGACTGATTTGCATATGGCCATGTCTGAACTGGGGTGGTGGAGTGAGCTAAAGAATGATGATGTTGACTGGGGGTGAGTGCTTGCAATGTTCAACACTCCGTCCATCATCCCCTTTGGTTTTGCTTTGAATGATTTATTCACATTCAATGGAGTGTCGGAGCTGGAGCAGTATATGGTCATGCAAACCCCACATTACATTGTAGCCCAGTGGAGGGCCAGCTAGAGTCATTTAGGGATTGACAAGTACATCGGAAGAGGAAGAGTACAGTCCGCAGTCAGATTGCTGTGTCATTGGTAAGCAAACAAAATATGGCAGTCCATGTCGAGGTCCAAGGTCAGTGTCGCAGAGTGTTTCGGGGGACAGTGGGAGGTGTTGTTACAGGGCATGATGCAGAGGGCAGAACCAAGCTGAAACAGGGCATATGGCGGAGAAGAATGCTACTGGTTCCTTCTCACTGCAAAGGTGGAATCACCTGCATCTTCGTCCCCTATGTCATCTGTCTGACATGTGGGTGCTGATGTTTGGTCTGCAGAACTGTGTGCCACTGACACATCAGGGGCCGGAGATGTGTGTGTAGAAGTACCAGCAGCATTCATCAGCGACTGCTTTAGTGGCAGCAATGCGATGATGAGGATCTGCAGGGCATGGAAGATCCCAACAACTTTTCGCTGGTGTGCATCCGTGGCAGTCATTATTTCCGCATGCATCCACTCCATGTTCTCCATTATCCTCAGCATCTGTGCCAACTCTCGGCTGACATCGCTGAGGCCACTCTGACTAGACAGTTGTTCTCCTCTCAGAGACATGACTCCAGCGATGTCGGGCATGGATTGTTGGACATCATGGAGCGAACTGTGGGTGTCCGTTAGGGAGTGTAACTGGTCCCTAATGGGACTTAGACACCCACGTATGTCATCTAGTTTGGCTGCCATGAGGTCGAACCCCACCCACACCTGTTCAGCCACCTCCTTCTGGCAGTCTAACTCATGGCCTTGGAATGCGATGTGTTCTTCGGTGTGGTGCTGGGAGCCAGCTGTGGTGGTGGGTGCTTCCTGCTGTGTGGTCTGTGCGGGGGGTGGGGTCTCCTCGATGCAGCTGGGCTGCCCTGCTCCTGGAGGTGGGTTGCCGTAGCTGTCCATGAGCTGTTGTAGTGCGTCGGTGTCGAAGGTGTGGAGGTCCTCTTCATCATCACTGATGAGTTGTCTGGTCTGCTCTGCAGGAGGTGTTGATTGTCCCTCTGCAATGTGAAGGGGAGATGCATTTTAACATTGTGTTGACATGTATGTTGACGCATTGTTCAAGTTTACATACAGACTGCATGACAATGTACATCGTGACTGTTTATGAGGAGCTGACTATTTGATGCGGGACAGTGGACATTTGAACTACATCACGGATGTGAGGTTGTACACCTACATTATCATCTCACAGTTTCCTGCTATGCCAGATGTGATTGGCCAGTTTCTACGCACAAGCGGAACCAGTTGTGTCCTCTGTTCTGTAGTGAGAGTGTTGCACTTTGTACCACATTGTCGTCAATGAAGATGTGCTGTTATTGCTATGTGTGTGTGCTGCATTGTGGGAGAGCCGCCCCTGCAGCTGTGATTTTGCTGTCCCTTATCCCTTTGAGGCGGTGTGCCTTTGACTTCTGTGCTTCTACAGTGCTGAGATGTTGCAGACTTGGCTAATTTTGGCTCTAGTTCGGATTTTGGACTCTTGGGCATGGTTTATCCGCAGATGTGTTGTTGACGTCAGGGGTTGTTTGTGCACGTGGATGTGTCAGAGTGTGACCTGCTCCTTTACGGATGTGTTCCACACTCAGCCGCCTCAGTGTCGTGGCGTGCACCATGTCATGATAATTGGACTACAGCCATGCTGTTCGTCATGCAGTGTCACTTGCATTGTCAGTGTGGCTCACAGACACGCAGCTTTGCTGGTTTTAACACGTGTGCATGGGTTGGCTGTGAGATTGGTGCTGTGTGGGGAGGGACCCCTTAGTGCCCATAGTGGATGGGGGCCTACTTGCTGTTTGTATGTGTGCTGCAGTGTGCCAAGGGGATCAGGGACATGGTCCAGATTCATTGTGGGTGTGTAGTGTGCTCTACTTAATTGTGCATGTGTGCCATTGTGCCCATCTCCCCCCGTCTCCCCAGTCCCTGTTCGGTACTCACCCTGGTGCTGTTGTGTCAGGTCATGTCGAGCAGTGTCCGGACCCCCAACTCCTGCCACCGTCTCCCCATTGATGACTGTGGACACCATTTCCTCCATCTCATCCAGCTCCTGGTGTTCCGCTGGACTGCCACCTCCAGTCTGCAGTGCTGCCAGATGGTTGTCTGCGAGTTTCTTCTTCGTTTTGCACTTCGCATCATTCCAGCGCCTCTTGACCTCTCCAATTGTCCTCCTCCTCACTCCGACTGCATTCACCTTGTCCAGGATGGACTGCCATATTGCATTTTTATTTGCCAATGACACTTTGGAGGTGACGTACAGTTGTTGGTGGTGTTCTATCACCTCCGTGATGATGATCCTGTTTTCCTGTGGACTGAACCTCGTCTTCCTCGTCTTCTTCTCCTTGCCCTTCCGTGACCCTGAGGTCCCAGGCTGGTCCTCCTGGGGGCTTGTGGGGTTCTGGTCATCCTCTGTACTTGCTCCGGCTTCCTCCATGGTGCTACGCAGTTTAAATTATTTTGTTTGTGTTTTCGGTGCTTTTGTAGTGCATTTTCCCGCATGACTCGTGGGATTTGCTGGCCTGTCGCTGGTTAACGCTGATTTTTTTATCGCGGTTGGCCACATGGCAACTTTTTTCGCGTTCGTGTTTCGCGTTTTTTTTGCAGTCACGGTAATTTTATCGCGGTCATTTGACGCGTTAGCGTGAGACTATCGCATGGTACCGCTGTGTTGGGAATACAACGTTAACACAGCGTTATTTTACCGCGATAGACTGCGATGTGCAAAGTTGCGTTAAGCTAATTTTGCAGTGATTATCACACGTTCTTGAGAATATCCCCCTAAGTGTATCTGTCGTCTTACATTCAGAGAGCAACCCTATGATTCTTGCTGCTAAAAATAGTGATGCCTTGTGCTTAGAGTTGAGTAACTAACGTTTTTTTACTTTGACTTTACTGCGAAGAGTACTTTTCAAACTTCTGTGCACTCCGGTCTCTCTGTCTTTAAACAATAGCAATCACTATTCATTTGGGGTACCTTGAGTTGTGGTTTCTGATTTACTTTGTAACTGTTTGAAACGATTCTTGAACGATAGTTTCAAACACATTTCTCGTCGTACCTTGTGAAACAGTCTTTGTAAAATTCTATGCATTATTTTCTCTGGATTTCTCAGATGCCTTGTTATCCTCTCTAAAACACACCTTTAGGGCATGGAGATTGGTATTGAGGTGGTGAACCATCGATTGGATATCAGGGATTTAGGGCAAGTGTATCTTTGTCTTGATAGAGAATCTTTTTTATTTGACGGGTCACAATAATTTTATCTTCCTTCAATTGTTCAATTAAAAGGTCACTCTTTTTGATGAAGAAAATAACATACCTATGCCTCTTGCCCTCACTCATTCAATTTCTTTTTGCAAACGTCACTGTCTGAGCCTTGGAAGTTAGCCAGCACTTGCTTTTATGAGAGTGTCGGGTGATAATTTCTGAACTATAAGGGTCTCTATGTTTCTCACTTTCCGTGATGGGGTTCAGGACTATCAAATTTTAATTTTTGGTTTAGTATATTTTTAAGTTGAATTTGCCACAAAGATTTGGTTCATAAACAACTTTGAGTACCTTCTAGGAGTAGTGGTATTTTGTTTAGGTTATTATCAACTAAAATGTTCGCTATTTTACTAAAGACTTCTGTTTTTGGTACCATGTGGAGCTAAGTTTCAGGGTAGATACTGTTAATTTGGCAGCCGTTAAAATACAATCTCTACAGTTACATATGATTTCAGTAATTTCATTCGCTACTACAAGAAGCAGCCATGAAAAAGTCTTGATCTCCCTGTCACTACTTGTAGGACATAAGTAAAAATAGTATTATCCCCCTCATCATCTTTTGCAGCTGAACTAAATATAGCTCAACAGATTTTAAAGACCACAGATGCAGTGACATCAAAGCCATCCTCACAGCTATACATTAGTGCAGAAGAAGACCCTTCAAGTAGTTGTACCCAAGGGGCCAGGATACGATCATTCTCTTCCACCACAGTATGGTATGGTAGGTCGAAATCAACCTAACTACCTCCACTAGCACAGACGCTTCTCCCACTGCTTTGAACATTTTGATGCATACTGCATGGGATGCACTATGGCGCCGTATTACACATTGTTATTGTTTGCGCCCAGTGCACCTTTTAAAAGGTGCACCGGGCGCAAACAAGGACAATGCGCCCCATTATGGTGAATGCGCTGCCCCCAGGGCAGCTGCGAACTCACAGTGCCCTGGGGGCAGCACATTCATGAGAAAACACGGAGGGGTTGCTTGCAGCCCCTCCGTGTTTCCACAGTGCAACCTGCCTGCACTTTTAAAGGAGATTAGAGATCCCCTTGCAGGCGGGTGCAGTCAGTGACTGCACCCGCCTGCAGGGGGATGTCTGGTGGGGCATAGGACCCTCCTTTCTCCCCTCAGGGTGTGCACTCACAGTGCACCACCTAGAAGGAGGCACACTGAGTGCACCCCCTGAGAGCTTCTTTGCCTCTGCGTCCGCATCTGTAATAGTGCGCGGGCGCAGAGGCAAAGGAATTCCCTCATTTGCATAGGGTACACTCCTATGCAAATGAGTGAACACCCCCTGATGGTAGCGCTGGCACTTTAAGTGCACCAGCGCTATTGGTATTACTGAAGGGGACGCAGAAGCGTCTGTGTCCCCTTCTGTAATACCAAAGTGCCACGGGGGCGCGCAATGCAGGAGCAAATGCCTGTTGTCCCCCCGGGGCAATTATTGTAATACGGCCTCATATGTTGTGATTACATACCAAAATGTTGTCATGCCTAAATAATGCTATGCTTTAACTACTCACCTCATACATTGCAATGTAACCAGACCCAGGGGTGGTGAAAGCTCTTCACAATTTACCACGATTTGTCATTACCAACTGCAACCTCAACAACAGCGGTTGAAGGTCCAGCAATTCTCTGCATAACCATAAGAGCATTGTATACACTCCACGCCACTCCTGTTACCAATAGCACTCATCCTGTGGGCACTATCATTGTGAAATTCATACAAAGAATCTAATACAATGCCTATTCAGTGTACCAACAACCACTTTCTCACAGTATCCAAATAGCTTAAACAATGTGGAATTAATTTATATATTTTCTCAAGTATGCTACATTCTGTTCATATAATGGAATGACAATTCTAAAATATTAATTAATATTACAAAAATGTGCTTGATTTATCAATAGAAAAATACATTTTCATACCAACGGTAGTTAAGTGAAGCTATGACCGTTTCTAAGTCATTAAATCTATAAATATTAATAATATGTTTACATAATGACTAGAGAAATAGTCAAAAGGAAAGTTATAAATAAATGTGTGCATAAATAAAACATAACCATAACCACAAGTGCTCAGGGTATATGAAAAGGGACTTAAAACTTATCTTACCTATATACTTTAAAAGTTATTCTTTTAAGGACAAAATCTGTCACCCACCTTAGGGTGGCATGGTTCATCATAGGGTTCCTCGTCACAGTGACAAGGTGTAGGTGTCAATGTGGGCTACAACCCTGAAATCAGGGGAGCTCTTTGAACACTATGCATGGAGTGTGTCCTAAAGTGTAGTAGGGGGCATATTATCAAGGATCTGCGATAATTATCGCAAAGCGCGCTTAGCGCTGTTTTTTTTATTGCCGGCCATCGCTGGATTTCCTCACCGTGATAGCGCTGTATTATCAACGCGTATCGCAAAGGCGATAGGAAATCCAGTGATAGCGAGTAAAACCAGCAATAGCGTGAGAATTCCAGCGCTAAATTAACTGCGCTAATGAAAAGCTTGCTAATAGGCAAGTGTGTACATAACCTAACAATCCACCCCCCATTGACAAGATGGTTAAGGCAAGTTTTTTTCAGGCGTTAAATTCCAGCGATAAGTGCGGTTAGCGCGACTTTTCTTATCGCTTCGCGGGCATTGATAATAGAGGGAAGTTGTGTTTGCGACTGTTTCAATGGAGTTTAAGTCAGGAACGCCTACTTTGCATGTCATTAGCGATATATGTCGCTGACATGCTTAGAGATAAAAAAACGGCAGCTATCGCCAATAAACTCACGCTAAGGCCCGTTAGCTGCAGCTTGTTAATAGTGTGATAAAAATATCGCCGCATTAGCGGCAGAAAAGTGCCGCTAACGCGGCGATAAAGGGCTTGATAATATGCCCCTAAGAGTTATATACCAGAGAGGAAATGAAAATAACTCCTAAAACTGCTTACTGATTGACTGTAGGCTTTATTTGTGCCCTCGATGTGTAGATTAAAAATACAGGGGGAATCTTAGATTCTGTTAAGTGATCAACATGTTTCTGCCCAAAAGGTATTGCCTTCCAAGGGTGGCAGAGCATTCATCAGCACATGGGCCCTCTCTATACAGCTCTATGAATAATTCTTCAAATTTTAGTTTCTAGTAAAGGAAAAGAGTATTTGATCAATAATGGCAGAGGCATGTACCATCCCAATGTGGCCTGTTGGAAAAAGAATGCTTAATGTAATATATGGATTTATTAGGTTATGATTTGTGTCAGTGTTGGTTAGCAGGATCACACTCAGTGATGCATACACTGCAAATCCACTTGTGAGCCTAACCGCATCGGAATTGGGCCTATAGTGTTAAAACTTGTATTTTTGTAAGTAATTTTATTATAAAACACTTTTAATTGTATTTGTTGTCTTTGCACCACCACTGCTTTTCACAATGACGTCGCCGTTCGGAGAATATCACGTGACTATGTAACAAAGAGATTTGATTGGAAAAGACACTCTTTAATAAACTTCAAAGGAAGTTCCCTCCCAGTTTTCTTTTTTTCATACTTCCAGTGGCGATATTGTAAGAATATTTGGAGGTGTCCTCTGCTTTGCAGTACTACAACTCTCTTGTTTTTTTTGTCTTCTATCTTAAATAAAATGGCATCTGGAGGAAGTCAGGAGAAGGAGCCCCGCTCTCAAGAAGGAGACTCTTCACATGAAAAACCAGCACCAAAGAACCCATCCATCGAGTAGGATTTCTTTACAATACCCTCCAAAGAAAAAAAAACTGTAGCCAAATATGTAAAGCGCTCCTTGTGTGACAAAACTCTTTCAAGGGGCACTTAAAAAAAAAATGTATGTAGGACAACTAGCATGTTGTCCCATTTAAAAATCTAACATGGTACACAGCTATTGAGAGCATAGAGGGAGAGAAGTGCCGATGAGCCATCAACTTCGACTGCTACACCATCTACTGCCAGAGAGAGAATTCCTGCTGAAGTGGAGCAACATCTGCCGGAACTGTCTCCAGAACTGAGGAGAGTAGGAAAGATTTGTCTTGACTGGAATAAGGTGCTTACTGTTGGCGAACAGTGTGTTGCTGTAGTTTTGGAGACAGCAAAGAATCGCAAATGCAAATTCTTTTTATTTACACCACTTGTTACACTGTTTTTGAGTTTCTGAGGTTTTTGTTTGTTTTCCAAGTTGCATTTTATTTAAGAAAAAAATACAAAAAATACAAAAGGTTAAAAAACTAAAATAAAAACAGTTCCAGGAAAAAAGAAGAAAAAAAGTTTCTCGTTAGAACTACCTTTCATGGTTAAATAAGATAAACTGTATGTCTGTGTATATATAAGGAAGAGTGGCTGTATAAGTGAGTGAATGGGTGTGTAAGTGGGTGCATGGGTGTGTGACTGCCTCTGTAAGAGGCTTTATGTGCGAGTGAATGGCTGTGTGAGAGGCTGTATGACTGAGTGAGTGTTTGTGTTAGTGGCTGTATAGGTGGGTGACTGGGTGTGTTAGTGCCTGTATGAGTGACTGACTGGGTGGGTCCGTTTCTGTATAAGTGAATGACTGGGTGTGTGAGTGGCTGTATGGGTGGGTGACTGGGTGTGAGCGGCTCTATAAGTGAGTGACTGTGTGTGAGTGGCTGTATGGGTGAGTGAATGTGTGAGTGCATGTATGATTGAGTGAGTGGTTGTGTGAGTGGCTGCATAGGTGAGAGACTGGGTGTGTAAGTGCCTGTGTGAATGAGTGACGGCGTGGGAGTGTCTATATTGCTGAATAAGTGGGTGTGTGACTGCTTGTATAATTGAACGAGTGGTTGTATGATCAGCTGTATAGGTGAGTGACTGGGTGTTTGCATGGGTTAGTGGTGGGGTGTGTGAATGACTATGTGAGTGAGTGAGTGACTGCGTGTGTGTCTATATGGGTGAGTTAGTGGTTGTATGAGTGAGTGATTGGGTGTGTGAGTGGCTATATCAGTGTGTGAGTGGCTGTATGAGTGAGTTAGTGGCTGTGTGCGTGAGTTTATCAGTGAATGAGTGGGTGTGTGCGCTGCTGTATGAGTGGGATAGTGGGTATGTGAGTGGCTGTATGAATGAGTGACTAGCTGCAAGAGTGGCTGTATGGGTGAGTGAATGTCTGTGTGAGTGCTTGTATGATTGAGTTAGTGGTTGTGTGAGTGGCTGCATAGGTGAGAGACTGAGTGCATTAGTGCCTGTGTGAGTGAGTGATTGGGTATGACAGTGTCTATATGGGTGAATGAATGGGGGTGTAGGTGCCTGTATGATTCAGTGGCTGGTTGCGTAACTGGCTGTATGGGTGAATGACTGGGTGTGTTACTGCCTGTATGAGTTAGTGACTGGGTGGGTGAGTGTCTGTATAAGTGAGTGACTGGGTGTGTTCGTGGCTGTAGGGGTGAGTGAGTGGGTGGGTGGGTAGGTAAGTATGTGTATAAGTTAGTCGTTGGGTATGTAAATGGCTGTATATCTGACTGAATGGGTGTGTAAGTGACTAAATGAGTCCGTGACTGGCAGTGCCAGCAGTTTTGTGGTTGAATAAGTAACTGTGTGAGTAGTTCTATGAGTGAGTGAATGTGTGTGTTTAAGCAGAGTGAGTGGCTTTGTCAGTGTTTACATCAATGTGTGGCTGTATTATTGTATGCATGGGTGTAATAGTATATAGCACAGTGTGTGCCTGGGTGTATCAGTGTATACACATGAGTGTGTCTCAGTGTGTCAGTGTTAGCCTGGGGATGTTACTGTATGTATCAATGTGTGAGTAGATGTATTACTGTATGAATGAGTTTGTGCCTGAGTGTTTCAGTCTGTGCGTGTGTCTAGGTGTGTTAATGTCTGCCTCAGTGTGTGCCTGGGTGTAGTAGTGTATACAATAGTGTGCGAGTGGGTGTGTCACAGTCTGTATCTGTTTGTGAATGGTTGTGTGAGTATCTATATGTGTGAGTATCTCTATAGGTGAGTAAGCAGGTGGGTGAGTGTCTATATCATTGACTTTGTCAGTGCCTGGATGTACTTTATATATGCAAAAAAGAAGCAGAGACCTCTGGGTAGTTCTCAAGTTTAGGTGGAAAGCAGCTCGTGTATGGATATGGTAGTATACCCAGGGAGACACTAATGCATACACTGACACAGACAGAGACACGGAGACACAAACATTAAAATTAATAGAGTAAGGCTAGCTATAATATAATAAGACAACTGTTTATGTTGCTAGTTAAATACTTAAAATATGTAATCTGATAATACATAATGAAAAGGTAAATGTACTTTTTTTTCAGGGATCAAATTCTAGTTAACTACAGACAGTTACAATGCCATCAAAAAGTGAGAGAAGAAAGAAACAGAGGCAAGGGCACTATCTCCTCACTACTGAGAAACAAAAGGGGCAAAATGTGGAGAAAGTGCTAAAGCAGGAAAAGAGCTGCTGGTAAGAGAACAAATACATTTCTTGAAATAGTATATGGACAACTGGAAAGTGAGCAAAATCAAGTAAATAAAAAACAAAGTTTGAGATCAACTAAGAAAGGAGAAAAAGTACCTGATATGAAGAGTAAAAAAATCGTACAAGAAAGCAGAGAGTTTAACTGGAAGATAGATGCAGTTTAAGGTAAACAGAGTTAGAATGTTCCATAATAGAGTAATTCAGAATCTGATAAGAACTATGAAGAAGTATAAAAGAAGAAGAGAAACAGTCAGACAAAAGGAACGTGTTGAGGCGGTAGTCAATAAAGCCTTTGATCTCAAGAGGAAGCTATTTATTTTGATTCTAAACAGAATGAGGACACTGGATAAAATAGTGTTGTCTATGAGTAAAAGAAGCCAAAAGACAAGACTTGTCAATAGATGTAACTTTTGCAAAGTTTTCAGTTGCTGAATGGAGACATACTTCTAGTACTGAGCCTTTCTTTCATGAAGAAAGCTACTTTCAAGAGAACATATAAGTGCATGCAGTTGAAGAATCTGGACGATGTTATGAGATGAAGGATGGTAGTCCTATTCCAAAAGAGGTGATGGTACTTAGAAGTGTAGAGGAAGTGATGGCTGAAGAGGTACAGGGATGGAATAGACAGGCCCCTATATCTAAATGGAACTGTAGGAGTATTTGTAATGTTCGGCAGGAATCTATTAATATATTGAGGAATTTTTTATGTATGTTTCCCTGCAGAAGTCTGAAACAGAAAACAGGTACATTGCAAGGACTAGATCTATGGAAAGGAAAGAAGTATACTAATTTACAGGGAAACTCATTAACATGTCTATCAAAGAAAGTGTGCCAAAGCACCTTTCATCATTTTAGAATGTTAGCTGTGCACCACTCGAAAATGCGAACTTTACTTAGAAAGCGTTGCTGTGTCAAAACTCCTGCTCTAAGTTTAGGAGAAATGAATAGAGCTCTTTTGCATGGTACAGTAGCAGAAGTAGAAGAAGTTTGTAATGATGTTCAGTTTAGTTTCTTTGGTCCTGAACAGGAGTGTAGGGAAAATGAGGACTTGGTATCTGCAGGTCTAGTGTAACAGGACATGGGTATTACTGTTGATAACTTTCCAGAAGCGATTGCAAAGTTTAACACGGTTTGTTCGGAGAAACTGAACTGTTTTTGGATATGTTGTCGAAGCACTCACTACAAAAGTCAAACTCGTTATGTTGTTCTGTCTTCAAAAACTGAAGAAGAGAACAGGAAAGTGGCAAGAATGTGCAGCTTATTTATTTGTAGAGGAACACTTTGATTGTTCAAAAGAAAAAATAATACGTAAGTACGGTTATGATAGTTAGAGGATAATAAAATGCCAGCTGGAGCAGTATATAACAAGTTAGAACTAGTTTAAATTCCACAAGAAGTTCAAAATTTAAATGTTTATGAATCAATTCTTATACAATGCATACATCCATTCCAAGCTATAGTTCGTATGGAACCAAAAACAGGGCAATTACCTCCAACTAAGCTTTAGAAAGGTCTTAAAGGTAGAGTTGTGTACTTGCCATTAGATGTCAAGCAGAATATTGAAACTATAGTGGTGGAGAAAGATTTTGAAGATCCACTTGTTGTTCTAGTCAATGGTGTTCCTACCAAGAACAAAAAAATATGGCAAGAGATAGTGGATCTTAGTAAAGTAAAAAAAGCAACATTTTACCTGGTACAAAATAATATTTATTATAAAAATGTAAATGTTCTTCAAGATATCACTCATATTGAAGATGACACATTACCATCAAGTGGTCAGATTGAAAAGGTGGATCGATCCAGATCAGAAGAAATGTATGGACACTACAGTATCCATCCTCTGCATTCTTAAGAGATTATTATTGATGTAATTGATCTCTTTCAAATTAAACATGCAATAGGAGCTCCCTTGAGTGTGTGGGAGAAAACTTTAGAAGCTCACTGTTTTCCACATCTGTTTCCCACTGGAGTAGCTGGTAGGTATGATGACTGGCCTGTACACATACCAGCAGCCGAGCAAAGATCAACTAGACTATATTCAGAGGACCCTAGATTTTGCCAGTGTGTTCCCTATATATTCCATCTATTGTTTGAGACTGACTTGTCTGGACTATCTTATGCAGTAAATCACAATACAAGAGTGAATCTACGAAATCAATCAGAAAGGGAATTTGTTGAGAAAGTTCAAGGAAAGGATGAAAACCTGGAATACAACTTGTTTAATTTGATGGCGTGCCAACGTGGCACCAACAAGTATTGGTATCGTCTTTATGGTGAGCTGAAATGAATGTTGAGAAACCTAGGTGCACTTACTTGGTTTATAACACTCAGTTGTGCTGAGTATGCATGGAATGACCTGCTTGAGCTTTGTGAGAAGCAAATTCAAACATAAAGGACATCAAAGTGAAAAGACAGCTGGAGAACTTTGCTCCTTGGATCCTGCAAATGCTACGTGACTTCAAATATCATAAAATCAGAGAAGACAGAGATGAAAGAGCGGTGGGAGGAGATTTCTGCAGAAAAGAGTCTTACGAAGAAATTGTACAGTTTTAACTTAAACATGCTTTCCCACAGAGAAAGGGGATCCTGTGAATGCTCAAACCGGTTAAGCTTGACTAGTTTGTTCTCAGAGGCAAGGGGAATTGAATTGGTAAGTCTTGGCCTTCCAAGCAATCGAAATAGAGTGTTAAAGTCTTTCCCTGAAAATCAGTATATAGTACAATTTGATCCAGAAAGTAGAGACATTGTGAAATCTAATATGTTGGATACATACTACCCTAGAAGGAGTGCTCGTCTGGAAAACATGTGCTTCTATGAAGTACTTAAATACTATAGATATAGATGTAATGTAACTGAAAACATAGAAGAAGGGAGATATACAGTACTTGGATGTGAAGGTTGTTTGGTGAGACACACCAAAGGAAATCTAATTAACCACAAAAAAACCGTAGGGCCTGATTTAGATCTCGGTGGGTGGCTTACTCAGTCACAACGGTGAGAGATAGCTGTCTGCCGAAATTCAAATCCCATTGTATCTTATGGGATTTAGATTTCAGCTGACAGGCTATCTGTCACCATTGTGAAGGAGTAACCAAATCTAAATCAGGCCTTTAGTTGACAAACTCCGGAGAGAAGAGAGTTTTTCTATTTGGCACTTTTGCAGTTGTTCAAGCCATGGAGTGCTGAATCAGAATTACTTAGACACTATTGCTGGTACAAAGACTCTTTCAACACTGTGAAAGACAGCATTGAGTGTTCAGTGTTTCCAAAGTACTTGCAAATGTTGAAAGATGAAATTTAGCAGGTAGAAACCATTTCTGCTGAGATAGCTAAGGAGAGTTCACGAAGCGGCCAAAGTTCTGGACCACTGAGTTAAAATCCTCTTAGACAACTAGTTATTCAAAATGAAGCAGCCATAGCCATGAATGAGGTGGAGACTTCAATGCAACAAGCAGGAGAGCGAAGTGTTGATTTTGAACACTTGATAGCACAATTGAATGACGAACAGAAAGAAAGAAATTTATATTAAAGTAAAAGGTAAAATATAGCATGGATTTCTGCACGAGAAGAAAGAATGTGAATGCTTTTCATTCAAGCCAATACTACTATACATCAGTGGTCAAGCTGGCACTGGGAAAAGCTTTCTAATTTAAGTTCTCACTGATTATCTACGAAGGACTATAATTTAAATTTATCATGTATAGTAACAGCACACAACATTAAAAGAATTACTCTACATCAAGTACTTATGCTAGCTGTTGAACATGACAATAATCTGAAATACCAGAAGCTATCTGGTGAAGCTTGTCATGAGGTATCAAGAGTATTGAAGAAACAGAAGCCTTTAATCATTGATGAGGTGAACGTGGTATCGAGCTTAATGCTTGCCTTCATGCACTTAAAAATGCAGTAGATTTTAGTAACAGAGTATGATGTACTGTTTGGAGGAAAGCATTTAATTGTGTTCTGTGACCTACTGCAACTTACCCGCTTAAAAAGCCAGCCTGTTTCCAAAACGCTTGTCCATAATGAAACAAGAAATTCTTTGGGGAGTGTTGACAATGTAAATAGTTGGATAAACTTTGACTACAAGGAGCTAGTGAAAAATATGCATCAAGCATCTGATGTGGAATATGGAGATACATTGATGGACATTAGAGTAGTAGTTCTGACAAAAGAGGGGAAACATGCTTTAGAAAGTTGACTCATCAAGAAACTATTTTCAACTAACAACACAGCAGCAGAACTAATGTACAATTTCATTAGAGAAGACAAATCCAAAGTCTTTAATGCCTACATTTCAAGAGTGCTCCAAGTTTAATCAACAATTACTGAAACAGCTGTTGATAAAATGGAACATAAGGGAGTGACAATACTGCTGACAGAAAAACTACAAGCAAAATTGGGTTCTTTGGAGAACGCCCCCTTTCTCCACCAGTCTGGAAACGCGCCTCCTGGCGCACTACTAGTAGAGGAATGAAGTCCCCTTGGGTATTGAGTGTCCTTGGAAGCCAACTACCCCTCCTGTTACCTCCAGTAAGTCCCACAAAGTTGGTTTGCTGAGATGTTTTCGGTGGCTATACCCCCTTTCTCCACCACTCTGCAAACACGCCTCCTGGCGCACTATTAGTTGGGGGATGAAGTTCCCTTGGCTCTTGAGGGTTCTTAGGGGCCAACTACCTCTCCTGTTACCTCCAGCAAGACCCACACAGTTGGATTGCTGAGCGGTCATCAGAGGCCATGCCCCCTTTCTCTACCACTCTGCAAATGCGCCTCCTGGTCACTAATGGTTGGGGGAAGAAGTCCACTTCTGTTCTGAGGCCCTCAGGAGTAAAGTGGAATTCATTCCACAACTAGCAGAGCACCAGGAGGTGCCTTTGCTGAGTGGTGGAGAAAGGGGGCGTGGGATCCACGTCCTCTGAGCAACCCTGCTGTCTGGGACTTACTGGAGGTAACAGAAGGGGTTCCTGGACCCAAAGGACCACCAGCATCCAAGAGGACTTCATCCCCCAACCACCACTGTGCCAGGAGGCGCCTTTGCAGAGTGGTGGTGAAGGAGGTGTGTCCTCTAGCGACTTGCCGGAGGATTTTTTTTTTAAATGGAGGGGGATTGCGTGGCCATCCTTCCCTGGGCCATTTTCTGCCCCGGGGGATGGGGGCCTTTTTCTTTTTTAAAGTAGTGAGAGGGGGCATTGCGACCCCCCCCTCCCGGGCCGATATCAGCCCCGGGACCCCGTCCTTGAGGCCTCTAGTGGGGGTGCCCTGGTCCCACCCAAGCCACCCACTGCCACTGATGGGGGCCGCAGGGGGAGCCTGAAGGCCCACGCAGTCCCTGCCGGCTCCCCGCATCCTGCAGGAGCCAACAGTGTTTTTACACATAGGGAGCTGCTAACATGCATTGCCCTGTGTGTAAAAGCAAATTGTGCTCCTATTTGAGCAAGCAAGAGCAAAACGCTCTCGTTGCTATGGCTTGGGGAGCAGGGGGAGGTGATCTCCGGGGCTGCAAGGGGGCCGCTGAGCTCCCCCATTTAAATTTGCAAAGGCCCCGGGGAGGTGGTGGTCCCCAGGGCTGCGGGGATCCGCGCGGCCCCCGCATTATTTAAAGTTAAAGCCCTGGGGAGGAGGTGGTCCCTGGAGCTGCGGGGGGTCTGCACAGCCCCCCCGCATTTGCTAAACAAAGAGCCACAGGGAGGTGGCAGTCCTTGGGGCAGGGGGGCAAGAGGCCCCCCATTCATAAAATAAAAAGCCCCGGGAAGTGGTGGTCCCTGGGGCAGAGGAAGAGGCTGTACGGGCCTCCCCTGCATTTTTGTTTTACAAAGAAGTCCCAGGGAGGTGGTGGCCCTCGGGCCACATTTAAGCACCAGGAGGAGGGGCCTGTGCACCCCCCTCCTATAATCACAAATGCCCCCGGGACCTGGCTCACCTTTGTTTTTTTTGTTAACTTTCGGTGGGATTCGCGGATCCACCGCAACTCCCGCCAATTTTTTCTTTAATGCTTTTTTGGCCCTGGGGTGTGGGGGAGGCCCTGTGGGATGCCTCAAGAGGCCCAGGGGGTCAGGGTGTTTATACCCTGCCCCCTTTCCTTTTTTGAAAATCTTTCTTCTGTTACTCGGTTCAACCGAGTCACAGGATGCCTGCCAACACTTCCTGGTTTGAAGTGTTGACAGCCAATGAGATCTCAGCAAGAGATTGGGAGGGGTTGAGGATCCACCGCATGCCTATATATACAACTGGAAATTTCTTTAAATAACTCCAAAACTACTAAAGAATTCGCACCATTTCACAAAAAGTTCACTTTCTGGACCAACAGCTACCTTTCTGCCAAATTCCATTCAGCATTCGGGCCTTGTCTAAAGTTCCTATGGAAATTAACATCGGAAAAACGCAATTTGGGATCCCCCCTTTTTCTTGGTCCCCCCTTGATAATTCACCCTGACATTTTCAAGACAGCAGTTGAAGTGATCGTCAAACTAGTTTTGAAAATTTTGCCAGGATTCATCAAACAACGCATTATTGGCACATCAAAAAACGCTCTTCCTATGGAATCTACATCCTAACTATAACTACCTACTGGCGATCTTCCTGCAATCACAAATCAAGACAATACTTATCCAGTAGCTCGTCATTTTAGGGAATTCCATCAATCGAATAATAAAGACCTTAGCTACTTTGTGATTGACACAGTATCACCCAGTAGACGTGGTGGTGACAGAGACCATAAATTGAGAAAACTGGAGACCAGGTACATTTTACAACTAGATACCAAATGTCCAGGAGGTCTCAATGTCACTGAGGATCTATATACATGTCTTTAAATATTATTTTAATATCACCATTACGAGAAGGTACAGTGTGGTTTTAGGTCTGATTTTATATTACTGTGCTTTGCTATATATAGGTTTGGTCCCCAGATATACAGGTAGATCAACTCATGATGCATATTAATTTATCATATTGTATTTTATCTACTCTTTCCTGGATACATTTATGTGTAGATTTTATATGTATTTATATGGTTATATTTATATATTTATTTATATATTTATGTTTAATATTTATATTTAGGTGTTTTCTTGTATTTATCTATGTATTTATTGAGTAGTATGTGTATTAACATATGAATAATGTTTACACTATGATATGATATATGTAAGGCATCTTTGCACAGCATATTTGCACATTAATATTTGCACAGCAATATTTGCACATTATTACTTATTGTGTATAGCTGTATACACTAATCAGACCAATAGGCATTCTGTACCTCAATGAAACATGCAATAGATGGTATCTGTCTCTGTTCAGTCTTATAGCTACAAAAGATCTTGGCATATATACCTCACAAGTCCATTTGGTTCCTATCGCATTTAATTGATGTAATTTGTACATACACCGTAGCCCCATAAGTGATCCATCTGTATGAGGGTGATCAGATATGGTGATAACTGAGTAATCATCTTATAGAGAGTAACATACATTAGCTCAGCTTTCTACTTGCAGTAGTTAATTTTACCAAATGTATTTTATTATTATACATTGGCACATCGCACTTTATGCACAATTTGCACACCGGGTTTTTTTTAGATCACAATATGACCGGCGATATCTCATTGGTTGTTATTTGTTAAATGTCAAAAAAAAGGAGAAAAAAATAACAAATATGGGCATTATGCAGTATTTAAGCTGTAACTTTGCTTTATACTTCCAAAATGTCTGACATTTATTGTGAGATTTTTCTATGTCCATTGATTGGAGGTCATGTGATGTTTTAATTGGTTGCACTGTTACTTTAAAATGCACAGAACTCGTGTTTCGTCATGTCATGTGAACAAGGCTCGCGAGAGCCGAAACGCGTTATGGCGACAAACGGAGTAAAATAATCTGAACACCTACTTTGGGTCCGTGTCCGTCTTTTTGGGAACTCATCGTCCTGATACGGAAGAAAAGTGATATATATATATACATACATATATATATATGAAGTAAACTCGCATTCACTTCTGCCTTGCCACCAGAAATAACGAGCGAGGACCCAGCGATAAGTGCATATATCCTTTTACTTTATTCCAACCATTTGTCCGCCAGGACGCGTTTCGGCCGAATAATCGGCCTTGATCACATGACACGTTCCCAGACATTGCTACCATTTTTAAAGTGCTAGTGCAATCTGTTATGCCATAGACATAGAAAACATTTTGTATACGTAGATTTTAAGCATAAATGCTAATAAACATTTGTACAATCTCAAGACCAAATTTAAAATAAAATTGATTAATTAGAATTGTATTTTATAAAAACGACCCATAAAATCGTATCATATCAAAACTTGTTTTCCATTTAAAACGTCCGTATTCTACATATTATGGCTAATAGATTAATAATGTATTCACCCCTAAAAATCCCTATCTAAACCACCATATTCATTAAGTATACCGTCACTTAAGATACCATTTGTTACAGGCTTAAATGCCATAACTAAATAAAGGGTTTTATAAAATAAGTATTATGGGTTCATACATGGGAGACTATGCTACCCCTATGTTGCGACCTCCTTTATGCCATTTCTCCTTAAAAAGTCATGTGGAAAAAACATGTATATGCTCATCCTAAAGTGACGGTGTGCTTATAGAAAGTGCCTAAAGTGCATATAAAAGTGCAAGTGCTGAAATAATGTTATTCTACAGATTGCTAGCTAATAGAAACCTAATGGAAATTCTAGCAGCATATTTCTATAGAAACTTTCCTCTGAGTTGTCATTTACTGACAACACTATATTTAATTAATCCTTTAACCATCTAAATATCTGATCCTATTATTCTTGGATTACGTCTAGGTTAACGAAAATAAGATGCTGATGATTAACCAGTGCAAATCAATGAAGGACATAATATACATCATTGTCTAATCCACAGTTGATCCCATAACGAATTCATAAACAATTCATACCAATTACATATATATATAATATAATATAACATAAATTGAATACCATCCATAAAAACAACTGCTAAATAGCAATAAATACCTTAAAAATATCCTAAAATTCCTAAAACCAATTATAGTAAGTAAATTAACATGAGGTTCCTTTCTGATATTCACGAAAAATACTCATTGGATGCTGTATACATTTGCTATTTGATAATTGACAATACCAAGTAAAAACATACATAAAACCCATCAAATACAAGAATATTGCAACTTATCCTATAACAGTTCCTAGATAGTAACATCCGATTTAAGTAGATCTTACTCTCTACCTGCCTCTGTAAAGTCAAATCAAAAGATATATACAATTCTACATAATGATATTATAACACTGTATCATAAAAAAGTATATAAATCCTCACTCGTATTGAGACCTCCTGGATGTTTACAATCGAACTGCAATATATAGTTAGTTTCTAGGCGTCTTAGCTTTGACTCACGATCCCCTCCTCTTTTCTGCGGAGGAACTGAATCTAAGACAAAATATTTCAAATGCTTTAAATTGCTGTCATGACATGATTTAAAATGTCTTGCCACAGGATAATTGGCATCATTGTTGGCGATAGCCCTGATATGCTGAAGAATACGTTTATGCACAGGTAACTTGGTGCTGCCTATATACTTCAAATGACAACTGCACTCTAAAATATATACTGCATACTCAGTTTTGCAGTTCAAGTGTTGATTAATTTCCTGAGTTTTGTTATTAAAAGCAGTTGTATAGGTTGACGTATTAACACCATACTGGCACGCCTTACATGAAGAACACTTATAAAATCCTTTTCGTGCAGTTAACCACATGCCTCTGCTTTGATCTCCCGGGCTATTCTTCACTAGCATATCACCCATATTTTTAGTCTTTCGAAATGTTATCATAGGGTTAGATGGTAATGACCTGCCTATCACTGGGTCATCCCTTATTATGGGCCAACTACGCCTGACTATTGACCTTATCTGCTTTTCCTGCCTAGAAAAAGATAAAATAAGTCTTGTATGTTCATGAGTTTCCTCATGTTTTTTGTCTGACCTCTTAGATCTTAATAGAAGGTCTTCTCTTGCCTGTTCCCTAGACCTTCTTATTGCTGTATCGACTATTTCTGACCTGTAACCCCTTGCTAAAAAACGGGCCCGACTTTCAGCTTGCTTTTTGTGGGTTTCTAGGTCACTACTGCATATGCGTCTGATACGAAGCATCTCCCCATATGGAATGCTCTTAATTAAATGGGGGGGGATGTGCACTTGAGGCATGAAGCAGTGTATTGCCTGCTGTTGATTTTCTAAATAATGTAGTGGTCAGACAATCGTCAATCACCTCAATCTGTACATCCAAGAATGTCACCATATTCCTGCTAATAGTTGAGGTAAAATGTAAATTAATGTCGTTCTTATTTATCTCTTCAATAAAGTTTGTGGCACTTAGTTCATCTCCATTCCATACAATAAATAGATCATCTATAAAACGCATCCATGTTATTATATTATCAACATAAATCTCCTCATATTGTTGCATGAGGACCAGCTCCTCCCACCAGCCCATGAACAAACATGCATAGCTGGGAGAGAAGCTGGCCCCCATTGCTACTCCCTGTGTTTGCTGATACATTTGGTTGTTAAATAAAAATAGATTGTTTTCTAAGCAAAACAGCAACATGTTAAGCAGCATTTTCGTATGCTGTGCGTACTTGATAGGCCTATTAGACAAAAAGTACTCCACAGCGCGCATTCCATCTCTATTCCTAATACATGTATATAAAGATGATACGTCAAGAGCAATAAGTACATAATTTGTTCTCCATTGTAAATTTCTAATCTTATTTAAAAAGTCCCCAGTATCTTGTACATATGATTTCAATTTCTTTACAAACTCTTGCAGGAAGAAGTCAATATAAATTGAGGCATTCTCCAATGGGCCATCACAGGCTGCTATTATTGGTCTTCCCGGTGGCTTATCAGCATTTTTGTGAATTTTAGGAATAAAATATAATATCGGAATAGTCGGATGCTCCTTTTTAAGATATTTAAATTCTTCCCAACTAAGGAGGCCTGCACTCTTCCATGCAAGTAGCTGCAAATAAAAAGTTCCTGGGCATTTTTAAATTTTAATGGAGAACTCTTCCTATAACATTCTTTGTCAATCAATTGACTGTATGCTTCCTCTAGATATTCTTTAAGAGGCCATAAAACAATGTTCCCACCTTTATCGGAATTTCGGATGACTATGTTTTTTTCTTTTCTTAGTTTTGCGATAAGCTGCTGGTACTGTCTTTCTTGAATGGAGATGTTTCTTTGTGTTCGATTAGTAATAATATTAAGCTTTTTCACTTGGACCACTATCTGTTCATTAAACACATCAATTGAATCTCTGGCCATAATCGGTACAAACTTAGATTTCTGCTTAAAAGGAGTGGCAGGCCTGGCACATGTCATCAGTGCCTCTCGTTGATAAGACATTGTCGTTGACATATCTTGAGGAATCACCTCAGAACTTACATTGTCGCCCACTCCTCTTTCCAAATCTTGCAGATCTTGCAATAGTCCATAGTCTGAGACTAACAGATTGGGGGAATTCGTATCACTAATAGATTGTACTGTATTATCCACATCACCTTGCTTGTCTTTTAATTGGTGGAATTTCCTCAATTTGAGTTTTCTGATGAATCTATATATGTCTGCCCTTGTCTGTGTATAATTAAAATTCGATTCGGGGCAATAAGACAAACCTAGGGATAAAAGCTGTTGTTCTGCTAAAGTCAAGTTTATATTTGATAAATTAATGATCGTTTTCGCCTCTTGAGTTTGCAACAAACATAGATTAGAGGGGTTGTTATTATAAGGTTCACTTTCTACCTGCGTGTCCCTCTCCCTCGACCACGTTTCTTTGCGTTCTCTCCTGGCCCTCCAGGCCTGCCTTCTCCCCCTTCTCCTCCGGGTATCCCTGTTTTGGCTATCCCGTTGTTGCGGGATCTCAGAGTGTCTCTTCGGCTCCGTTTTAAAACATCTAACTCTTCCCCCGGAGTCAGTTTGATAATACCTGCCTCGGACCTTGGTCTGCTATTTTCAGCTTCCGATTCGCTCTCTAAGGCAGAGCTTAAATCAGAAAGTGATGTCGATTCCGTTGTTTGTTGCCCTCTTACAGTTTGATTATGGCCCTGCACACGTTTACTGGCGGTTGCTGTTCTCATATCTTCATATCGCCTTGCAAACGTAAATATTTGGCCATTTTCATAGTCCTCACGATCCCTTTTGAATTTATACGTTTTTCTTATTTTTATTTTATCCTCTTCCTTTTGCAATCGTGTTACCATTTCCTCATGTAATTTTTTCCTACTTTGGGGATCACCTTGTAATTTAATTATATTCTCAAGTGCTTCAATCTTTATCTGCAGTTCATTACGATCTATTTCTGCATATTTGACCAGTAACACCACTAATCTCCGGGATGACTCCAAATTACATTCAGCCCACTCTGCCATCATGAGTGGGTTTGGGGCCTCATAGCTGGGAGCGATCATGATGCGGAGTCCTCTAGGTACTCGTCCCACATCTAAATATCTTTGCAATGACCTCGCTTCCCACCACTTAGACTGCTCCTGGCGTTTTAATTTTTCCAGCACTCAGTAATTGTCTCTCAATCCCTTCATCTTGCTACTTGGTTCATCACCAGCATCCTTGCTAGCACCTCGTGGTTCCGAAGGAGAGTCGGAAAACATCTCCTCTGCGGCTAATTCCCGGTCTCTGAGCGTGTCAGCGGACATGGTGGCTTATGTATTTTCCTTTTACCTTTCCTGTATGCTCACCACCTCGACAAATGTCCCAGGGAGCATCAGGATTGCATACCTCCCAACCCGCTTGTTGCAGTTAATTGCGTACCTTGTGTGTCCAGTGAATTCGGTGTGGCTACCCCCTTCCGATGAGTACTCCGCCGAGTCCACCTCCGAAAGACCGATACTCCACACTAAACCCACCACTCTCGCTTGCACGCTGTTGCTTCGTTGCTTGCAGGGGGCTCCGTCGTTTCTGTTTTCGGATCCAAAAAGTGCCCCGGGGGTCCCCGCCTGCGCCGCACCACGAGCCCGTGATGTTGCTGCCAGTTCAGGACTTCCGGGACCAAGACTTGCCAATTACGGAGCCTGCTCGCAGGGAGGGGGTCCACGAACCGGAGGAAGTCAATCCGGTATATATGAAGTAAACTCGCATTCACTTCTGCCTTGCCACCAGAAATAACGAGCGAGGACCCAGCGATAAGTGCATATATCCTTTTACTTTATTCCAACTATTTGTCCGCCATGACGCGTTTCGGCCGAATAATCGGCCTTGATCACATGACACGTTCCCAGACATTGCTACCATTTTTAAAGTGCTAGTGCAATCTGTTATGCCATAGACATAGAAAACATTTTGTATACGTAGATTTTAAGCATAAATGCTAATAAACATTTGTACAATCTCAAGACCAAATTTAAAATAAAATTGATTAATTAGAATTGTATTTTATAAAAACGACCCATAAAATCGTATCATATCAAAACTTGTTTTCCATTTAAAACGTCCGTATTCTACATATTATGGCTAATAGATTAATAATGTATTCACCCCTAAAAATCCCTATCTAAACCACCATATTCATTAAGTATACCGTCACTTAAGATACCATTTGTTACAGGCTTAAATGCCATAACTAAATAAAGGGTTTTATAAAATAAGTATTATGGGTTCATACATGGGAGACTATGCTACCCCTATGTTGCGACCTCCTTTATGCCATTTCTCCTTAAAAAGTCATGTGGAAAAAACATGTATATGCTCATCCTAAAGTGACGGTGTGCTTATAGAAAGTGCCTAAAGTGCATATAAAAGTGCAAGTGCTGAAATAATGTTATTCTACAGATTGCTAGCTAATATAAACCTAATGGAAATTCTAGCAGCATATTTCTATAGAAACTTTCCTCTGAGTTGTCATTTACTGACAACACTATATTTAATTAATCCTTTAACCATCTAAATATCTGATCCTATTATTCTTGGATTACGTCTAGGTTAACGAAAATAAGATGCTGATGATTAACCAGTGCAAATCAATGAAGGACATAATATACATCATTGTCTAATCCACAGTTGATCCCATAACGAATTCATAAACAATTCATACCAATTACATATATATATAATATAATATAACATAAATTGAATACCATCCATAAAAACAACTGCTAAATAGCAATAAATACCTTAAAAATATCCTAAAATTCCTAATCATATATATATATATATACTCAAGACTCCTCCTTTAATATGAAAGAGACCACACTCAAAGAAGCAGTTCAAGCAGTTTATTATTAATACATATCATGCCAAGGAACAACATCAACACGTTTCTGCCACAAAACAGCCTTGTTCACTATATCGGGCGGCATGTTCATAGTGCAATTTATACATCAGTGTTGTGCTCATCAAACATAATCTAAATACTGCCTTACAGTACATCAGTCCATTCTGACAGCCATCTTGTAAGAACAAACATCCCCATCACACATATAGTCACAGTTCTTTATCCTCATTGATCATCCTTTGTGGAGTATTTTTGTAATATTCAAAATCAATTCTATCACATGAACAAAATACAGCAATATATAACAATATATAACAATTATACATTGTTTCACAAAAAGCCCCAGTGGGTACACAAATTATATCGTTCTACACCATTATTTCCTTACATTAAAATTCATCTCTCTCATAGCTCACATCAAATTCAAATTAACAGTTGCAGACAGGGTACCTCAAAATAACTTTTTTTCCCCAGCAGCTAATATACTACCAATATCATAGAATCTCATATCAAGTATATCTGACCCATGCCAACTGCATGTTTTTAACATCCAGCCCCAGTGGGCATCCTTATTCCAGATTACTGTTTTGGTCAAACAACTAACAAGTATCCATGTTCTCCTCCTGTTCTCGTCGCATATGGGCGATGGACCTAAAATCGAAGACAAAAATTTTTTTTCCTTAAAAACTCCCAGCACCTCTTCCCGTTCTTCCCTTCCCTCGCCAAGTTCCCTTTACTGCTGCATTTCAAATATGTACATGCATTTCTTAATCCACATTCAGGCCTCTAGGCTCTCTAGAATCTAATCTGAGTATATATCTTGATTCTAATCTATGCAATTCTTTCTCTCCTCCTTTCATTCTCTTGGGGACAGTGTCTATCACCGAATACCTAAAAAGACTTGAATTGCCCTTATGCTCTTTCCAGAAATGCCTTGCCTCTGGGTACGTTGTGTTTCTATTCTTAATTGCCCTCAAATGCTGTAATACCTGCTTGTGTGCCTGTAGAATGGTGCCTTCTACATATATATTCGAATATGGGCATCTTATAATTTAAAAGTCATATTCACTTCTGCAAATCAGATTTCCTTTAATGGTGATGACTTGTCCAAATGATGTGCAAATTGATGCAGCATTTTTTCCTTGTTTACATGCCTTATATTTGCTTCACATCCTGAACCCAACTTTCAGTTTCAATTAACTATATTGTTATACCTGTTAGCCTTAGGGTTGTCCTCCCTCATACTTTTTGCCCTACTCTTCCATATTTTTCTGAATTCGTTTTTGTTGGCCTTAGGACTATGTAAACTTTACCACTGCTAACCAGTGCAAAAGTGCTTGAGCTCTCTCTTCTAAAAAAGGTAGGGTTGGCTTACATTCATGTGGCATATTAAATGTACTTATAAGTCCCTAGTAAAGTGGTACTACATATATCCAGGGCCTGTAAATTGAATGCTACTAGTGGGCCTGCAGGAGTGGAGAAGTGTGGCTCAATGGTTAGAGCGGCAGACCCTGATGCAGAGATCTGGCCCGGGACCAGGGTTCAATTCCCGTCTCGGCGGGTCTTGGGCTCAATTTCCTCGGACCTGATAATTCTCGCCTCGGTGCCTATTCTAATCATGGGTCCCACTCTGCAACTCTGGGCAATAGCTTGCTTAATCTCCACAACGGCCCCAACAGCGCTGGGATGCCTGGCTTCACCCTGGGGGTGCCCAGGAGTGGACATTTCACAGGGAAAAGCCAGGAAGGGTTCCACAGCGGTATGCGTACAGCGCCTGGACACCCCTTTGGGGGTATGGGTGCGCTTTACAAGTATAAATTTCATTTCATTTCATTTCATTCATTGTGTCACCCACTTATGTAGCCCTTTAAATATGTCTTTGGTCTGCCATTGCAGCCTGTCTGTGCAGTGTTAAATTGCCATTTTGATCTCCCCAAAATCTTTTGCCAGACCCAAACCTCCCTGTTTAACACATATCAGTCACCCCTATGGTAGGGCGGGTTCAATGTATTAATAAAGAAGGACATGTAATTTTAAGTTTTACATGTCCTTGTAGTGAAAACTTCGTAGATTCTTTTTTCGCTAATTCAAGGCTTGCTTCTCCCACAGGATAACATTGGAGTTACCTGATTACATTTAATAAGCTGTAACTTCCAAATGGCAACAAGTAAGCAGTTCTTGTTTGGTGTTTTCAGAATTGTAATGAAAAATCCTCTTTTATAGTGAAGTCAGATTTTTGGTTACAATTTTGAAAATGCCACTAGACAACCACACACAATAGAGAGCTTAGGTGTGCCTGTATGACCCATCACCGGCAGGATGAGAGGGCAGAGTTAATCACAACCCCACTTACAGCTGAATATGCTGTGTCCTGCCTTCACACAAAGGATTACATACTCTCTATAGTTAGTCTGGAGCCAGGGCTTGGAGGTAGAAAACCCGTGCACTTCAAAGGGAAACCTCTAGAAGCTTGTCCCACTTCGAAGGGGGTACAAGGTGTAAATATTGGACTTCAGACATGAAATCGTCAGTACACTTCTGAACCTGTGGAAGAATCTGCCAGGAAGAAGGACTGCTGTGCTGCTGGAAGGACTCCCACTCTTCTGGACTGCTGCCCTGAAGAACTGCTGCTTGGTCCACAGACATGCTACCCTCTTGCCTGGGTGAGAAGGACTGGACCTGCATCCTGTACCCAGGATCACCAGAGTGACTCCAAGGGCTAGTCTCTTGTAACCAGCACCTGGACTCTGCAACTGTGAGTTTTACCCTGCCAAGTGGTGCCACCCAAGTCCTTGACCATTGGAAGTGGGCTTGAAGGTGCTCTGCTAGCCCATTCATGGATCCAACAGAACTGAGGCACTTCCTCTGCTGCTGTGTGACACCGAGCAGAACTGACGCATCGCCTGTGCTGCAAGGATTTTTCCAGTGCAAGGACTGCGCATTGACCTTGCAGTCCGCAGCCTCATCAGAACTGCCATTGTGCAACGCATCCCCGACACAGGACTTCGTATCACAAGCCTCTCAGTCTTTTCGGAACCAGCTTGTGTGTGACGCATCCTCGTTGCAGGACTTTGCATCGCAAGCTTCCCTCATTGAAAGCCTCTTCATCGATGATGCAGGACCTTGCATCGGTGCCTCACAGCTCCCCGGAACCAGAGCTGCACGTCTCATCTCTGACCCTGACCCCGCATCGCAACGGCTGCGCAACACATCCTTGACACGGAACCTAGCAACACTTCACAACCAGGATTTAAGGTAGTCTTGTTCAGTGGCCCTTTTTGGGCCTTGTAGCCAGCCCACACTCCATTGAGATCAGCCTGAACTTGTGACTTTCTCCCCATCCGGATGAACAGATATCCACAGTTGACACTTGCTGCTTTTTGGTACAATTTTCACTTAAATCTTTTCAAATTGCATCTCTTTGGGTCTACTGATTTGATTTTGTAATTTTGGTCTTGTTATATTTATTAAAATGTGCTCTATTTTTCTAAACTGGTGCAGGATCCTTTTTGTGTAGTGTTTTCACTTTGTTATGATTTGAAGTGTTGCACAAATACTTTACACATTGACTCTAGCTTAAGCCTGCCTGCTCTGTGCCCAGCTTTCAGAGGGTTGAGCACAGGTTAATTTTGGGCTTGCTTGTGACTTCACCCCAGCAAGGATTGTGGTTCCAGCTTGAGTAGGGTCTCACCCTCCTCAACCAGCAACACCATTTCTTACATATATATTTTGGTGGCCCAATATTTCTGTAGTTGAAATTTGGATATACAGCACACACAAATAAATATACACAAATATATATTACCCAGTGGTGGTCACCACTGGGTAGTTATAGTTAGGTCAGCGTTTCCATGGAAAATGCCTTTTTTGTTTTGATTATAACTTTGGCACCGAAATGTTTCAGTGTGATCCTTCAAGTGGGGGCCAAGAAAAAAGGGGGGTTGCAAAAACTGAAATCCGCAGGCATTTTCCATAGACTTCTTTAGGCAGCCCTACTGCAAAAACTGCCGAACGGAATTACTCCAAATGTTGCAGGCAGCTAGATCTGGCTCTGCAGATTGAACTTCTGTGATTTGTTGTAAATCTGTTCAGTAGTTTTTTGAGAAATAAAGGTACAAATATATTCTTTTATCTGGAATCGTTGGGCCTGAGGGACTCCTGCGAGAGTCTTGCGCCATTTAAAAAAAATAGAGCATTCTGATTGGCCTAGGGAGCTTTTTATCCCTTGGGCCAATTTGTTCCTGCAGGAGTCAGACTCCCACGCGAGCGAGCGCTCTGATTGCCTGACAGCAACATGAGAAAAATGATGCTGGCAGCCATTACAGGACTCAGGACTTAGTACCCTGTCCTGAAGTTAAAAATAACTAATATATAAGGGGGCAGGGTAGAGATACCCTGCCCCCCTAGGCCCTGTGGGGGGGGTCCCAGATGGACACCCCCTGGGGCCAAAAATGGAAACAATTGGCAGTTTTTGGAGCGATCTCACTGGATTCCCATGGGATCGCTGCAAAAACAAACAAAAAATGGTGCCTGCCAGTTTTTATATGTATATGGGAAGGAGGGCATGAGTAGGGGCCCCCTCCCCCTAGTCCATTTTGGGCCCTGGAGATTTCATCCCCCGGGGCCGGGTATATTTAATTAAGGGGAGAGGCGTGTGTCCCCCTCCTTGAACCATGGTGCCCCCGGAAGACCTCATCCCTCGGCTAGGGATACCCTGGCCCCCTGGACCTTGTGGGAGGGGCGATCCCAGAGGGAACACCCCCTTGCATTCAAACTAAAAAAAACTGCTTTCTTTTATCTTTTTGGAGCACTGCGATCCTGCAGGCGTCCTGCGGGAGACAGTGCAGCTCCCGCAGGGGAAAACAATTCAAAACATGCATTGGCAAAGCCAATAGGTCTGACGTTGGCTGCCAGCCTTTTGGCAATTCCTGTTGTGTATTGACATGGTTTTTGCAAAACTTCAATGTTTGGAAATATCCTTAGCCCCCATCAATCTAAAAAGAATCATTTGCTGCAGGCAAAAAAAGGTTTTGGGTCTAAAAAAAAACACACATTACCATAGTACTCCCTGCCATTGAAGGGAACTACCTAAAAATCAATCAGTCTGGAATTGGCTGCTAGCCTCAAGAAAGAAAGAAAGAAAGCAAGAAAGAAAGCAAGAAAGAAAGAAAGAAAGAAAGAAAGAGAGAAAGAAAGAAAGAAAGAAAAAGTCATGTAAGAAGGAAAGAGAAAAAAAGAACAAAGGAAGGAAAATGAAAGGAAGAAAGAAACCAAGAAAGAAAGAAAAACAGAAAGGAGGAAGGAAGTAGAATAAAAGAGAAGGAAAGAGAAGGCGAGGGAAGGAAAGAAAAAGAGAACAAAGGAAAGAAAGAAAGAGAATGAAAGGAAGAAGGAAAGAGAAGGAAAAAGAGAGAATGAAAGAAAAGGAAAGAAAGACAAAAGGAAAGAAGAAAAGAAAGAAAGAGAAGGAACGAGAAAGAAAGAGCGAAGGAAAGAAAGAAAGTGAGAAGGAGAAAGAGAAGGAAATAAGGAATGAGCAAAGACAAGAATGAAAAAGCAAAAGAAAGAAGGAAAGAAAGAGAGAAAGAAAGAAAATAGAATAAAACAATGCAAGAATGAAAGAAGACTACAATAAAAGAACAAAAGAGAAAGAAAGAAATTAGAAAAAAGGAAAGAGAAAGAAGAGAAGAAAGAATGAAGGAAGGAAAAAAAGAAACGAGAACAGAAAGAAGTAGGTGGCTGAAAGCCCCTATATGTAAGTATATTATATATATTTGAATACAATCAAAAGGTCTTGCCTAACGCTAGACCTAAAAGAAAGGAGAGGGGTTGGCGCACGTTCCGGTTTGCTGACTCTGGGGTGGGTTGGTTGGAAGCAGTCAGTTGGGCAGAGGGCCTGGCTGCATGCCAGGCCCTGTGGCCAACCCCCCACCAAGCACGAGCAAAGGTTGTGCACAACGGGATTTCGCCACCTGCTGGGGTTGGCCAGGCCCTGCGGTCATCCTCACACCTTGCACGCAAAGGCCTGTGAATTATGTGCTTTTATATCACTGCATTTTGTGCAATAAAAGCAGCAAAACATATAAAGATGGCAAGCATCTGTCTATGCGACTGCATCTATTCCTGCACTCTCCGCCCATATTTATGGGCAGTGACTTCGGAAGTGCTGTGTGTCCACCACAACATCAAACATTCCGCATTTCACCCAACATGGTCCATATTGGCCAAATTAAAAACAACACCCTTTCAACTACTCACTCTAATGCAGATGCAAATGTTTGCGATTCTCAGCCTTGCCAAGGCTATGTAGCACTGTACAAGTAATACAGATGGACCAACCAGAAAGTGATTTGGAACTTGCAAGGAGCAAGAAAGCACTATACAAATATAACTACCAATACAATACAATATAAAAACATGTTTTATTCTTATGTCCAAAACAAAAATATTAGGAGTATGTCTGATGTCAATGCCCGGTACCTTGTTCCTGATGTGCACAGCTGTGGACTGCCTCCACCAAATATTGTGGACATGGGTCTTAGGGGGTCATTACAATGACGGGTGGATCGCCACCGCCCGTATGGCGGTGGCGATCCGCCCGCCATTTCACACCGCCCGCATGCCATTTCCCCCCGCCATATTACGATGGCAGGGGGGAGCCCGGCAGACGGAAAGACCGTCCGCCGGTTTTCCGCTGGTCCCACAGGGGACCGGGCGGTAAAGGACCCTAATATGGTGGCGGTGTCTGCAAGACACCGCCAACCATATTAGGATGTAGGCGGAAAGCAGCCTTTCCATGGTGGTGTTGCCGCCAGGGAAAGGCATGTGGTCTTTGCTTCTGGGGGCCCGTTGCGGGCCCCCAGGATTTGGGGGGGTGAGGGGTGCATGTACCCCCCTACATATGAATGCACAAGGTGGCAGGCACCGCGCGGTGCCTGTCACGTTGTGCATTCAAATGCACAACATGCGTTTTTTGCATTGCGTCGGGTGCTGGTGACAGCACCGCCCGCCGCAATGCGAACAATAAGGGATGCCACTGCCACCGTGGCGGTGGCATCCTAATACCCATGGCGGGACCACCGCACCCCTTGCGGACGGTCCTGCATTCCGCTGCGGTGGCGGGCGGACTTTGTCCGCCCGCCATCGTAATGTGCTTCTTAGTACCCATTGCAATTACTTGTAATTATATTCAATGAAAATCTGTTATTTATCACTATATTTTAGCTCAAAAAGAGTCCTTGCATAAATTTTTGAAACAAGGATGCATTTTTCTATGAAAAAATAGAGCGAATAACACAAGTGCCGCAAGCAATAGCTGCTCGCATTCTGGCTGGTCATATTAATTCTGAGGGTGAGTAATTACGTGATGTGGCATAAAGGCGTAAGTTCGGGAATTTTGAGTGACAAGTGTAACGTGAAATTCTCGAAATTACATGAACCATGCTCCTGGTATTTATATTTTGCAAGGTCCTTATGCTCACAAAAACAATGACTCACCCACTGAGTTTGTGCCTCCGTCAAAAATAAATTCAGCCAACTTGAGAAAATCTCAGGAATTAACACAATTGTAAACATTCAAATCCACTGATCTATTTACTCATACACTCATCTCCATTGCTAATCAACAACCTCCTCATCCATTGATTTACTGACTTTCACACTGAGGAAGAACTCTTTGGCTAATAATGCTCTCTGGAGCATTTTGAAATGACCTGTAAACTTGTTCTGCACTGTAGGGTATTATATGCTTAAGAAAACAATTTGGTCAATAGTTTATATGTGTGATGTGATGTAAAGTTGAGAACAAAAATGATACCGCAAGATAGCTCTGAATTGGTTCACTGACACAACATTGATGTAAAAAATATTGATGTTAAAGATATCGAGTAAAAAATATAGACAACAAAAATATCGACTCCTATACTTAAACAGGTAAGTACAAAAATATCGACAAAAAAATATCGATGTAAAAAATATAGGGGCATATTATCAAGGAATAGCGATATTTATCGCTAACCGCGCTTAGCGCGACTTTGGTTAACGCCGCCTATCGCTGGAAAATATCGCTGAGATAACACCCTATTAACAAGGTTTATCTCCATAGCGATAAAATTTCCAGCGATAGCGGCAAAATGTGAGAATATCGCTGGAAAAGCAGCGATATTCTCGCATTATCGCTAAGGTGGATTCAGCATTAGAATCCACCTCCTATACTCTAAACAGGTAAGTCATCCTCACTTGCAGGTGATAAAATCTAGCGATAAACGCGCTTAGCGCGAATTATTTTATCGCTTCGCCTGCCTTGCTAATAGGGGGTAGTGGTGTTAGCGACTGTTTTCAGTCGCTCTTAGTAGGGAACGCCTTCCTTGCATGTCATTAGCGATAATTATCGCTGACATGCAAGGCGATGTATATCCCGGCCGCTAACGCCTAAAAGCTGTCGCTAACACCTGTTAGCGATAGCTTGCTAATAGGGCGATAAAAATATCGCCGCTTTAGCGGCAAAAAGTGCCGCTAAAGCGGCGATAAAGCCCTTGATAATATGCCCCATAGATGTATAAAATATCGACTTTTACAGAAATATAAAATAATATAATATATATATGAAATATATTAAATATTAAATATAATTTTAACAAAATTAAATACATTTAATATACATTTTAATAAAATATAACAAATAAACTTTTAAAAAAAATATAATGACACAAACATAACAATTAATAAACTAGTATTCTTAATTTATATTAAAAGTTTAAAATAATATGAAAAATAAAAATATATATTAATGATTTAAAATATAAAAAACCAAAAATCTATAATAAATGATAACATTAAACTATTAAAAAATATTTAAACTTACATTTCAAAACACAATCAATGCAATAGTAGAGAAAATGTTGGAAAGCAAAGGGGTAAAAATAACTATTCCCACTCCAGTGACTGCAACAGTAGGATAAGTGTTGGATAGCGGAGGAATTTAGGGGCCCATTACGATGGCGGGCGGAAGCACAACCGCCGTGCTGGCGGATGCAAAAACCACCAGTTACCGCCGGCACGCAGCAGTCCACACGCCCGCCCAATTACGATGCGAAAAGCAGGCCAAACACCGCCGGCAAGCCAGCAACACCGTCCGCCATCAAAGTGCGCCCGTACACGTAGCGGCGCAGCTCAACTGACACACACCGTCCGACGAAACACGTCCCGCCCGGCGTATAAATTACGATGCCGCAAACAAACGGCTCCCACGGCTAAGAGACACCGCACGTGAAAGAGAGGCGGTAACACGGACGCAGAGCACGGACAACGAAGAAGCGGCACCCGGGCATGAATCCAGCACTGCAGGCCCTTCCCATGCTTCTGCTGATGCACCACCAAGGACGCAACGTACCGCGGAGACGCAGGTAGGCACACACACAACAAGTGCACGCAAACAGCGCACACAGTGCAAGGGCGGAAAAAGCGGACAACCCCCACCAGCGCGTGTACACTACACATCCACCATTGCATCCACATATGACACACAGGCCAAATCCTAACATCGCGGAACACATGTGTACACACCACCTGGGACTAGGAACCAACCACCCCGTCACGGCCCCAAAGCGCCGATGACGCCGCCACACAACGCAGAGGCCAACCGCAGCGCCATGCATGTGTCGCACACAGACACAGGGACACAACCAAGCAGCACACACATCAGCCCCACCCCGAACGCACATGACACGTGACAGGCCTGCCACAGACATGTCCCCAACGCCCAATTCACGGACAACACCCAACGCCACACAACCGACGCACACATGTCAGTGAAGTCACACAACAGCAGGACACACCCCAGTGTAACAAACATGGCGTAGCACACAGCGGCGGCAACACCAACTAGGAGAAGCAGGGCCCCTTCGGGAAGAGGAACGCCAGTACCACACTGAAAAACCCATACCACCCTGCACATATGAACAAGACATATGAAACGGAACACCAAAGAGCCCGGGGACCGACAACAGGTGGCCCAAGAATAACATCCACACACAAGGCCCAACGCAGAGCGGAAAGGCAGCCTGCCGCCCACACAAGGGAGAGCAGACAGCACTGAATGACCTTCCATTCCAACTCCGAAACCACAGCCCTATGACAGAAGCCGGTGAATACAGCCATTGTCCAAGAATAGACCAACACAGGCATGCCGAGGAGACCGACCACAGGGCAGATAGCGCATATCACAGAAGCACACAACGGACGGGGAAGAAAGAAGAAAACACTCCCCATGTCGGCCACATGCAAGTTAATTGGAAGGAGTCACACAGCTCTGACCTTGAACTGTCTGAGAAGCATGTGGGAAGAGGGCCCGTGTCCTCCAAACAAGCCAACAGAACACAAGTCCTGTCTCCCTACGACTACACAGAGCTCACAGCAACCCCGGAGCGTGCACATTGCAGACTGCACACACAGCCGGAGCACGCCATCTCAACGAACCGCTGCGAAATGGCAACCGCAACACACCTACCCAACTACGCCGAACAGCTCAAGCTGTACAAAACCAACACGATACATACATTGGGATGCGATCTCCTGTCCCTGCTGAACGTAAGTTACCGACTGACTTACCGCATCACATTGTTCAGCTGCGTCATGCCCGTCTTCTACTGTCGGAGGTGTCCCTACCAGCATCCCGTTGAGATATGCCTCTCCAACCCGGCATGTCTGAAGGCGGACCTGCTACCACTACTCCTCCCTCTGGACGCACACGACAGGGCCTGCTCTGCCTATGGGGGCATGGCGTATGTGGCCAACATCGCACCCGCACTGAAATGGGACCACTGTGCCTCCACACGACGGATCATCGAGAACAGCTACATCGAATGTCACCCAGCATGCCCCATCATGGTCCTCCAAGGGACAACTTACGAACAACACCTTGAGAGCCACCATCCGCTTCATTGGCTGGCAAACATGTACACCACCAATGACATGGAAGCCCTGCTGGACGGCATCGCATACCTGACAACCTGTAAATACGTCGGACCACAACGCAGGTTCCCCGAGTGACCTATGAAGTCCAACCCCGCACCCATGCTCAGCTTCCGCACGGACTGGCCAGTCACCACCACAACAGCCATACCAAACGACCGGCAACTGTAACCACACCATCAACGACATCGCCATGACATCGGATATGACCGGGACATGCACACTGTTCCCCATCACATCCAGGAACACCGCATGCATCGTGGGAGGCAGTGGCATGGGCTCTGTGTATCGCACCCACATGGACGGAACTGCACGAACAACCAGGACACGACATGGATCCAGCGCACATGGACACACACACCGCTCAGTGGACATGAATAGGTCGCCTGGAGTCTGTGGGTGCTGCACCCCTCCCACCCCCGCCCCGGGAATCCCATACCAGGACCTTTGCATGGACGACAAGTGCATACAACAACAACACGACCCCAGTGACTGTGACATGTCCAGTAACCACCACAGTGCAACAACAAGTGGCACGCCGCTGCATGCACGCAAGCACATGCCCTGATGTTATCTCACATGCACGCGTGCATGAGGAACAACCGCAGCAAACCTGTCACATGGAACTGAGATGGACTGTGCCCATGATGCCGAGCGGTCTGGTAGGCTACATGTATACCGTCTGTGTCAAAGTCCGCAGCTCCGCAGCTATACGTAAATGTACATTAGCACAGCCTTGGCCAAGCAGATGTCACTCTGAAGCCCACATCCCACATGCAACAGCCAATCACATGTAACCCCACACCCTATCCAATTTGTAATCATGCTCAGTATATCCTCAACATGTATTCCGCTGCCAGTAGTGTCCACTATACTGCATCACAGAGGACAGAAGACTCAATATAATGTTTGAAACCAAAACTGTCTCCGCTGACTCATTTCACAAGTACGAATGAGAGAGGATGAGAGTATGTGAAGTACACGGCAGTCGTGACATGACCATGTAGTCCACTGGTATTGGATGTCAACGCAAATGAGTAGCACTACTGTGGAAGACACACATGTGTCGTGTGAAGTCGTATGGACGCAGTGCTCAGGTGGGTGGGTGCGACGGGTAGATGCGCACATGCCAAGTTGGAGCACGCCGTGTTGGGAGGGGTCATGAACAGTACACCACCGCTTCCCTGGGCATTGTGAGAGGACACCTGTCGGGGGGAGTGAACACGTGTGTGCACAGCAGCCGGGTACACGTACAAAGCGGTACCAGGCGCACCTCAGCCCACCCTCTGTGGACAAGCTGGATCCTGTTGTGCGCCCGCCATGCCCCTTGACAAGGCACACACAGCCCCAGTCGACCAGGTGTAACCCCAACATAGTCAATCCGCACAGGCGATACAGGGCACGGGATGGCAGTGGAGCATGGTGTGTGAGAGGTCTCCTCGCGCTCCTCCTGGTCATATCACGCAGGCAATAGAACCTCAACGTCCAGCATGGCAAAAAGTCAAATGGAAGTGTAGGGGGACACACCACAGCACGAGCAGCACTGACGTCACGGGAGGTGGCTCGCACCATCCCATCCATTGCCCATCATACCAACCACGCCACATGCCATTGCGACTAAGTGCAAGCGCGTGCGCCACCACCCCTGAGCCCTCCCCAGAGAGGCCAAAGAGTGAATGTGTGGGCCATCAGCCACAGACGGACGCGGCCTGGCCGCAAGGGCAGCCACAGCCACTGGGTGTCGCAGGTGGCGGATCCGGAAGGCGAAGACTGTGATGCATAGTCCATGCAGGCCGGGTCTCCATTTGGGGCACCACGCAGGTGGACGGCGTCCCGCCACACATCATACCCTGAGACAGCCCACTCGTGCAACTGGACCCACACATACACTCCTTGCCCTCTCTGGTGCGAGCTTGGGGCTGCCTGTGCAAGCGCTAGCCTCGCAGGTGAGCATGCATATTGGGGGGCGAGGGGAGGACATGAGGGCTGGGGCGAAGATGACTGTATCACTGTCAGTTAGTACAAGGGATGACCCAGATGTGGAAAGGAAGAGACGTGTCCCGTGTGTACTGCAACTAGTCGCCAATCCAACTACCCCCATGTCCGGAATGTAAGCCCGCACCTAGGCCCGCCCATCCGCCACATCGAACATACCACCAGCACGACAACCTTCCCATTCGAAACACTGACTGGGGGTGGCGACCAGTGAACAATCATGTGTAGCCTACCCACGCGTACATGTGGGCCCTCCATGATCCATGTCACCTGCGGCAAAGACATGACATGCGCAATGAGGGAAGTGAGGAGAGCTGTCCGCCCCACGCGCAGAAGGTGCATCAGCTCCACAGACCCAGCAGCGAGTCCAGCAGGGGTCACATGTGCAGGGGCAGCTGTGCCTGGTGTGAAGGCACATGCATATAGACAGCACATCGACCAATGTGTAGTCTGCCCACATCCACAGTCCATCATCATGCGGACATAGGAATTGAACACAGGGCAACACATCTTAGTTGGTGCACCCACCGTGACCAACAATGCGCAATCATCGACGTACCCGCCCTGTGCATGGCCCCCCACCCAACGGAGGCACATCCAGTGCCACCATCCCACACACACAAGCCTTCCACGGAACATGCTGTGTCCAATGGTCAGTACAGAGTCAGCGCCCATCTGGTGGATCCTGAACAGGAGACACATGCACACACATGCCAGCTCCCACTATGTACGTCTGCCACCTGGCACGTGCAATGTAACCTCTCACCTGTGACGTGTGACTGCAAGCACACAGCCGTCTTGGCATGGGGCTGTCAATGTGGACACCAGTCAATGTTTCGGGAGCTGTGATCCGTACAGTGCTGTACATAGGGTGCAGTGCTGACACCTACTACTGTCTCATATCCCCTCGTGCCACAGGTCCCACTTGTATTGGCCGCTCAGCCCGTGCCCACATCGTCGTCGTCGTGTGCCATACTCATCCAGCCTCGGAAGCAGTTCCATGCTCAGCAGACACTCATGTTGCCGTGGCGTTGCCGCTTGACGAATATGCAGTCAGTCCCCATCAGCACGCCCCGCAAGTCATTGGGGCCTAGATCCCCATGTGCATGCACATGGCAGTGGTATGTCTCACTTGCCATTGCCATTGTTGGGAGACCTGTGTAAGTGTATTGTGGCCGTGCCGTCCCAGCTTGACAGCTGGGCTGTGGCTCATGTGCTTGCTCAGTCATGTCAGTGATGTGTATGCGAAATTGCTATGTGCCGTGTTGCTTTGACATGTGTCCTCTGCCATTTACCCCAGGCGGAGACCGAACATTGACCGCCCATACCAATTGCTGGCGGACATGGACGATACAGAGGTTATCAGGAAGTTTCGGCTGGACAGGCCAACCCTGCATCGACTGTGTGCCATGTTAGAGCCCCATCTCCGTCCCCGCAGGGTGTATCCGACTGCTGTCACCCCCACGGCTAAGGTGATGGCCGCCATGCATTTCTTCGCCACTGGGTCATTCCAGCACACAGTGGGCAGTGGAGGAGGGATGTCCCAGCCCATGTTCAGCAAGGTGCTGAGGGATGTACTGGCAGCCATGATGCTGTACCGAAACAGGTACATCCGCTTCCCCAGGGCTCGTGAATTGGCGGCAGTGAAGGGTGCATTCTATGCCCTTGGCAGAATCCCACACGTCGTGGGAGCCATTGACTGCACACATGTTGGCCTTGTTCCACCACAGGCCACTGAGCACCTGTACCGCAACAGGAAGCACACGCACTCCCTGAATGTGCAAGTGGTGTGCCTTGCGGACATGGTGATCACCCACGTGTGTGCCAAGTTTCCAGGCTCGGCCCATGACGCACACATAATGCGCAACAGCATCTTGCCACGACTGATGTCCAATATGCAACAGGATCGTGCCTGTATTGTCGGTGAGTATGTGGAGTGGTGTAGCGTGCTGGCTGTGCGATGCTGTCCCCTGTCCAGTTGGATTAGCAACGGTTCTCTGTGTCCCTCACACCCAGGTGACTCTGCGTATCCGAATGGGGCATGGCTGCTCAGTCCATTGAGGAATCCTCGCACCCCAGCAGACGATCGATACAATGAGGCACATGGGAGGACCAGACGTGTGGTCGAGCGTACCTTTGGCCTCCTCAAGTCCAGGTTCAGGTGCCTGGACCGCACCGGAGGTGCACTGGCGTACTCCCCACAGAAGGTGTGCCAGATAGTGGTGGCGTGCTGCATGCTGCACAATCTGGCCATTCGGAAGCAGATCCCCCTCATTGTGGATGACGGAGATCAACCAGGGCCCCAGCCCGCAGACCAGGACAGCTCGAGTGAGGTGGACAGCGGAGAGGAGGAAGCTGGGAATGTGCGCCAGCAGCTCATCGCCCGCTACTTCACTTGACGGTGAGTGTCCATGTACGACGGATGATGTGTCTGTATCTGTGCAGGTGTGTGTGTGCTGTGTCAGGGTGGCCGTATGTTCACTGCGTGCAGTGTGTCAACGCTCCATGGCCAGGGTAGTATGCCACTGTTGGTGACTGTGGCATTGTGCCCTATTGCTCTGTGCGATGTGTGTACATTGCTTGTAGTTGTTGACATGTACTGTGTGATGGGTGTGTGACACACTCATTGAATGTGCTCCTGTTCTGTCTCCCACCCCTAGGTCCCTACAGGCCCTCCGGATTCCATTGCCATGCCACGCATCAGGTGCCTTTCCGCCCAAGGTGGCCGTTGTATTCCGTACAAATTAAACACAGGGCACAAACAGCAGTTAGTGAAAAAGGTGCATTTATTCCAAACTGTGACATGTGATTGTGTGTAAGGTGATGACAAAAGTGGTGCGTGCAGTGACAATGAGCTGTCGGTCATGGCTGCGTGAAGCTCAGGGTGTACCCACTGGTTCTATGTCCATAGTCCAACACACACATGCCATCCAGCTGGCTGTGTGGAGTGGGATCGTAGAGCAAGTCAATGCAGTGGCTGGTCAAGGAAGGCTGGCGGAAGGCTGGCTGGCTGCCTCACTTGCGACTGGAGCGTGCGAAGTCCTCCCGGGAGATCTGTTTCCTCTTCGGACGGCCCCTTCCACGTTTGGGAGGGGGTATGTGGTGGCGACCTGCTGGTGGTGGGTGAGGTGTGCTCACTGGCTGTGGACGCAGGGGAAGTGGACACTGCTGCCCGACCCTGCGCCCTAGCAGGTGGTGGCAGAGGTGGTGTTGCTGGCCTTGCCTGTGACCCCACCGCCACCACCAGCTGGCCCATGAGGTCCACGAGTTGGTCCATACGGGACACGAATTGGCCCATATGGGCGTCCATGGACCTCAGCACCCCCAGCACCTCCCGCGTGTCTGTAGCAGACCTGACCCATTGTTCTTGGGCCTCCTCATAGGCCCCAAGGACTCTGGCCATTTGAGGCAGGGCATGGCTCCCAGGGGAGGCTGGCGTTTCCCTGACCCTGCTCCTCCTACCAGTCCTGCTGCCACCGGCCTGCCCACTAGCCACATTGCACACCACGGTCCTCGCTGTGGCTCCCAGGGTGGATCCAGTCGGCCGGGCCACCACCTGCGCTGGGGCTGGTGCCAGCGAAGACGTGGTGGTGGTGGTGGCGGTGGTGGTCGGTGCGGCGATGGTGGCGGTTGCGGCAGTGGTAGTGGCCGCAATGACCGTGGGTGTGGCCGCAACGACAGTGGCAGCAGGGGGCTGGGACTGTTCAGCATCCCTGGATGATGGGTTGGTGGGTAGGAGGGGTCCTGGGGAGCGGCTGGGCCCTGCCACACCAGATGGGCCTGCTTGGTGGTCCGTGTCCGAAGAGGAGGACAGATCCTCCAGATCCATGTGTCCTCGTTGGGGGCTTGTGGGCTGGCTGTGCTGGCTGCTGTCTCCATCCCCAGCATCCGGCAGTTCGTCACCTGTGGAGAGAATGAGATTTGTTATTGTGTTGCACCTGGCGAAGTATGTATTTGTCGTCTGACATTGGCAGTTCGTGCAATCTCGTACATGGGTTTCCCGGAGGCGAGTGTGTGGCTGTGGCATCTGTAGTTGTTTGTGCTAGGCAATGGGACTGTGTGCTGTGCACATGTGGCATGGGACGGATTGGCCATGCCGATGGCTGTGTTGCTGTGCCCCTACTCATTGTGACTCTGGTGTATGCGGGCTCCTGGCCCATCCTGGGTCTGGTTTGTACTTTGCTTTTGGGGTTCATATGGAACGCTTAGGCACCCATATGGCAACATGGGGGCCATGCCCCAGATTCACATTTGGGAGGGGATATGCTTTTGGGGTACATGCTGTAAGCCATGGGTGCCGAACGTGACATGTGTTGTGGCAGCATGACAGTGCATGGTTTGAGGTGTGTGCATGCTTGACATGGCCTGCATATTTGCTGTCTGTTGTGATTACTGGACATGGCATTGGACGCATCGTTATGAGTGAGTGTTGGTTGTGTGCCAGCCAACGTATTGCAGTTGTCCCATCTCCTTGGTGTGCGTGCTGCCCTGTGCCATGTGCATCACTGCAGTGCTCGGGGGGCCCATGTTGTGTGTTGTTGCTCACAGTGTGTCGTGCGCTTCATTGACTTCTGGCACATGGTTGGTCATGGGCATGTGTCTTAGCGTGACTGCTGTATATGTGGCAGCTGTGCGGATGACATGCCTTTCATGAGACTGGGGCTGACGGATGGGATGGATGGTATGTTGTATGTGCATGGTGTGTCTGTGTGTTTGATGGGTTCAGTGGTGTTCGTGTGCATTTATGTAGTTCCGCTCTGTTGCGTCTAGTGTTGTTTGTCTTACATAGGCGTAGTTGTGGGGTGTGTGGTTGACAGGCAGTAGGGGCTACATGGACTGGACTTCAATGGTGTTTCGGTTGTGTGTGATGGGTTGCACAGTGGCTGCCGTGTGGTACTATGTTCAGTGTGGCTTGTGCATGCAGACGTGGCTCCTTGGGTGTTGCTGTGTTTGTGATGGGTCATGTGGGGTGTGAGTCTGTTGTTCATGTCCGTGTGCACATTGTTCACTTGTTCGTGACGGTGGGCGGTGCTGCGTGTTCGTCTGCTACGTGACATGTCCCATGTGTTGGTCGTGTTACGGCCCTCATGCCTCCAGTAATCCAGCCCTGTCCAGTTTCCCACCTGCAGGTTGTTCGGGCGTGCACTGTACTGGATGCCACATGGTTCTAAGCGGGGGTGCTCCATGTTGCAGGTCTGTGGGGGTGGGGGGTGTTGTGGGTCGTGGGGGTGGCTGGACACCCACTGACGCCGATTGCTGTGGACCGTGATGTCTGCCTTTCGGCTGTCGTTGTGCACTGCGGTGGCTGACACGTGGCTGTGGGGGATGCTCCTCCTTGCTGTGCTGTGGGACTGGGGCCTGGTGTGTGTTGTACTTGGGCTGTCCACCCTCCCACCCACTGCACTTTGTGTTCCTGCCACTTACCTGTTACTTGTCGGTTAGTGCAGCTGTGGCGGACACATGGGTGTGGTGGGTGCTCGTTGTGGCGCTTCTGGCATATTTGTGGACCTGTTGGTGGTTACGTGGCTGGCTTAGTGTACACATGTCCCCACGCATTTTACAGTTGTTCGGTTTGGGCTGTGTGTGGTAGTGTCTGTTGCATGTGTGTGTGATGTGTTGTGTATTGTGTGCTGGACATGGGGGTGTTTGTCCCTGGGAGCTGTGGCATGGTGGTAGTGCATGTGAGTACATAGCGGTGTGCTGGTATACATTAGTTTGTACTTACCAGCCTCCACTCCCCCTGCTAATCCGGCGAGGATCTCCGGATGGATTACGACTCGCACCTTCTCCTCCCACGCTTTGAAGGTCTTAAAGAGCGCGGGATTCCCTCCGCCAGTGACGGCAGCCAGCTCTCTGTTTTTGCCCTCCTTCTTCTTGACCAGGCTCTTTACGTCATTCCAACGTTTGTTAATCTCGACTCTGTTCCTGGGCAGGGTCCCGACTGCATTGACCTGGTCTACGATCCGGTTCCACATTCTGTTTCTGGTGGCTAGTGGTGTGTGCTGGACCATGTTCCCATAGATTTGTTGGTACACCTTGATGATCTCGTCGACCATGACCGTCAGCTCCATGGGCGTGAACTTGGGCATTCTTTGTGGTGCCATGATGTTTGTGGTGCTGGTGCGGTGTGTGTTGTGTAATGTGCAGGGGGTTTGTGGTGCCGGTGTTTGGTGGTGGTGGTGGTGTTTGGTGGTGGTGGTGTTTGGTGGTGGTGGTGGTGGTGGTGGTAGTGATGTGTGCGTTTCTGTGGTGTGCTGCTGTCCTTGCTGTGTCACTGTGTCCTCTCCTCTCCTCTCTGGTTTGCAATGTAGCAAGGGGTTGTGGTCTGTGGGAGTGCTGCTTTTGTACTCACCTATGTGGGTGTGTCCTAATGGTCTGTTGTTTTCAGGTGTGTTGTGTCTGGGGTTCTGGCCTTTGTATTTTTTTTTGTCCGGGGGTGTTTTCGGGATGTGTACTGTGCTTGTGTATTTGTGCGTGCCTTGCTGTGTGGACTTGTTGGCCATGTTGTGTGCTATTGGTTTTGTGTGCGGATGGTTTCTGTGCAGGTACGTTGGCGCCATGGCTTCTGCCGTGTCGATTCTCATCGGCGTTGTTTGCGCTGGCGGGCGGTATATTTGTGGTTTTTCCGCGCTCATGTCGGTGCGATCGTAATTTCACGTGCGGTGTGTCGGCCGTGAGGGCGGGCGGTTTTGTGTTGTCGTGCATGTTTCCGTCCGTGGCGGGCGGTTTGACTCCGACTCGGACGTTGGCTGGCGGTATTTTGTGTGCTTTTTCCGCCGATGGCGGTATTCGGTTTGTGTAATCGTAATGGCGTGGTCGGTGTTCAGGCGGTGTGTGCGGGCGGATTTTTGCCGCTTCCATGCCTGGCGGCTTTATTTACGCCGGGTATCGTAATGGGCCCCTAAATGTACTATTCTCACTCCAGTGAGTGCAACAGTAGGTAATGTGTTGGATAGCGGAGGGGTAAAAATTACTATTCCCACTCCAGTGAGAGCAATAGTAGTGAAAGTGTTACATAGCGGAGGGGCAAAAATTACTATGCCCACTCCAAAGAGTGCAACCCTAAGAAAAGTGTTGGATAGCAAAGGGGCAAAAATTACTATTCCCACTCCACTGAATGCAACAGTAGGATAAGTGCTGGATAGCGGAGGGGTAAAACATTTTATTCCCACTCCGGTGAGTGCAACAGTAGGGAAAGTGTTGGATAGCGGAGGGGTAAAAATTACTATTCTTACTCCAAAGAGTGCGACAGTAGAGAAAATGTTGGATAGTGGACGAGTAAAAATTCCTATTCCCACTCCACTGAATGCAACAGTAGGATAAGTGCTGGATAGCGGAGGGGTAAAAATGTTAATCCCACTCTAGTGAGTGCAACAGTAGTGAAAGTGTTGGATAGTGGAGGGGTAAAAATTACTATTCTCACTCCAGTGAGTGCAACAGAAGGGAAAGTGTTGGATAGCGGAGGAGTAAAATTAACTATTCCCACTCCAGTGAGTGCAACTGTAGGGAAAGTGCTTGATAGCGGAGGGATAAAAATTACTATTCCCACTCCAGTGAGTGCAACAGTAGGGAAAGTGTTGGATAGCGGAGGGGTAAAAATTACTATTCCAACTCCAGGGAGTGCAACAGAAGGGAAAGTGTTGGATAGCAGAGGGGTAAAAATTACTATTCCCACTCCAGTGAGTGCAACAGTAGGGAAAGAGCTGGATAGCGGAGAGGTAAAAATTACTATTCCCACTCCAGTGAGTGCAACATTAGGGAAAGTGTTGGATAGTGGAGAAACAAAATGTACTATTCACACTCAAACAGTTAATAAAAAAAAAAAAAAAATTACATTAAAATAAATTCATACAAATAAATGAACAATATTTAAAAAAGGAAAAATAAATGATATTATATATATATAAAAAGAAAACATATAATATTAATTACATATAACAAAAACCTACAAATATTATATAAAACAAAATAATAAATAACATTTTTTTTAAATTGTTTTAAACTAGAAAATATTTACAAACAAAAAAATGAATCAATACATAAATGTATTTATTTTATTTTCTACCCTATAACACCACACCAAAAACAAAACACTTCAACATTTTAAATTAAAATAACTTCCATAATTAACATAATTAATAATCAATTAAAAAATATTATTAATAAAAAAACTAATAAACATGAATTGACAACACACACTTTAACACTATAATAGCCACAACACACATACCTAAATTAAACTATAAAATAATAAAACACAATTAAAACTTATATTTACATTAAAAACTATTACTATTAACAACTAATAATAAAGTAACCTTTTACCCCTTTAAAAGTAAAAACGACACACACAAAAATTAACAATTATACAAAATTAATATCAAACAATTAACATTAATTAACAACTATATATTAATTAATTAAACACAAATTACTTCCCACACTTTACTTCTATAAACACCACAACACACACCAAAAATTAATTACACAATTACCATAATTAATTACCAATTAACTAATTAAAATTAATTAACAACCAATTATTAATTCACTAATAATAAATTACTTTACACATTTACAACTATAAAATCTCAATTAAACAAATATTAATAAATACACAATTATCAATTAATTTAATATAATTAAATTACTTCCCACTCTATTCCCCTATAAACCAACAACCCGCTACGGAACTAAAAACGCAAAATTAAATTAAAAAAAAATTAATAACTACTAAAAATGTAACACATATATTAAAAATACAAACAATTCTTTTACAAAAAAAATACATCACATACATATAAAATATATACTAAAATACATAACATTAATTAAAAAACGATATTTTTAACAACTATATTTTTGCAAAAATTAAACACTTCGATATTTTTGAAATCGATATTACTTACCTTAAGTCGATATTCTTGACCACGATATTCTTGCTGTTGATATTTCTGAACCGCAATATTTTTTACTTGGTATTTGTGCAACTCGATATTTTGTATTCGATATTCTGTCTGCACTCCCTCTGAATCATTACTTCTGGTTATTATTTAATTGCATCTGTGATGCCATCAATGATGTAATGGATGTGGCATTAGTGATGCCACCTAAGATGTAATTGCTATTGGTGATGTCACCAAAAATTAAGCCCTGAGATCAAAATCTTTTTGAACATGATCCAGCCTTGATCTCAGTAAGTTCTGGTAAACTGTTGTAGAGCACATGATATTTTTCGATCGTGTGGATGATTCGGTTATTTCGTACGGGCTTCTCTCGATCAGAAAGATAAGAGCTCAACCAGAATTACATGCGGGAGAATTGCACATTTGTATCATATAGCTGCATCCAGGTGTTCCGTTCAGTACTCAAAATCCTTTAAGCACCGTCAAGTGAGAGGGACGCAGACCATCTACGTCATAGGTGGTTAGAAATTTTTAGGATCGACCTGGCATTGTTTCAAGTTCCACTCGACAAGTACCCTAAGACCAGGCATTATTAAACTTGAACCGTTTTTCAGGACCATCCCTATCCAATTATTTGAGGATAAATAGTTGCAAGCCTCGCCATAGAGACCCGCATATATACTTACCGCTATAAACAGGAAGCAGGTATATTTCAAATGAATTATACATGGCTCTCCTGATGAAGGCCTCTGTGCCGAAACGTGCGTAGAGAAAGTTCCTCCGAATGCATTGAGCACTTCAACAGTATCATAAAAATCAACTATATATGACAATTGGCTTCTGGATTTTGGTGCCATGTATTATATCTTGTCTTCTATAGTGCTATGAAAGTATATTTTTAGAGGTTATCTTCTATAGCTATTAGGATCTGTACAATTAGACAATATTGATTTATAAATATATTAGAATCCAATGTTGGATTTGTGAGTGTATTTAATGCATGTGTATGGGTTATGATAGATGTGGAGGATTGGATTGGATTGTTTTAGAGTCATAATGTATGTTATTTTATGTACATGCTATGTGTTCGTCTAATTGAAATGTGAACAATAAAATAATTTTGATAATTTTTTATACTTATGTGTTGATGAGCTCTGTTCATTATGGAATAATGTGTCAGTAGGTTTACAGAATGGTTGCCTGAGGATTTACATTATAGTTGTCTTCTTCCCTGCCTCAGAAACCCTTCACCATTACAGGGAGTCCCCTTTTATGTGCATTGATAATCATAGGCAAAGCCATATGCCCAGAGGCTACTTGTCAAGGTGAATTCTAAAGCATTTTGTACTTCTGCTAGGTCTTGTGTACAGTGTTTCTTACCCCAGGCTGTGTAAATCCAGTACTGTTGGAGGAGAAGTAGGAGAATAAATGCCCAGGGGTTCAAATGTGAAACCATGAGGTCAATGTCTACTGGGAACAGTAAGCACTGAGCACAGCCTACAGCTTCTTTTGGGTGCACCTTGGGGGTGACACTTGGCATGGAGGATGGTGAAAAGCAATGTGTGGTGCCTACTATGCATGGTGCAGGGTGAATGGCTGGCCCCAGTGTACATCGAGCTGGAGATTGACCATTCAGGGCATGGCCAAAAGCCACAACCGGCACCCAGCAGGTGTTGAAAGCAAAATTACTGGATGCAAGGCAATTTCAAAGGTCACAGACTGCTACTAGATGCCACTGCGAAAGACTGAAGGCCATCCCGTTTGGGATCTTAGGCATACGAAGCAGGTCAGTGGTTGCTGAGCAGGGCATACGACCTGTGTCTTTTACCTGAGCCAATAGGATATGGCTGAAGGCTGTACCCTGTAGGCCCTGTGAAGGGTGGACCAGTTGCAGGCCCAGGATGAAGTCCCTTTTCTGGAGGCTCCCAGGGCAGAAGGACTAGGTGTGGGCAAAAAGCTGAAGGCCAAACTAATGACCAGAGAGGCCTACAGGGCAGCCCTAGCCTTTGCTACCTAGTATCAGGAAGTCTTGGCATTGAGTGTGCACAAAGGTCCTGCCTGTATTCAGTGGACACTAGGCCTAGCACAATCTAGTCTCCAGTGGAGTTTGAAGGTCAGTGACCTTGACATAGGGAAAGGTCACAGGCCACACTCTACCAACTGTGTTTAGGCTCCTTAGGATTTTGTGAAACATAGACATTAATAACATCCAACCTGACAATCAAAGGCATGAAACAGCTGAGGATATTGATGGAGTTAAAGTAAGAGCAGTTCACACAAATAATTCCCATGCTGCAGGACTAGAACTATCATGAGTTCAGGAAATCAGTCCTTTCTTTTAATATAAAACAGGCACAGAGGCAAGTGGACTAAGGAAGAAATCAAAATGTTGACGCAATTGAAAGCAGGAAATTGCTTAGTTCTATTTGAAGAGATGACAACAAATGATCTGAAGAAAATTAAGTTCAAATGTGACATATTGCCTTAAAGAGAGCATTTCACTGTCCAACAATCTCAAGCATTCTAATAAATCCTACTAATAAAGGAGGCAACATTAGGATAATGGATAAAGATCAATATACAAAAGATGGTATGAGACAACAGAAGGATGGAGCATGCTCTGTGAAGCTTTCCAGGATCTCCATGATGCATTAAAAGGACCTCTATATTCTACTGAACATCTGTCATACACAGGGAATAATTTCAGACGAAGAACAGATGTCTATGTAAATCTAACCCACAATTTCAATCCATGAAAAACTTTAAAATCACCTGAAAGGCAAGTTATCTTCTTGAAATTTGACACATCTAGAAGCTACATTAAAATTGATTGATCACTATTTGTTGTTAGTCTGGAATCGTGTATAATAGATACCACTGATATATTACCCAAACAATAGAATACCTTGGCCACCAAGATACAAAGTATTAACCTTTGACATGTGTAGATCTGCACATCAATTGATCATGTACAAGGAGTCAAACACAGCTGGCTTTCATTAAAGCAAGACAAATATATTTGCTCTAGCAAACAATGACGAATATTAAAAATGTTGAATATTGCCACTACAACAATACTTTCATACCTGGTGGTACTTTTGGCAAACAAAGATGAAATCCAGTCATGGGCACAACATTTACGCCTACTTAAGCTTAACTTGTGATAGGTTGGTGGTAGCAAACACTGACATAGAGCAAAATGCATAGAATATATACTCAGAAGACAACCGTTTTTGAGCTATGGATGATCTGTTTTTGATGAGGGGGTCAAAACAGCATATTACCAAGATTGCAACACCTAACAGAATAAAATTAACTTTAAATTATAGTTTACTTATTGAATGAGTGAATGCACCATTCAGAAATAGAAATTCACAAGTGATTAAGTGGAAGCCCATCTGGAAATATAAACCTAAAGTTTATGAAGAAAGAAAGTTACTAATAGAAACTCTATACCAAATGCTCCTTACTATCCACCTGAAAACACTGATTTGAAGCACAACATATAAGAATGGGGAGAAATTAATCCATGGAAGAATCATTTGTGAGAGTAACAAAATCATACACTTATTGATCTCAAGAGAGTATAAAACAAAGTTGAAATCCTATTACTAGAGCTAAAACTCAGAACGCACAGTCTGCTTACCACCTAACAAGACAAACTGCAGAGTGATAGAGAAGGATAGTAAAAGTCTTTGACTAACATCATTAGTCATTTATGATTGATTGCCTGTGTATAATAAAAGTGTGCTATATATAGCACTCTGAAAATGTACATTGGGATGAGTAGCGCTATAAAATAAATTGAATAAAAAGGTAAGTCATATTTAATTCCTTATTAGTGTAATTATTCACACAGACAGATATATCTGACATTCATACAGTGCAGGCATATCTCTTACATACAGGGTTTGAACAAAGTAAAAACCTGACTCCAGAACATCTCTTAAATACTTGTGAAGTGGTAACAAGCTGAGTGCCCTTGTTACCCTCCATTTCATATGCATCAAGGTGTTAGATTCCAGATAGCTCCCAGCCAGGAAGAGACTACAACAATAGGAGGGCTGATGACCCTGTAGGTGAGGCATTTGTACTGGGCCCTGCTGGAAGTGAGAATAGGAACAGCCCCCTTCTGCCTGTAGATTGCTGCTGGGAATGAAAAGTAGACAATATGCAGGTTCTGCTACATACGTCGTGATGTTGGCAAATTACACTGGTACAGACATAGGTGCTGGATTTAGAGGTGCTGGTGGTGCTGCAGTGCCCTAAAGTTCAAAAGGAGAATGAGTGATAAAAATGCCTTTAAATACTCTTTTTATCTAGTAACATTTGCGGTGCTTCAAAGACTGAGGTCAAATGTATGGCAATAACTTCTGGCAAATGGTTGTTTATTCTTTTAAAATGGAGATTGGTGTTTGCTTTCTCTAACTCCAAAGCAATATGTTCCGCGAACTGTGTTGCAATCTTGCAAGGGTACAGTAGATGTCATTTTTTATAACACATAATAAAATTTAAATGCCAGTAAATTGACTGAACAAATGTTTCAGACCAGACTATATCTGCAGTTCGGAAAGCACAAATTAAGCAAATTTGTTTGAAATTCTGAGGTGTGATGGAAACAAAGATTTTAATAGGATCAGAATAAATCAAAGCATAATTATTCCTGAATTGTGCATTTTTAGCAGTAACAAACTGTAGCGTCAGTGAACTGCTTCCCTCCCTGCGCAGCTCCACCTGATAGCTGCTGCCCCTGCAGGTCCACTGACCATTGTTGGTTGGTGTTCGCCTCATCCCTGGTGGGCTAGTGGGGAGCATCTTTGCTCTGCTGCTGGTCTGCCTTCTGTCCTTGTGCTTTCTGCCTCTTTCTCCCCTCTGCCTTCTTTACACTCTTTTTTACTTTTTTCTCTCTTTCCTTCTTTTTGCAGACTCTTTTTTCACTTTTTCGCTCTCTTTTGCAATGTGCCACAGCTGCTGTTTGACACCCGCGGCCCGGCCCCTTCCAGCGCCACTACTTAACGGCTGTGCAGCGGGCACGCTGCTGGCGCGCCAAAGGCAAGCCCATCTGCGCTCGACGACACCTGGACCATGCCCAGCACCATGGACCCTTGTTCTCAGACCTTCCACCGATACGACGTCAGAACCCTCCTTGCCCTCAATACCGGACAGCATGCCGCCTGCCACATTGCATCGCCAAAGGACACCCAAAGACCCTTCTCATTCCGAAACTGCAGCTTCACCCTCACCCACCTCTGCACTCCAGCTCTTCCTGCTGCCCAGTTGACCCACAGCGCACCCAACGGGCTCAGCTGCATCCTCCTCAACACACGCTCCCTCCACAAACACGCCTGGGACCTCCTCGACTCCGTCTCCCCCGACTTCGCTTTCCTCATGGAAAGCTGGGCGAACCCCAGATTGGGCCCAGACATCGCTACCACCATCTCTGATGGTTACAAGATCACCTGCAAGGACCGCACCGACTGACTAGTAGGAGGCATCGCCATTGTCCACAAGAACTCCCTCCGCCTGACCACCCACTCGGACAACCCAACGACAGCCATGGAACATCTCCACTTCCAGGTCCAGACCAACCCCAACACCACACTCCGCGGCACCCTCATCTACAGACCTCCTGGCCCCCGTCTGCCCTTCACTGACACCATCATTGACTTCATCACACCCCAGACACTTGCATCTACCGATTACATTCTACTCGGCAACCTCAATTTCCACCTGGACAGCCCCAATGACCAGAACACAGCATCCCTTCTGTAGAACCTCGCCAACATCGGACTCAAGCAGCTGGTCACCCCTCCGACCCATGCAGCAGGACACACACTCGACCCAGTCTTCTCCTCCAGTGAAAACATCACCTACAGCCACATCTCTGAACTCCTTTGGACCGACCACCACTGCGTTCATTGTCCTTCACCAAACCCACCGTACACCACCACACCCACCTACCCGCCGTTACTGGAACAAGATCACCAAAGAACATCTCACCACACCGCCGACATCTACAGACGCCAATACCGCAGCACGCAAACCACCACCGAAGGATCTCCAACTGTTCTGACATGCTAGCACTCCTCAAGAAAGAACCCAGCAAGCAACACTTCAGGAAAGCCAGTTAGTTCACTGCTGCCCCCGACGAGTCCAGATGCACCTTTAGACGGCTCATGAAGAGATGGAGGAACAACAAAACTCCAGAAGGCCACGCAGCCTTCAAAGCTACCGTCACCGCACACCACCTCCTCCTTAAAACTACAAAGAAAATGGCCCTCCAAGACAGAATCAACACCAACGCACACAAAAGCAAAGAACTATTAGCCATTCTCAAGGAGTTCGGCAAACCCAACAGCGAGACCACAGAAGCCCCACCCTCCCAAGACCTCTGCAATAAACTTGGCACCTACTTCCACCAGAAGATCAAGCAGATCTTCAACACCCAAGAGCCGCCCATCACTCCCGCCACCACCACACGCGACGACAGTGCCCCCCAACGGATCCTACTCAACTGGACCCTGCACACCACGGACGACACTCTCACGACACTCTCAAGACCATGAAGAGAATTCACTCTGGAGCACCCTCGGACCCCTGCCCGCACCACATCTTCCACAGAGCTGCCACCTCCATCGCCCCCGAAATACGCCGCACCATCAACTGCTCCATTGAGACCGCCATCTTCCCCGATGACTGGAAACACGCAGAGATCAGCCCCCTGCTAAAGCAACCATCCACCGACCCAACAGACCTCAAGAATTTCATCTCCCTGCTCTCCTTCCCAGCCAAGGTCATCGAAAAGGCCATCAACGCCCAACTCTTTGAGTTCATCGAAGCCAACCACGTCCTGGACTCCTCTCAGTCTGGCTTCCTAAGCAACCACAGCATCGAGACCGCCCTCCTCGCTGCCACCGATGACATCCACTCCCTCCTTGACTGGGGAGAAACAGCAGCCCTCATCCTCCTGGACCTCGCGGCCGCCTTCAACATTATCTCCCACTGCACCCTAAGCACGAGACTCCACAACGCGAGCATTCGTGACAAAGTCCTGGACTGGGTCAGTTCCTTCCTCAGCAGTAGAACACAGTGATTCAGACTGCCACTGTTCCTCTCAGAACCCACAAAGATCAGCTGCAAAGTCCCCTAGGGCTCCTCCCTGAGCCCCACCCTCTTCACCGTCTACATGGCCCGCTCACAGCCATTGTCAGGAACCACGTACTCAACATTTTCTCCTATGCCGAAGACACCCAGCTCATCCTCACCCTCACCAATGAGCCCACAATCCCCAGAAACAACTTCCACGACGGGATGAAGGCTGTCGCTACCTGGATGAGAGACAGCTGCCTCAAGCTCAACTTGGACAAGACCGAAGTCCTCATCCTGGGGCCCAACACCTCTGCTTGGGAAGACCCCTGGTGGCCTGCAGTGTTAGGAACCCCCCATACCCATAGACCACGCATGAAACCTCGGCATCATGAGGGTCTCCTCACTCACGATGAACCACCAGGTCAATGCCTTCTCCTCATCATGCCTTCACACTCTTTGCCTGTTTCGAAAGACCTTTAAATGGATCCCCACTAAGGCCAGAAAGACAGTCACACACGCACTCATCAGCAGCAGACTTGACTACAGCAACACACTCTCTGCAGTCGTCACCCAGAAACTCCCAAAGAAACTGCAGAACGTTCAGAACGCCACAACCAGACTGGTCCTCAACATCCCCTGCCCCAGCCACATCTCCAAACACCTGTGAGAACTTCACTGGTTCCCAGTCAACAAAAGAGTCATGTTCAAGCTCCTCACACATGCCTACAAAGCCCTCCAAGACGCTGGACCAGCATACCTGAACCACTACCTCTCATTCCACGTACCCTAAGACACCTCCGCTCTGCCGAACTGGCCCTCGCCACCTTCCCTCTAATCCGCAAGACCAGGACCGGAGGAAGATCCTGCTCCTACCTTGCTGCCAAAACCTGGAACACCCTGCCTCTCCACCTCAGGCTATTCCAGTCGCTAACCAAATTCAGGAAGGATTTCAAGACCTGGCTCTTCGACTGAACCTCAGCGCCCAGTAGGACCTGCAGGCCCCCTTCCCCCTAGCGCCTTGAGACCCTAGCTGGTGAGTAGTCGCGCTTAACAAATACTGATTGATTTATTGATAGGTAAGATTTACTAACATTTCACACAATGCAGTCCAGCAAGGCAACTTGCTGTGCTGTGTTGCGCTAAAGGGAGACATCAGAAATGTCCCATATTTACCAAGATATAATACATTTCTGCTGCCTCCCTGCGCTGGCAACTATCTCGCCCGTGCAGTCATACCATCTACCAGACCAGCTGGCACCATTACTGAGTGTTGGGGCCTTTCCCTCATGAAAGGGCACTACAAATATGGCCAATGTATTGTGTGTCCTTTTTACATTGAAACAAAGGAATTTACACATCAGAATTTTACTATATCTTTGAGATTTTTCTCAAATTACAACACTGTCAATGTAATACATGCAATTCTATCTCCCTGTAACCTACTGTACATTGGCCAAATCACAGAAAAAATAAGGATTTGCATATGCCAGCATAGAAGTCACATCAGATACACTGTCCTCACTGCTGCTCTAGTGTCACATTTTTTGAGTTTGGACATTGCAAGGATGACTTACGGTGGCAAGTAATCAACACCATTTCCACCCCTGAGAGAGGAGGCAACATTGAATCCCTGTTAAACAAGGAAGAATTGTGTTGGATTCTTCGTTTGGTCACTATACACACAGGTATAAATTGTGAGGAAGATCGGACATCCTCGATTTAAAATGAACTCTCTTCATACAGAAACTGTATTGACTTCCAAATCTTGTTGCTCTTGCTTTTTTGTTCTTTTCACAATGCACATATCTTTTTATTGTATTGTGTTTTTGATTGTATTGCCATGAATATTTTGGTGTAAGTGTACTCATGCTGTTTTATTTTAGGTTTGTCAATTTCTTTTAAATCATTTCAAAATGGTGCCCACTACTATTCCTTGTTCTGTCCCTGGGCATAGTCTGTCTTCATTTTCTTCATTTCAGTTCTTGGTCCTTCCTCTCTTTATATCATCTACATTAACCAGCATGCTTCCCTCTCATACTCCCACCCAAGAACTCATTGTCCTGAAAGGACTGCATGCTTCCAGACAGCGCTACCGTGCTTCTCCATTTTTGGTCTGATTTGAGCCTGTGAAGGAATCTGGCACTTAACCTTGAGACCCAGTCCCCATGTGCGCTTCCAACTGAGGGCTGATTGGAGCCCCCAATGGGTATCCATCATACTCCAGCTCAGGTCAGTGCCTCATACTACTGCACACTCTCTACACCAGTATAACTCATTTCAAGGGTTTTAAGCAGCTCCTCTTTCCATTTCTTTTTATGTAGGCCATTCCTGACCACCCTGTGTTTGACACTTGTCACCAGGGACCCTTTCCTTTAGCCACTACATTACCTTGCAGAATTTAAGTACACTCTCATGAGTGTTGCCTATGCCTTGTACTGGCTCACTTTTCATTTTCCTAGCCTCATTCTGATCACCCTTTTTCTTTTATTGTTTCAGCTCCCTCTCACACTTGTTGTATCCCCCAAAGACCTGATGATAATTCCGCCATTTTTATCGAAACGCCTTTGACTTAAAAAATCCAGACCCTGTATGATTGTGTAGAACTTGCTGTATTGGGCCGCGTTGTTCTTGTGTTTGTTGATACACTTGTTGATCACAATTTATCACTTGAGTGTATCACCTCTAAATGAATGAAATGAAATGAAATTTGTACTTGTAAAGTGCACCCATACCCCCAAAGGGGTGTCCAGGCGCTGTACGCATACCGCTGTGGAACCCTTCCTGGCTTTTCCCTGTGAAATGTCCACTCCTGGGCACCCCCAGGGTGAAGCCAGGCATCCCAGCGCTGTTGGGGCCGTTGTGGAGATTAAGCAAGCTATTGCCCAGAGTTGCAGAGTGGGACCCATGATTAGAATAGGCACCGAGGCGAGAATTATCAGGTCTGAGGAAATTGAGCCCAAGACCCGCCGAGGCGGGAATTGAACCCTGGTCCCGGGCCAGATCTCTGCATCAGGGTCTGCCGCTCTAACCATTGAGCCACACTTCTCCACTAAAGAGAGCACCGAGCATTTTTATTTTGCACTAATATTCACTGCACCAGTATGTATCTCGAAATTGTTTTTCATAAACTCCTTTGAATACATTTTATTCACCATTTGGTTCTTTGCATGTAAAGTATTGTTACTAGGGACCAGTGTGTTTTTGTTATATTTATTACCCTAGGTTCCCAGTGATCCTTGGGTGTCCCTTGTTGAAACATTATTACTATTTTTGTATGGTAACATAAAGCACTACAAGTAAATAGCATTGGAATAGATATGTGTTTGGGTGTAAGCAAAGAACTGTAGAATAATATTGGTGTAAGTCAAAAGGTCAGGTGACACTTGCACTGTCAAGCAACACATAAAACCCATGTAGGTTAATGACTGCCCTTCTCCTAGCTGTGCTGCTGTCAGAAAAAAACAAGCATTGGCATAGCCAATAGGTCTCGCGTTTGGGACCTTATAAGTATTTAGTTATGCAGCACAATATCCTTGGGGCAACAACATCAATTGTTGCATGGCTAAACACTTATGAGGTTCCAAAGGCGAGACCTATTGGCTATGCCAATGCTTGTTTTGCTTCGCAGCGGGCTGGCTGGCTCGCCAGACGGGGTTTGCAGGCCAGCAGTGCATCGTGTTTATTGATCACCATACCCCCCATGTCCGGGGGCTCTGTAGACCGGGTCTTCAGCATCCTACCTGTTTTTTTGGTAATTGTGCTTGGAAGCCAGCGTTTTATTCTTGCAGACCGACAATTCAGGTGTACGCTGGAGTGTTGGCCATAAATGCCGCAGTGTCCCGAGCTGTGGGATGCCAGACAGGTAGTGTGCAGCTTAAACACAGGCCTTCTGTCCCGGGAGGCAGTGCCTGTACTCGGGCGGCATGGGCTGCTTGATTAGATCCCCAGAATTAGGAAATGACCAACAAAGCCCCGAATGTAACAGGCGGGGGAGAGTCCACGTGGGAGGCGGGCCCAGGCACCGATGATACCTCTGATGGGGAGGGATTTCAGGGTACCGGGATGCTCAATCCACTCTGTCATTAGCCGCTGAATTATTAAGACGTGGGCACAAAGAGGCATCGCTGACGCTTGCACTGACCCTCTCCTGGGCTCTCTTCCTTGTTGTGACAACCATGGTCCAAGAGCAAGCTGTAAGTGAACCTCGGACATCCACTTCGGTCTGGGCACAGTGAGGGGTTCCTTTATTGAAAGTGCAAAAGTAAACGGCAGAGAGTGCCGGCTGAAGCAGCAGTGGGGAGCTCTCTCGGCAGCTGCTGACCTGCTTTCCCAACGCACTGAACAAAGAGCGTCTCTAGTTATCGAGTTTACTTTTTTTTTTTGCACGCGCGATCTCTGTTTTTTTTAATGTCCCCTATCTGAGCTTCCAGACAATGAATGAACACTTGCAAAGAAAATATAGCATTTCCATTGAAAAAAAATGTGCTGAACCATACAGGTTTGCTTGTGTGCTTTGTTTGCGCCATAAATCAGAAAACCCTTTGGGCCTTATTTACAAGCCCCTTGCACCACTTTTCCGTCACTTGTAAATCTGCCCCGATGTAGTTTTACTGCAGGGCGCACGTTAGGAGGACGGGGCGCGGGCACGTGTCAAGTTTAAAGATTTGTTCAAGATATACACCATCCGGTCGGTCCCTCACCCCATTGGCTGAAGGCATGTGCCCACTGTCAGCCCCAAGCGGCCCAACCTGCAGCCGAACAATCCCCTGATAAGACTGGTTTAAGGGTCGTGTTGAGAATAGAGGAACACAACCCCAGATAACAGAAAAGCGCTTACCGCCGGCAGAATATGGAATCATAAAAGACGATTGTAGGGCTCCCTGTTCACGGATTTACTACTGTGCTTATCATGCCCCGTGTCAACAGAACGGGGACAAACCTGGGCCACGGGATCATAAATGAGTCACTTGGAAGTGCTTGAGAGATGGGCTGAGTCTGTCGGTTGTTTAGAAAAGTTCAAGGGGACAGAAACACAGCACCTGCCACGCAGAAAACGACTGATACAATACTTCCTTCACTGTGTGCAATTATGTGCTAAATCTCTGCAGAGAGTGGGAAGGGCACGACTGAACAACACCGGCTGCGTGCAAAACGGGGTTATACCGAGCTCTGGCTGCGAGCTGGGGGCCAAGAATGGGCACAGGATGCATGCAGAAAGAAGGAGTTACATGTTACAAGAAAGGTTGGGGCATGGCTCGCCACAGACTGCATGCAAAATGAGGCTAATGGCTCTCTCTTGAGTGCATGCAAACGGGGGGGGGGGGGGTGGATCAGTGTTGAGTGCAAGCAGAAAGAAGGTACCGCTCTCTCCTGACTGCAAGCAGAAAGGGGTATATCTCAGTCCCGACTGCATGCAGAAAGGGTATATGGCTCACTCCTAACTGCAGACCGAAAGGTGATATGGCTGAGTCTTGGCTGCATGCAGAAAGGTGATATGGCTGAGTCTTGGCTGCATGCAGAAAGGTGTATGATTCAGTCTTGATTGCTTGCAGAAAAGGGGTACGTCTCACTCCAGAATTCTAACAGAAAGGTGGAACGGTTCATTCCTGACTGAAAGCAGATAGGAGGCATGGCTCAGTTATTACTGCATGGCTCACTCGTGAATGCATACAAACAGGGGTTATGGTGGAGTTGTGCAGCAAGCAGAAAATGGGTATAGCTAATTCCTGACAAAATGCAGAAAACGGGTATGGCTGACTCCTTAATACATTCAGAAAAAGGGTACAGCTCAGTCCCGACTGCTTGCAGAAAAGTGGTATGGCTCACTTCTGATTGGGAGCAGAAAGGATGCATGGTTCAGTCCTGGCGCAGGCAGAAGAGGGGTACGTCTCACTTCTGTACGCATGAAGAAAGTAGGTATTCTCAGTCCTGGCTGCATGCATTAAAGGCATATGTCTCACTAATGAATGCATGGTGAAATGGGGCACGGTTCAGTCCTGAATACAAGCAGAAAGGGGATATGGCTCAGTTACCACTGCATGCAAAAAAGGGTCATGGTTCACTCTTATGCATGCAATGCAAACAGGGGGTATGTTTCAATCCTGACTGTAAGCAGAAAAGGTTTGGCTCAGTCATGACTGCATGCAGAAAGGGGCATGGTTCAGTCCTGACTACGTGCAGAACAGGGGTACAGCTCACTCTTGAAGACAAACAAAAAGGGGATATGACTCCATCCTGACTGCATGCAGAAAGAAAGTATTGCTCACTCCTGACTTCACGCAGAAAGGGTCTATGTATCAATCCTGACTGGAAACAGTATCTCACTCCTGCATGTATTGCATGTTAGCATTTATATACCTCTCCATACCCCTATGTGGGGCTCTGAGTTGCATTTTCCGATGGTAGCATGCTACACAGTGGAGGAGTACGTGGTTGGCAAAGTCTTGTATTTGTTACGATCTTGCATGGGAAGAGTTTTGTGTCATGAGTGTTCAGAGAGGCTCATATCTTGGCTTGGGTCAAAGTGCCTAGCAGTGCAGTGGAGGAGAATGTGTGAAAGATAGGCATGCAAATTATCATTATAGTTAGGACTAAATCATATAGTGCTGCACCGTACTAGCTTTCCAGCGAGGCAGTGAGGTTTTGTGCAGGCACGCAACGCCCATAGGACTACAATGGCTTCAGCCCCTCCTGTCGTTTGTCTCAGCCCGGGCTGCTGCAGCTCGAGCTGTTGTGGGCTCGGCTGGGCAGTGTTTGGAGTCTCATCTCTGGTACGCCCGAGTTTTTCACAGGTTTTTAAAGACTATTTGCATACTTACATACCTTTGTTAACTGGTTAACAAGGCTTCGTTTTTTGTCTAGTTCCAGTACCCCCTGGGCCCCCACTGCCTATTCCTTACATTTGTATTTTACATTTACTGCTGCAGTGTGAGAATGCATTTCATGAAAAGGAATATAAAGTAGGGTTGCCAAAACAAAAATGCCAGCCATGTGTTGTTTAAAGAGCCTGCAAAGACCTTGTCTTGACACTAAATAGGGTTATAAATAAAAAGTATGTATTCATGTGTAATGTGACTTTTCTGTCTTTGAACCCTTTAATTATCAGTCATGGATCATTCAGGTAGCCCTACAACACAATTAAAAGTCCTTTCCATTTATATTTGCTGTTCGAAGTATGCACAGATAAGTGCTGAAAATATGGTTTTATTTGACTGTTTGTTTATGTACAGTCTGGGACATCAAAATAATGAGCTGGCAACCCTAATCATAAGACTGGAAGTTTGTTGCAGGAATAGCACATTATTTATCTCCACCCTCAATCCCTGATTAATGCCATAATAGCAATAGTTTAACTTATATCTGAAACCTTACGCCAGTCCTCAATAACATGCTGAGTTACTTCAAGTGTCTGGGAATGCACCCTGCATTCAGACAACATACTACTCATTCTCGCCCTTCACTTTCACGCTCACCCTGCACTCACAGCGATCACAATGCACTCACAATGCACTTGTGCTGTTCACCTGTACCTCACCCTGCAGTCACACGAGCACACTACTCACCCTGCACTCATGTGACACTTCACTCACCTGTCCCCCTCACTGCTCAATCTGCAATCTCACTCAAACAAGTCCATCACTAACCATGCATTCATTCCTCCCACTCTGCATTTACATCCGCACCCAAAACCATATGGTCACCACACTCACCCTGCAGTCACTCCTCTTACCCTACTCTCACACTGTCGCATTGCTCACTGTGCACTTGCATGGGCACTCCTACCATCCACACAGCGCAGAGGGTTAATGCGCCTTCTACAAAGAACGTGTACCATGCAGATCACAGAACTGAGTGTGAGTAAACTATGAGTAGTGCTATAAAAAATGAAATGTTTGTCAGAAAAATGCTGTAGAGAGATGAGGTGCAGTGTTGGAGAGTGGTAGTGAGGGAAGTCATGGAGAAGGAGGAAATAGGGGAAGGGGCGCCAAAAAAGACTGTTGCACAGTGTGCGGCCAGTGCTAGGGCCTGCCCTGGCTGGGAGTGTTAGCCCCCCCGAAGTTCGGGTCTAGTTGCACCCCTGGTGCTGTGTGCATTTACACCAAAAAAGAGGGGTTATCAGAGAAGGCGCAATAATCCATGTGGCAAAATGCTATCAAATGGGTACATTGATGCCAAAGGGCAAGACTGGCGGTTGCTGACATGAGCAGTAACCACACACCCTTTTGAAAAGGGAGAAATGCCTCTGACTCCATGTAGGTAAGGTGGGAAAGTGGCAGAGAGGCCTGGCTGCATGCAGAGAGAGAGCACGTCTGTGGTTAGACTGCTTGTAGAATGAACATAGCTAGACCATGTCTGCAGGTAGACAGTTAGGAAAGCGACTGGGTCGTCTCGGCATGGCGAGAGACTGAAATGGTACATGACAGAGCCCAGGCTGCATACAGAAACGGGGCACAGTTATGATGTCTTATCCACTTACTAAAAGACTCGAAGAGTGTTCGGGAAGGACTGTCCCATGTCAGTTTACAAAGGATGGCATGACTGGGTCGTGGGTGCATGTAAAGATGCACACATCGTTGCTGATCACAGGCGTGAACTTTGACTTTCTAGGACCGCTCGAGCAGAACCGCAGTCCTGGCTGCACGCGGGCCAGTCCGAGCCCTGGCAGAATGCAGAGCGATGGACCTGCTGCTGCAGAATCATTCTGTGACTGGTCCCTGAGGATTCCAAAATCTGTACTTTCTTTTGAGCGCACCCACCGTACTTTTTCTGTATTTTACTGCTTACCAAACGAGACGTCCCGCTTTCTTGGCACTGGCTCAAAAGCGAAGCCTGTTTGTGCGGCTCTGTAAATTGCTGCCTTTTTAGCTGTAAAATTGCGCCTTCAGAAGGCACCACCATCCCCCGGTGCACAGGGAGATTCTGCATGCACCCCTTTCCACAAATCCCTTTCCCCGCCCCTGTTTCCCTCCTTTGCATTTGCTCAACTCCCTGGTGATAATCTCATGCAAGCAATGGGGAGCAAGGGGTGGGGGAGAAAGAGACAGAGAAAACATTATTATTTCCCCCTGCTCCCGGAGATTAATTTCACCATGTACAACCCAATGGCATCGTTATCTTCTCCCCAGCAAAAACAGTTTGGCTCCATTGTCTGCCTGCCAGCCCCGTCCTTTGAGAAAGGGAGCCAGGCCAGTCTTCTGATCAAACTCAAAGGTTAGTTAAAAGACAAAAACAGCCGAAAATCTTCATGAATAATGCTGTTCCTTTGGTCTGAATGCAGTGCAGGCGCACATTTCAATGCCAAGGCACTTTGTTATGCTGCTCGCCTAAGTCAGTGTTTCACAGAATGGGCGCAGAAGAAAGGCTCCAACAATTAGGGGTCGCCTGTCAGAGAGCGTTAGGCGCCCCTCGCCCAGCCTGTCAAGCGTGCGGCGGGTACAGGGGCCGTGGCGAATTGTCCTCCGCCCCTGCGAGCGCGGGAGACAGGGATAGGCCCCCCGCTGCACTAACAACCACCGTCGGTGCGCGCGCGGGACGGGAGCGAGGCAGCCCAGCAGTAATTACACGTAGGTAATCTCTGTAGTCTGGAACCAGGCTGCCATCTAAGGAGCGCGAGAGGAGAGGGAACGCTGCAAAACAGTGTTTACGTTTATGCGTCTTAAATGGATGCTGTCTGTGTATAGGTGCGTCCATTTATTCAGGTTACAGAGGAACACTGAGATGGGTGGGAAGATGGTGGAAGAAAGAGTGGAAGGAAGAGTAAACGGGTAGGGAAGCACGACTGGGTGAATGGAAGGAGAAGAGTCTGGGTTGGGTGGAACCAAGGACGTAGTAATCAGTAAGTGGATGGGTGGAAGGACGATAGACACGTGGATATGTGGGTGAGTTGATGGATAGATGGAGACTGAACAGTTGGGTAGGCTGGTCTGATCGATGGATGCATGATGATGAGTTAGTGGGTTGATAATGGACTAGTGGCAAGTGTGAATTAAAGAGTTAGTAGCTACCCACCAAAAAGCGCTTCAAAACCTCATCAGGGGTAGCAAGTACTATATAAATGCAAACCCTTCCCTCTTCTGTCCCTCTACTATCTTTTTTTTACAATCCAAATAACAGACTAACATGTCTACCGCTCAAATCAAATTAATTTTCATATTTCCCTACACTAATTCACCACTAATCCTTCTTGGGTTCTGGAGTAGCATGCTACTCGCTAAAAAGATGTTTTAACAACCTCATCAGGGGTAGCAAGCACTATATAAATGCAAACCCTTCCCTCTCCCATCCCTCCACTATCCTTTTCAATCCAAATAACAGACTAACTACATGTCCACTGCTCAAATTAATTTCATATTTCCCTAGACTAATTCACTACTAATCCTTTTTTGGTTCTGGAGTAGCTTGCAACTCGCCAAAAAAGCACTTCGATGCCTCATCAGGGGTAGTATGCGCTATATAAATGCAATTACAATACAATACAATACTTTGTAGGTTGTGCAAGCAGCAATAGATAGATAAGTAGGGGGTCAGAAAAGCAGACAGATGATTACACAGAAAGAAACAAATCTAATTTTAATCAATAAGATTAACAGAAAAAAACATGAAGCCATACTTGCACACGTGGATAGAAAAAAAAATCCACAAGTGGACACATAAATGATTGTAAGGTTGGGGGAAGAAGCGTGAGGTTTGGGCTGCCACGTTTGTGTCCTAATGAATAAAATGGATGGATGGATTGTTGGTTAGATGGGTTGGATTGACTGACGGGTGGGCTATTGGATAGGTGGGTAGATGGACGCTGCAGAGTTAAGTGGGTTGGTCTGATTTATAGCAACATAGTGATGAGTTGCTAGGTGGATGACATTTTGCAGCAGAGTTGACTAAACTGTGAAAAAAGAAAACATAAATTATGCAGAATAATCCAACACGTTCTGTGATCATATTATTTCATTATTTTGTCATTTTAAAACACATAAATACTGTCTGGGCTAAAATTCCACCCCATTAGTACAAGTTAAAAACCAGAATGTAGCTACTAGCAACTGAAGATTGACAGTTAACCCCTGCAAAGGGTCTGCCAAATGTAGTACTCTTTATGTTTTAGTAATTTAATCCAGTTGAGCTAGAAACAAAAGATCTTTTTTGTTGAAATGTGAAAAATTATGAAGTAGGTGGTGGAATATGTGGCTGGTGTGGTAAATCCATAAGTATGCGGGGAAACACCTTAGTTGCAGTATTGTATAATTCAAGTCACCCCGCATATACTTCTAGTGATCAATACATGGTTGGAAACTAAAAAGGCAGCTAAATAGATGTTTTCATTGACAGAAGACCTATATTTTATTTTTAATGAAAGGAAATTTACCGAAATAAAGAAAGAAGGAGGCTTATATTCAAACGGGGCATCACAGACCATCATTTACTCATGTGCACACACAAACCATGTGTTGACTGGGCGCAGATTTGCCCTAGGCACCGAAATCTACAGTCTTCTGTGTATGTGTTAACTGTCAAAGTTAGCACATACACAGCGCAGTGTGCTGCAAGAGGTACAGGAACACAGGTGAACCCGGCACTCTCTCTGTGAGCATGCAAGCTTCCCGACCTTCTAGGAGAGTCCTGAAAACTCACAAGAGGATGGGAGTAGTCATGATTTGCACCCACCCCCAATGTTAACCAAGAGTGCCCCTCTCAAGGGCTGTATGTAGGGTAGAATGCACAGATATCGACAGTACAGCTCTACTGTGCAGTATGTGTATGAACACGTCAGAGCTAGCCTCCATTTTGTGAAGGCAAGAGGCCTCAATGGGAGTTTGCTGCCTATGAACCTTCTCGACTGGGGTCCTAGAGGGTCCGCTAGATACTCCCTTGCCCATCCTTGTGTGTACCATGGTGTGGTGCTCTACATGTGTCCCCCACCCTGGTGGTTCGCATCCACCACATCTTTAGGGTAATTCCTTAAATGTGCTCATGCTTTGATAATACTAGCATGTTCAGAGTCAACAGGGATTCCCTCATTTCCATGAGGGATCATTTGCAGATGGGGGAGCACTCTCTTTAAAATGTATGCTTGCTGCAAGAGTAGGCCCACAATGCATATCACAGAAGTGTCCCTGTGTCCACTTCTGCAAGCACAACTGCTCCTGCTGCACCCTGCAAGACAAACTGCCTGGACGGCCGCTTGCACCGGGAAATATTTCAAAAATCTGGTTTATGGATTACAATACTTCAGCTGTACCTCCTACTTCAGTTGCCTCACTTGGGCATATCGACCCACTACAAGGACCGCAGCGCTGAAGGAAGTCTTTTGGGCTCTGTTTGACATAGAGTGCTGTGGAGGCTACTGCTCTCGTCACTGCACATTAGAGCCTCAGCTTCATGAGTAATGGAACAAGCCGTGGCGAATGAGTGCCTCTTTTGGCTAATGATCCAGCCAAAGATGAAGCGGGAGACATTGCACACATTAGCAAATCCTAGCCTGGCCACAAAAAAATCAGTGTAGAGAGCCTCAGGGTAATTCGTCATTTAGCCTCTCCTTGACTTCATTCTAAAGAGACCGAATTTGTAAAATGTTTATAGACTCAGAGTGTCAGAAAATTCTATGAGCCCTTTTCGAGATAGTCTATTTTAATAAGCCGTGTCTTACCTTGTTATGTGAAGTAAATTTGACTTTTATATATATTTTTTATTTTGTTGAGCATCGTGAAGTGAAACGTTGTGTAAACGTTAGATGTAAGATTTATAGAACATTAGTGAACAGTAGCAAAATATAGTACTCGAGAAGGAGGCAAGTGAGCAATAGATCTCAGGACCCACAGAACACTTACATTAAATGGTGCGCATTGTACTGGTGGGAGTGAGCGTGAGGAACACTACACACGTTGTGGGGGATGCGTGGGGAGACTGCAGGTTGAAGGAGGATGAGGGACAGTTACTTGGAAGGTGCTCAGAGAAGGGGCACATCTGAGAGAGATGGAGAGCATTCCTACGCCGAGGACCTTTAAGTGCAAAAATAGGAAAAAGCTAAATCCTGAAAAGGCAATGAGTGCTTAGTGGTGCTGAGGCTTTGTTGCGTTTGTGATCACATTGGATAAGAGAGATGGTTTATGGATGGTGGTAGACGGATGAGGCGATAGATTAATTTGAACACAAGGACATGGGGCTACAAAAATAAACTCTAGATGAACTAAGCTAGCCTGTTTGCTGTATGTAGTGTGGAAGTGGGAATGGAAGTGATCAGGGTTGGTTGGCAAAAGTGAGTCTATTTTCAAGGGTTTGTTAGTGGCAGCGACAGAGAGTGACGAGGATGTGATCGTTGGCAAGGTCACTGCTGGACTAGTTGGTTAATCATGAATTTGGCATAGTGGAAGGCATAGCGAGGTGTTGATGTGGTTGGCAGAGATGGTGGCCACAAATTTTAAAGTGGAGAATCTTACCACATTGTAAAAATAAATCCCAGGGTTTTAGACCAAGATAGACGGATAATGTATGGAAGGTCAATCCCATGTTACATCTTGTACCTTAGGAGGAAGCTGCTGCTAAAGCCCAGGTGGCAGGCCAGCATCAGGAAGTCTAGCATAAAGTTTCACCTCATGGGAGAACAGTGTCAAGCAGTCACCAAGGCAATGGAAAATCAAGAAGTTCAAATGGAGCAAGCATTCGCAAAGCCAGTAGTTCTGGTTTGAATGTGCTGACGTATGCATATATAGGCATGCACAAGTTTGCTTGTGAGCACTGACTGAAGGGAAGGCAATAAACAGCCCTAATAAAGAATGATCAAAATATCAACCAAGAGAATCAACGACACGGGAGAAACATCAGAGCTGTGTAAGGGATGTACTCTATAGGTATTGGTACTAATATTTGTAAAGTGCCTTCTTACCCCTTGTGAGTTAATGATCTATAAAATAGAACCTGACAGCAGGAGCAAGGGCATGAAATTCGTTCATGAAATCAAGTTTAAGGGTAAGACGCGTGTTGGTAATTTGCTCTTTTTGCAAGGTCATCCCACATATTTTGCTTTTTTTGTTGAACCCGATTCTTTGCTGGGTTTAGAACTCTGTGCACTTTACCCCTGCTAACCAGTGGTAAAGTGCTTGTGCTCCTCTTTTCAGAACCGACACATCAAATTCTCAAATAATCCCTGTAAATCTCTAGTGCAGTCCCAAGGTGCACTGGCAAAACATGCCTCCACAGGGACTTTTAAACAACCAAATAAACAAACTGTATTCCAATGTAAAGCCATAATTCTTTTAATTGTAATTCTTCCTTTTATTTATTATGAATGTCTCATTTTTATGATTCTCCACATATTTTATGTTGACACCAAAACAGTCTCTGTTGTGTTGTGTATCCATTATATTAATTGACACTGATTATTGGGTTAAGCCATTCGTTTATCCTGAACCCCAATGCATTTCGGACCATCCTAGTCCTTCACCTGGGGGACATTTCACAATACTCTACAATATAAAACAAAATTAACGATCAGTCAAATAAATCTATTGGGTGTGACATATCTAAACACCATATACATTGATCAGAAAAACATAAGCCAGCTCCACCTGAATGTGAAACCAACTTTTTTGACACTCATCATTGTCATCAACACCAGCAAAACACGGTTGGAAAAATTATTTACCACATTCACCCTACTATCGTTGAGTTCATAACACTCATAAGTTTACTGCATCATATTAACATGTAAATATTATCATTCAAAAAACTATCATTCAAAAAATTATATTAAATGCTCATTGGCATACTGCCCGAAAACTTCTACAGTTATGGATCCTGATTAAAGTTTGGATTAATAATAATAACAACCCGATATTTGTAAAGCACGAACAAATCACCCCTAGGGGTTTCAAGGCGCTGGGGGCTGTAGGGAAGATTAAGCATGCTCCCGAGTCAGCTACCCTGGCCGCTGCGCCACACCAATGATACATTGACTCGCACTTGAAATAACTACATCTCACTGTCTGTATACATGAAAGTAAATCGTCAGAATACATGATGTGATATGGTGATCTTATCGGATCAAAACACATTCACAATTCATACAGCAACATGCTTTTATCCGAACCGTGCCCACCCGTAACTCCCTTGACGTGGCTATTACTTCTTGGTCAAGTTAACATTAGTGATTGAGGCACGTCCATAGGACGCATCTTTTGATGTGTATAATATACGTCAAAGTGACGCATGACCTGAGCAAACAATTGTAATGAGCTCCATCGTAGTACAGTGTAGCCATTTTATTGTGGTGTTCTCAACCGTGGCCAGAACAGCTCGCAACACGAACTTACAGTTAGTTGTAGTTCATGCCGTCAAAGTAATACGTCCTTCATATGAAGGTGAATCGTAACCCGAAAACAAAATTAACAATGTACAAACACTAAAACCAATGGCATTTAAAAAGTTAATTGGACAATTTCAATATGAGTTCCCTCAACAAAAATAGTTGGGTGCATGTACTAAAATGTTGACATCCAACTATATTTTCAGTGGATGCAAGCTTAATATTTTCCACTTATTCCACTGTGTTACAATATAACCATTTTGTAATGATGTCATTATTTACATGAAGAATTAAATCTCCTCAAAGGATTTCAATAAATGGATTTTTGATAACATTCATTAATCACTCAATCTCTTATATGTGACAACTCTTACCCATTAGTGTTAACACATCATTTCTATCTGATCATTCATTCCTTTGGGTTGAAGAGTATCAAGACGCCTTATCCAATTTATCTCCCTCTGGAGTAATTTTGTTGCCAAATCAATGCCTTCGGTGTACTCAACCTTACAGCTAGAGTGGTCGACCTCGAAGCTGGGGAACCGGGTTCGAGTCTCGGCAACGATGCTCAACATCCTGTTATTCTGGGCAAATCACTTAATCTCCCTGTGCCTAACAAAAATGAATGTGTCCATCTGTAACAAAACTGGTGCTCATGTAAAGCGCTCTGATACCCGATGTCTCAGGTCTAGTTCGCGCTATATAAAACTCTAAAAAAAAAAAAAATACCTGAAATTGTAGTTGTGTATCATTATGTTTATGCCCCTTGAAATGTGCAGCAATGCCTGACTTATCATTTTGATTCCTGATGTTGCTTTTGTGTTCTGACAGTTTTATCATTACGTTTCGTACCATTTTACCCACATAAAGAAGTTCACATGAACATTTGAGTGAGTAGATCCATTTTTTATTATCATATGTTGCTTTGTGCATGAGAAATATTTGATGACCTTTACGTGGATGTACCACAAAATTTCCATGTATCACGTTGTTGCAGTGTATACAATTCAAGCACCTTTTAGACCCCTTGTATACACTTCTTTTATTCTCTTTTGTATGTCTGTTGACCAATACCTCCCTGATATTGGGTGATCTCTGAAATGCATAAAGTGAAGGATTTTTATAAAGTTCACCAAGGTAACATTCTTTTTATAACATATCCCATCTTCTGTTGATAATTCATTTGATTTCGAAAATGCTCATGGAGAATTTTGAAACAAAGGTGAATCTTTGTTTGTTCTTTCAGATTGACTTTTCCAGCTATTGTGCTCTATTTGTGATAGCCACTCTCTCAACAAATCTATTCACTACAGTTTCAGGATAGCCTCCTGCATAAAACCTTTGTTTGTGTTCTTGTTCTATTGCGACATAGTCATTAGGATCAGAAGTGATCTATTTTAATCTAGTGAATTGTCACAGTGGTAATTGTCTTTTTAGAGAATCAGGGTGACAATTTTGGTAATGCAGAAAACTGTTCCTGTCTGTTGGCTTTAAAAAAACGGAAGTTTTAAGGTTGTTTTCTTCTAATACAACTAAAACATCCAAAATGGATATTTGATGATTGTTTATGCAAGATTAAAATGTAATACTCTGATGGTTTTCATTTAACTCTGCAATGCAGTTCTCCAATTCTTGAAGGTCTCCATTGCATATAAGGAATAAGTCAACAATGAACCTGACATACATCGTAAGATGTTTCATCTAACAATCGTTATTGTAAATCAATTCCTCCTCTAGTTTATCCATGAAGATATTGGTGTAGCTTGGTGGTCCCATAAAACCCATCGATGTACTACTTTGTTGCAGATAGTAATCATTTTGCCATTGGAAGTAGCTGTGGAACAATGTAAAGTGCAGCAGTTCCAATAAAAAAACGTTATTAGCTCTGACAGTGTCCACTTGCAGTAGGGCCCATTCTGCTGATTCTAAACCCTCAATGTGTGGTATTGAAGTGTATAATGAGTTCACATTGATAGTACACAATCAAATATCTCTTTGATTCATGATGTTTACAGTTTGTAATTTGTGTAAAAATTCTGTTGCGTCCCTGATTTGGACATGTAACTTACCCATAAGTACCTAATATATAGTACCCACAGGGTACCCAGGGCCTTTATGCTAAATGTCAATAGTGGGCTGCAGCACTTCTTGTGACACCCAATGCAGTGACAATGCAAACATGACTGCAGGCCTACCATCTGGCAGCCTGGCTGTGCAGGTTTGAACGGCAAATTCAACCTGTCAAAATAAACCCTTTTGACAGGCTTAAACCCTCCTTTGAAATAGTAATATGTGCCCCCTAACTAGGTCTGACTGCCAATGAAGATTGGGTGCATGCCATTTAAGAGTAGGGCATGTAAAAGCTTAATATTAAACATGACCTTACAGTGAGAAGGCCCGAAGGGCTATTTTCACATTAGCAGGGGTACCTGTTCCATAGGAAAGCATAGGGATACAATATTAAGTTTAATAAATGTTATCTTCCCCTACAAAACAGCTGGATACATATTTCAAGGACTCTTTCTAATAGTTAAACAAAATCCAATTTAATGGTGAAGTTGAAATTCGTATAATTATTACAGAAAGTTACTTTAGAAAAGTTACATTTTTCCTGCCTGAGGCTTCTAAGGCCTTTCCGTGCCTTTCAATTGTCACCTGGCTGCTTATGGCACCCTGTAATGTGGTGTCAACTGTTCATAGGAGCGAACAATAGGCTGACCTGAACGGACACAGATGAACCATCTGACCCACTTGATAGAATATGAAGGGGAGGCTAAGAGGATCCTCTTTGACAAAAAAGTGCCAAGTCCTGCTTGAATGTCACATCCTGCTTGACAGGTCTACTGGGATTTTTCATATGACACTTGGGGCACACTTCAAAGAGGGCTCCCATGTCACAGGCAAATATTAGCTAACATGTGGGCAGGGCCTTTCCTTTGTCCTGCCAGCCAGTCAGGCCCTAATCACAGTAGAACTCTCGTTGACATTACAGTGTCACAGCCTGTTTGGCAGGTCACACGGACGTGCATATAACATTTGGGGCACACTTCAAAGGAGGGAAACAGAATGCCAAAACACTTTGGGGCAGATTTACAAGCCCCTTGCGCCACTTTTGCGTCATTTTTCCCATGTTAAAAATGACGCAAAAGTGCCGCAAGGGGCTTGTAAATCTGCCCCTTTGTGTGTATCCACTGTCATGTAGCTGAAAGCTCAGATTTGATTTTACCAGGCTGCTGTCTCTGAGTTAGCTGGAGGTACAGGGACTTACTAAAACTGGGTTTCAGTGTTAGATGTGGGAGGGGACCAGGATTACCGTGGTACACTTCCAACACACACTTCCAGCTTTCAGAGTCCAAGTTTAATTTGGGCAAAGACCTTGGTCATCTTGAAAATGCCCAAAGTCGGTAGGGTTAGCTCCAAGAACCATTGCCCCATTGGTTTGGGCATCCCTAAGCATCATTCTTATCCACTAGCTTGTGCCAAGCATTAATGTGGCACATCCAGGCACCCACTTCAGAACACTGCTTGACTGGAGGAAGATCAGAAGAGTACTGAATCTGCTGTCTGAAACCTGAGAAGAGGCCTGGAGGACTGGACCTGCTCTCTCCTTCTCTTGTGCCCAGCAGAAGGAAGTCAACTCCAAGGGTCATAAGGCTGACCTCCTATCAAAGCTACAGGGACACAAGCCACAAGAGGCCATTTCCTGCAACTACCCATCTGACCTGTGGCAACCTGACCTACCCTCGACTCTCCTGTTGGCCTCTGCCTACCACCCTGTGAATCTCTAAGTGGTTCCCTTGAGGTACTGGGGGGCTTTAGAAATGTACTTCTGTGGTTAATTGGGACTTAAAGGACTTAAGTTAGAAGGTAAAATCTTTGACCAGGAAGAACCTGGTTAGTGTACCCGACCCTCACTCTAATGCGGTCAGCATCAAATTGCGCATAGGTACTGGTCTACCACGACCATTGATTATCAATAGCACATTGTGCTTCTTGACGCTACTTAAAACTTTAAAAATCATGTTTCCTGCTGCCCTGATTGAATTATTGTCATTTTGGTGTCCTTTTATCTATTACATTTTTCTCAATTTTTCTAAATCCTTTTGGATTTTTATTGCCTTGCATTTTAACTTTAGTACTGCATAAATACTTTACACATTGCCTTTAAATTAAGCGTGTCTGCTCTGTGCCTTAGCCTCAAGGGAGCTAAGCTCAGGTTTATTTAGTGACTTTAATGGTTATCTCTGAGAAAAAGTGTGATTATTATTTGAGTTGGATTCTTACCCTCTCAACTAATACTCCATTTTCCTACAACAATCTTCCCTGTTTTGCTCTTTTCGTTGCTCTACCATGCTCCATCTTATGATTTCCTTTTGTGAATAGGCTAGCTGAACTGTCCCAGTGCATGAATACCAGCAGGTTTATGAAATCTTTGCTTTCAATCTTTTAGATGCAAAGACTTGAGAGTCAAATACAAATTACTAACATGAATCTGGATAACCAAGCTGAGAGGGAAAGAAATGGGTAATGGAATTTATTTGGTTGCACTGTAAGCAAAATATTTCTGTTTTGCCTGGACTAGGGATTAGGCAGTGTGTGACATCATGTTTAATATCAAATTAGCCCTCCTCATGCTATGAATAATGGAGAGTAAATTTCATGTATTGAGTGAGGTGTTTATGTGGGCATGGGGGAACCTCTAAATTTGAATAAACCAAAATTTACTTCAGCAACTCGCCCACTGTTTGATGAGTCAGTGACGGTGTAAAACCTCAATTTCATGAGGCAATGAGTCCCCAAGTTAAGGCACCTCTAAACACATCAGAAATACAGTAAATCAAGAAAGGGCACACTCAATAGTTCTAGATCAGAGAAATACATTTTAAAAGATTTATTACAAAATGTAAGAAGATTCAGTAGCGAGCCAGTATAAAATCTTTGCCATGAAGGCTCTGAGCAAATAGAGCATTAGAGAGTAGTGCACAATGACAATTATTTTAAGCCCCAAATGAGCAGCAAAATCAATGGAGAAACAGACAGCATTTCTAGTAGCATTGGAAAGAATCTTAGGAAAGTTCTGACTCACAGCCAAAATCAGGTGTTTACATACACTATTTTTGCATATAAAATCATTAATCCTGCTACATCATCATGGTATGAACAAAACTGTTTTATTAAACATCATATTGCCTTACCACTTAGGCACTATACCACTTTATGAATATTGAATGTGCCCAATCCATGCTAATATCATCCGGAGGTGGCAGGACAAAATAGTTACAAGAACAACAGCTAACTATTACGAATGAATAGAGCACAGCGAGCTAGCGGAAGGCCCTTGAAATGTTTCATTGTCAGGCCCAAGCTAGACAGTATTCTTCGAGATCAGCAAGAACAATGTCAATTGGAATAAACCGACATGACTCTGCTTAACTGTGTGCTGCAGAAATAATGAACAGTGATGTGCAATGGGTAGACATCAGAAACATCCATTTTGAAAAAAGATGCCTACCGGGTCTAATTTGAGGTCTAGTTAACAAAAGCTAAGAAAACACATTGTTCTGTGTCATAGGGAATTTGCTTAAAAGATAATAGCACTATATCAGTGTGTACATGTACAATCAAGAATAAATCCACATTCTGCATGTTGTTAATGATGCACAAAAATATAAATGCACAAACAACTGTGACATTTATGTGCTTGTGCCTGTTTGTGTGTGTTGATGTATGTGTGCCTGTGTGTGCTAGTGAATCTGTCTGTTTGTGTGCTGTAAACGTGTGTGTGCCTGTGTGATATTTCTGTATTCTTCTGCTGCATCCCAAGGAGAAGAGCCACAGAATGAATACTACTACCCTAATATGCAAGGCTTGGTTATGGGTGTAAATGGCCTTCCACTTATCATCATTCTTCTTGCCCATTAGCAAATTGAGCAAGATTCAGGAAGGTGAAGAAGAACAAGATGTCATAGCTACAGGTTTGTGCTCAAATACATAATCTGCTCTGTATGCATTCAAGTTCTACATGATTAACCAGTGAGTGAGTGAGTGAATGAGAGTAGAGGCTGGAGGCGTGATTCAGTCAAACCAGTTTATTCATATATTAAATATTAGCAGTAACATAGGAGTAGAGATGAACAGACTAAGCAAAAAAAGGTGCTACTCGTAGCAGAAGTGATCTCCTGAAACTTCAATATTCTCAAAAGTCCCAAACAGATTTGCTTCGATTTTTCTGGCATCTGAATTTCCACATGTTGCACCCGAAATAATAAAAACACTTCATGTTGTGTCTCGTGAACATAGTATGATCATTACTACTTAGAAATATTTGTTTACTACCACTGCGTAATTTGTAAAAAATAAGTGCCAGGGCTCTCCTCAGGAGGCCAGTGCACCTTGTACCACACATTGCCCCTGCCAGGGCCGTCAATGATAGTAACAACACAAGTACTAACATTTACACTCCTACAAGTGTGACAGTTCGGACTATTTCAGGCCCCCAAAGCTATAAGAATGGCTTGGGTGGTAGGTAATATGCAATTTTAACTTCTATTGCGTTAATAATTATCTGCTGTGCTCATCTCTAAGTTAGCCAGACTGCACCACCTTGTGACAGACTGTCACAGGCCCCGGTGCTGACAATTAAGTGCCGGTGCCGAGCACCGGAAACCATCGGTTCAAATTAAGCACTGTTTGCTGCAAGGAAACGCCTACATTTAAATACCCTTCTTGTCCACATACACATGACACATTTTTCGCTTTTTGACAAATTTTTGTGAAACAGGACATTGGTGGGTGGCATTATATACCTGGAGTATGTTATTGCGTTAATATATGGCTAGAATTGATAATTTAAGAAGACTTTGTTTACTTAAAAAGATTAGTAAACACTACTTCTGCCGGAACACGCCCAGAAAGCGTTATTGTTTCTGGCCCTAGTAGCTGCATGTGTCTTATCTGCAAGTATTATCAATAAAACGTCACATTGTCACACGTTAACTATTATGTGGCAGTCATTAGAAACCTCTGGTTACCTTAAACAGGAATCTTTGAATATCAAACATCACAAGGGGAAGTTTGCACCTATAGCTCTATTTAAAGGAGTGGGTGGGATGAAAGCGGGCTGCCACCATAGCCTATCAAAATTAAATTGCCCTGTTGAGTTGCACTGTACAATTTGTTTTGGAAAATCATAAAACCGAGCAGATGGCTCATTGAGTTCAGTGCTCGCCTCTAAACAAACTCCAGGTCACAAGTTCAAATCCAGGTAAGGCTGACTCTGCCATCCATCATTCTAAAGGTCCATAAATTGAGTACCACAAAAATTTAGTGAGAGTAACATATGTTGTTCACATCATTTAGAAGTGCTCTGTATAAAAAAGGCAAAGAAAATAAACCTGCATATATGTATGTGGTATTTCTATAGCGTGAAAATAGCCAAAAGACAGCAGAGTACTGTACATGGTCAAAAACAACAAATCAGGGAATGGGGAGAAAGACATTTTTTTAATAGGTTAGCTCTTCTTGCCGAAGTCAACACATTCATCCTGAATCACGAGGTTGTCTACTAGTCCACCAAATACACATGTTCCTCTAAGTGTGAAGTTTAGACGGATAGAAGTGTTAGCATCACGTCCCCTCCTATCTAGGCTGACATATTTACTTTATCTATGTTACATTTTCTGCCCTGTTAATATGGACACTTACAGTGGAGGCTAAATTGTCTACATGTGAATCAAGATTATGCATTTATTGGCATACATATTTTGTCTTATTGAGGTGCTAGTGCTGTCAAACGTAGAAACATGAGATACAAATCAGAACTCAAGTACCATAACATCCCCTGTATTTGGCCATAGTTTGGAGAGGGTTCCTAACAAAACTATCAGGCCAGAGATCACACTGGCTTGTTGCAAATCAGCCCCAGTTGGGGGTTTCTCCAGGGCTCTGAGAGCGGTGCAGAGAAGTCACTTTTAGCTCGGCACTGCATATCATTCCGGGGCAAGGGCTGAACAGTTATTTCTTACTGGGAAAACTATGCTGCCTGACACATCTTAAGAAACTCGATTTATAGACTTGCTATTTTCTTCTTCTGCTAAATCTTAGGGTAGCACTTAGAGGTAGCAATAGGACATTAGGATGCTTGGAGCTTACTAACCATGTTAGGAATGTTCATATTGTTTTTCCTGGGCATGTCATGCATTACTACATTTATTTTCTCATTCTGTGTGATTACCATTCATATTTATGCAGTATAATTGGGTGTTAGAAATCAACCTTTTAAAGTTTTAGCTTGGGTTGCTTATAGCTATTTTGAGTATATTACTCATAAAGAGTTCCATTCTGTCCCTGAGCTCATCTAGAGGGACTAATCACCACCCACAAAGTATTGCTAAGTGAGCTGTGTACTGTTCACACTCCAACTGGGATTCTAATTTGTGTTGGTGCATTGAACCAAGTCCATGTACCAGGGGGTTGGAAATCTGACCCCTGTGGCTCACAGGAGACCATCAGATCATGACAAGATCTAATTTCCAAGGGAACAAGTTTAATCCTATATACAAATCAAAAAGCCGTAAAATACTCCAGCTGTTTGTAAGTTGTGTTTGAAATAGATGCATCAATGCATGTGTAATCTGGGCTATAACGTGCATGCCAGGAGCAGGGAGTTAATCTAATAAAGCTTACAAGGATCTCTTAGGTCCTGAAGAAAGCCGGGTGACCCACAGGGCAGTATAAGGTCAACTGAAATACGTAGATCTAGAAAACAGAGGAATAAAGACCTCCATGAACATCTGGTCATGTTTTTAATTTGCCAAAGGTCCCTTTGGAATGAATTGAGAACAGAGGAGGTTCTCTAAGGAAATTTTAAAGTGTTTATAATGATTCCTCACTACTGAAACCAAAGCGCTCCTCCCAAAAGTGAGCTTGAGCCCACCCGTAGGTATTCAATTTCCTTGGTGAGGACTCAACGATGAAGCATGCTACGTATTTATGTGAGTGGGAGTGCTTTGAAAAGATATTATATCTGTCTCAGGTAGGCAGAGCGACCTGTGTGTTTGGTGGATTAGTAAGCAATCTCTTGGCTCAGGATAAGCATGGGCAAAGACAAGCCTAAAATCAACAAGTAAAAGGAGAGGAAGCTGGCTTGTGGATAGCTAATGCATTGTGATGTAGTGTTCTTTAAAGAGGCAAGTCTTCAACTCTTTCCCAAATTGGAGCAGCATTGTTGCAGTCCTGATAGATACAGGTATGTTGTTGCAGATCCTGGGTGCATAGATGGAAAAAGCCTGCTGTCTTATTTTTTCTTTTTTACACTACTTAGGGGCCGATTCCGATCTTGGCCGGTAGGGCTCCGAATCGGATTCGGCATAACCGGATCCGATTCGGTGCCCTATTTCCCGACCGATTCGTACGCGCGTCCGGACGAGCGAGTACGATGCGAAATCGCCGACCGACTCGTTCGGGCGTCCCAACCACTCCGACCGACTCGTTCTCGGGTCTAACCGCACCGACCGACTCGCTCGGACACGCCACTCGCACCGCGCAATGGAGACGTTCCCCGGCCGGGTAAGTACGATGCGCGCCGCGAGCAGTCCGACCGACACGCGCCGTCCGGTTCGAAAGAGCAGTTGGAGCCGCACTTCGGGGGTCCGTGTCGGACCCCCTGTACGCGTAGCCACGCGAGTCGCACACAGGGGGGACCCATGGGTCCCCCCTACCTGTGCGTGTACGGCGCAAGTCGCTTCGCCGCGTACCCGCTGTAGGGGGCGCCCTTGTTCGCCTCGCACCCATTGAGGCAATGGGAGCCCGCGTACGCGTTGTACGACCGGCTCCCATTGACTTCAATAGGAGTCCGACTCGACTTCGAGTACGATAGCATACGGACGCATCGTACTCGTTCGGTCGGGCTGCACGGGTCCGATTCGGTCGGAAATCTCTCCGGGTCCGGCTCGGTCGGAGAGATTTCCGGCCCGTATCGGAATCGGCCCCTTAGTCTGCAGTCTCATAGTGTCCTGATTGCAGGGTTACTGATATCTACCAGGGATGGGAAGCTTATCTGCAGGGTAAGTCAGGGTGCTGGTCTTGATTGCTTTGCAAATGATGCAGCTGGTTTTTGAAGATGGTGAGGAACAACTAGGGGAGCTTAAGCAGTTCCATCGGGATGGGGGTGATGATCGTATTTTGTCAGTACGTAGGATGCTCCTAAGAGGTGCCAGTGTGGAGTCCGGGAGGCCATGAAACAGGGCATTATCACTATTCAGATGCAAGATTATAAGGGCTTTCACAGCAGTTGTGAAGTCAATTTCTGGAAGAAACAGTTTTAATTTCTTTAGCAAAGAGAGCTGGTATCAGGCCGTCTTTGTGCTGCTTTTGGCAATGTGTTCTGTGAGGGTCACATTGGTGTTCAAAGTGAATCCAAGTGACTTGCCATTTGGTGAAAGTTGCGGTTTGTAGCCATTATGGTTAATATCATTCAGCCAGGTTTGTACTGTACCTTGTTTATTAGACCATCATACAAGTAAAGCTTATGCCCACTATTTTATGATATATTACCTGCCAAGCGTTTTACAAAGTTGTGTGCCATAATCTTGCAACAGAATAAATGTACACTTGCTGCAGATTGCATATTCATCACATTCAGTGTCTGTCTGACACAGTGTGCACTCATTTACTGCTGAAAGCACAATGCCAGCTTCCTTCTACTTCGGTGTCCAGGTGCAGTCCCATCTTGGTACACCACAAGAGGCACCTCCACCAGATGTAGACATGCCTAGAATGCACTGTTCACTGTTGCACTAATTAGCACACACTCCATGGAAAATGTGGCAAGCCAGTTAGACAAATAAACCAGTAGAGGCAAGGCAAGAAGAGGATTGAGGGTTGAAGGGGTCATCTAGTTATTTTTTGTTCTTTGGGGCCCAGCAGACCTAGGGCCACATGTATGATTGCTGCTTTTTGTGAGTTCCTAATTGCGACTTTTTGCAACTCGCAATTAGGAAGTCGCAAAATGCGATGTACAACTGTGTGTTTGACACTGTTTGCAATTCCCACTGGGTCTCAAATGGACCTGCCTGATCACTATTCATGAGGCAGGTCGCAATTTGCGACCCATTGGGAATGGCCAAAATCACAGGGATGTTGGCCTGCTGAGATCAGCAGACCACCATGTCTGTGATTGTTTTTTCAATATAGCAATGTTGTTTGTAATGCAGCCTGTTTTCCTTAAAGGAAAATGGGATGCATTTCAAAAACAAAAATGATAAGTTTTCTTCTCATTTTTTAAGAGCACTGCCTGCTCTTAAAAAATGTTTGTGGCCGCATTCGCAAAGGGGAAGGGGTTCCTTGGGGACCCCTTTCCATTTGCAAATGGGTTACAACAAACTTGAAGTTGGTGGTAAACTGCAAATGTTTTGCGACTTCATATTCATACATCCCCCTGCGACTTGCTATCAGGAAAGGATGCCCTTAACACGCCCCTTCCTAATACCGACTCGCAAACCCAATTTTGCGATTGTGTGATAGGTTACAGACTCCCAAAATAGGGTTAGTACATGTCAAAAGGCTATTTAGTGATCGCAAATGGCCCGATTCTCATTTGCGACTGCTAAAACCTTTTGTACATGTGGCCCCTAGAGTTGTTATCAATTGAAAAGAATGAAATGCCATGATGCTGGCTCTTCACGAAGTGCTTTGATTCCCTTATTTCTGTGTTGAGGCTTGAACTACTTTTTAATCCTTATTCATTAAAACTCACCACTGTCTCCTTCCCTTGCATCCCAGTTGTTTTTACATGAAATATTTGTTTACTATCAGAGTGTGGTTTACTTGATTTTGGAGAAGCACGTCACTCCTGCACTGGAAGCACATTCATACAATGGCTTCCTTTATGTCAGGGCTCGGTCAGACAGATAGAATTGTTCGACCATTGTTATGCAAAAAATGTTACTGCATCATCTATTGCTTTTATCAACTATTCCTGGAAGTTAAATGCAAAAACAAACAAAAAAAACATCAAAGTGACTCCTGGAAAAAGACCTATACAGCTTAAATTGCCAGGGATACATCTGGATCTTTTACAACCCACATCAGACAACCCTACCTGGATATCAGCCTACCTCTTCTTTGAAGGTGCAGGACAAACTGAAATTGCACCGTTGTCAATTGAACAAAAATGGGACCATCCCTTGGTCAGGCCCTGCACCCTACCTACAACGGGCAGTATCCCTGTAGGCTTCCAACCAATGCTGTGCTTAGCCTTTTGCCTTGTGCAATAGGGGTTGACCGCATGACATGGCCATAGGGCTGGCCTGTGCCAGACCTTGTGCCTCGACTACAACAAGCAGCCAACCCCCACTGTGTGTGGACTTTGGCCCTGTGTAGCTGGGGATGGCCGCAGTGCCCTACCTACCAGGGCAGTGTCCCAACGGGAAGCAAATACAAGATGCATGTGGACTTTGACCGTGCACAACATGGGTTGGCTGCAGGGTTTAGAAACAGGAACTGTCCTATGGCTAGGTCCCATGTCCCATATACAGCAAGCAACCAGCCCCATTGCACAAGGCCTTTGGGAGTGCATAGAGGGTGATGGCCACACGGTCTGGCCTTCAGCCAGGCCTTTCACCCACACTCCCAGTGATCACCATCCCCTGTTACAGATGTTCTTTTGACCTCAGGCAGCCATCTCCTGCTGTGTGTGGCATTTAAACAATGGGGGCTGACCACAGGGCCTGGCCTTGGACCAGGCCCTGAGCCCCACCTACTGCTGTCCAATTCTTCATTGGGGCCCTCCACAGCAGGAGTTGGCCATAGGACCTAGGCTCAAACCAGGCCCTATCCAGCACCTACAGCAAGCATACAATTCCAGAGATGTGTTTTTGACTGTGGAAAGTGGAGTTTGGCTACAGAGCTTGGCCTTCAGCCAGGCCCCATGCCCAAAGACCAGGCCCTGTGCCTGGCAACCCTTGCTGTGTGTGCCCTTCACCCATATGCAGTTGCGGTTTGCCACCTGCAGCAGGTCAGGTGAAAGACCCGACCTTCAGGTTGGCTACAGGGCCTGAACTTTGGCAAGGACCAGTGCCCAATCTATCATGTATGGTCAATCCAATCTGTGCGTGTTCTTTGTTTCCTAATTATCACGAGTGGCCCCTCTGTGCACATCTAAAGGTCATTGCCGAGCATGGTTGGATGCTGGGCAAAGACTTTCGCCAACTCCACTGTCAACTCTCCTTTACAATAAAAACAAAATTCTCCTGCTGGATCCAGAAGCCCAACAAGTGTCCACAAGTACTTTCATGAGCTTGTAGGCCTGTGAGCCCTACGTGGGGTGGGCCACCAAATTTCCAAGCACCCTCACTTGAAATCAGCATAGTCTGGTGCTGCATTTGTGAACTCCAGAGTCATGCACCTGGACGACAGACCATACAGTCCGTGATAGGGTCTCCTTGGCTATGGTTAGATCAGAGTTTCCATTGAAAAAGTGATTTTTCTTTTGCTTTTAAGTTCGGCGCCTTTTGAGGAATATACACAAAACTTTTAAAAAAAAAGAAATATGGTTAAGGCTCAGTACATAAAGTTTTCAGCAGATCCATCCAAGAGGGAAGCAAAAAGGGCATAAAAGAGCATATTCCATTTTGATTCCCATGGGAAACTTTGCTTTCTGGTACCACAAAAACTGCTGGACAGAATTACACTAAAATTAGCATGAAACTAGAACTTAACTCAGAATAGTGCATTTGCTTACTTTGGTGTAAATCAATACAGTCGTTTTAGAGAAAGTAGCATTACAAACCATGTTAGGTTTGGACGATCAGTTAGCGGACAGCAATGAAGCCTGAGTTTGATGATTGTCCACAGAGCCAATTTAAAACTTTAATAACATTTAAATGAACAAGGGAGCTTTTACAATCTTAGTTAATTTTGGGTTTGGGAACTCAGAATAGAGTTCGAGGTCATAAATGCTCTTATTGGCTGGCCACAACAGAAGAAATGTTGTTGCAGCCACCATTACAGGATGCGGGGCATAGCTCCTGCAAAAACACAAATGCAGCCCATAAAAGAGCTAGTGTGGCACACCCTGATATCCAAGCATAGGAGGAGGAACTCACCAAAACCCTCTCAGTATATAAAACTAAAACGAAATGTAAAGGTATATCTAAGTGGATCGTAGCCCAAATAGAGAATTTTTGCACTCAAGGCAGTGGTGGACTCTGGGTCCTGTGATCTTGCCTCGAAAGTTGTAGACTCAGAGCTGAGTTGGCAGGCGATGAAACCTGTGGACACAGAGGGCTCTGTTCTATTGCTTGTGGACTCTTCACAGAGGTTGAGGCCTATATTCGTCATTTAGGTGCGTATTGAGTTTGCGGACCCAATTTAAAGTTTGCAAACTCTGGACATATTTGAGCACGATATAACATTTAAAAAATGCATTATATCTTCACTCCATTATTTGTTTGTTTTGTTTAGGAGAGGGATGGGGTCAGATTGTGTTTTAGGGGATGTGTTCGTAGTGACAGCGACCTTTTTAAAAATGTGCCGAGTCAGTCTAGTCATCTTTGAGTCTGTGGATCCGGCATACCTTACACAAGGGTAGGACTTCCCTTAAAGTCTACGGACATGTAGCAGTGTCGTTTGGCTTTTTTGGCACATTTAGGAGTATTCTGAGGTTTTTGCTGTCTAAAACATCATTTATCTTTCCACCACTTCAAAAAGTGCCTGTTCCATAACTAAAAGAGGTACATCCATTATTTTGTGAATAGCAGGAGACCATAGCAGGTGCTACTGATGGTTGCAGACACATTTCACAAGTTTTCCATAGCAGACCACGCACAAGATGAGATTCCAGGTACATCCTCAAGTTCTCCAGAGGAAGAAGATATGATTATCATGGGGCAGTCTGTGAAAGTGGAAAAAACACACCATGGATTCTATATTTTGGGAGTTTTTGTCAGGAGAGAACAAAATGAACGCAAGAAGGTCACCAGCAAGTGTTGTCATCTGATGTTAAACGTGGGCTATGGAAATGTGACCATGACATGACAGCTCATTTTGCCACTGGATTCAAGCTAGCCTGGCTGATGAGGGGTGTTACCCCGAAACCAGTCCCAGGATGCTTGTTTCCGGTCCAGGGAAGACATGGCTTGGCAGTTCGGGCTGGACTGTTCCCATGAGGCACAGGGTCAAGACTGATTTGCATATAGCTGTGTCTGAACTGGGGTGGCGAAGTGAGCTAAAGAATGATGATGGATTCAACCCAGATCTGTGACTGGGGGTGAGTGTTTGAAAAGTTTCAGCACTCCGTTCATCATCTCCTTGTGTTTGCTTTTTTATCTCGAGTGTCAAAGCATGAAAAGGTGCATTGTACTTTCCAGCAGAAACAGGCAAGAAAAGATAGGTTGCAGAAGTAATGTAAAATGTTTATGCACAGGTGCTGCAGCAAGCAGAACAGGAGAAAAATCCCTACATCAAAATCTTTGTATTATTTCTGGGAGTGGAAAACAAATCTGTGGAGTTGAGAGTTGGTCCCCAGGATTGGGTATGAGAAGACGGAAGACCATTACAAAAATTTCCACAAATTAAAAAAATGAACTTTACAGTTTATGACTGCCTGCTTGCAGCTGCAGTTGTACCACATTCAGTAAAAACATAAAATAACAAAGAAAAGTCTAAAATGCCCTAAAAAACATAGAAAACCATTACTCAGAGGAATAACTTGCCTCTGCTATCTCCTAGGCCTACAAAGCCACCCAAAGTGGTTTGAAATTCATTTAAAAATACAATTAACGAAAAGTTGTCAATTAACACTGAAACAACTGAAATTCACTGGTTATGGTTAGCTCATCAAACCATAACTCACACAACAGCCATGCAATCCATAGCTTGCACATCAAATACATCGGTTATGACTTCACAGCATTGTTAGCAATAAATAACAACTAAAAACTGTACACTTAAATTGACATCTCATTAATAGTGTTGATGTCAATGTAAACCATAATCTCACCTGTGACATTGTTTATGTCATTATGTAATTGTGTCTGACAGATCGCTGAGTAACATGATTTATTTTTGATTTTCGATCTATTTCCATCTGGTCTGCTCTCTCCCTGCATTATTTTAAGCAGTGGGAGTTGAGCGGGCAAGGCCGTTTTATTTGCTCTTGTTCTGTTATGGCTGCACTAGCTATATGGGACAAGGAGAGAATCCAAGGCAGGTTGAGAGTCAGAAGGGCGCTTTTAGGGGTGGATGAACAGAGGAATTATCAGATACCCAGCTTGGCACACAGCCTCGAGGGAACACATAGAATCTTATTGTATACCCTTAGATCAATCCTCCTCGCCCTAATCCCCAGTAGCGGGCAGCATGGCTCACAGGTGGGGGGGGTGGGCGCGGGGTCGTGCAGGGAGTGGGTTCGTGCGGGGAGGTGGGGTCACGCGGGGAGCCGGATTCATGCGAGGAGGGGGGTCAATAATAAAAATAAAAAAAATGTAAACCTACCTTTCTGCTGGCCCTAGTCCCTCATATTTCACTGCTCCTGCTTTCCTGCCTCCGACAGGAACAGGAAGCAGGCAGCCAGGCTCCCTCCCCTAAGCCAATCACAATGATCCGGTGGAGCGTTGTGATTGGTCAGTACGCCGCTCAGCCAGGGGTGGTAGGGGATGGCATGTTCTCCAGGCAGGCTGCAATGCAGCCTGCATGGAGAAGGGCAGAGTGCGCATGACTGGTTTGGGCGGCCCGAGAGGACTGACCAAACAGTCTTTGCGCACTCAGGAGTGGGCAAACCACTCCTGCCCGGAGAGCAGGGCCGCTCCGCCCGCCCGCCATGCGCAAAGAAACATAAAATGGTAATAACCAAAAGTTATTACCATTTTATGTTTTGGCTTTCTCGCACTGCTGCCCCTGCTAATCCCAAATCCTCATGCAGATGGTTGTACTCGCTGTCTTCACTCACTATGTATTGTGTATGACAGTTCAGAACTTATTTTTCGTGATTGTTTTTAGTTCACAGTCCATCACTGGTTGAGGCATAATGTGTAGTAGCCAGAAAAAGCAAACCACACCGCATAAAGTGTGAAATGCAGCCCTGATTGGAAAAGGAGTGGATCTTAACGTGATTAAACTGTGACCCTCTGGATTAAACAAAGCCACACGGCCTAGCCACCTCAGCTTTTATTTTCAGGTAACGATGCATAACTAATTAAAGGGCAATGAAATGTCTAGATGAAAAATAAAGCCACCTGTATGAGAAAAAAAGGAAAGACTAGAAGTTCTAAAGCCTGAGAGGAAGACTCTAAACCTCTGTTTTGTTCTTTGGCTTTCTTTAATTTGTGTGGTTTTGCGAGCAAGGAAACAGCCACAGGCTTGTCAAAATATGAGTGGCTGTTCTGAGAAAACATGAACGAGTGAACAAGCCATTGATATGAAAATAGTTCAGTCCAGTTAAGATGTCTGATTTGATGATTTTATAGAATTTGCATTTGTAAAATTGTTTTGAATGATTGTCCAGAACGTACTTACAATGCTCTCAAATGCAAACCAGGCCTGGGTGAAATTTCTGTTACACCAATGTAGTCTCACATAGTTTTGGTAAATTTGCATTACGCTTGTTACCCAAAATTCCCGAAATTATGCTATTAAGCCACGTTGTGTATTTAAATTCCGTGCATAGCAAACTTTTAGCACGATCCACTTGAACATCGTGAATGACTAGAACGCAAGAGGCTACGGTTTGCAGTGCTTGTGTTTTTTGCACTATTTTATGGCATGAAATGTGTCCTAGCATCTAAGATGGATGTAAGGACGCATGAAACACTAAAATAGCACCAAACTCCAGTTTCGCATTTCACGTAATTACATGTAATTTCCTGTAATTTAATCTTTCAGAATTTTTTTATACTTTCAGAAAAGCAAATTTTGTGAATTTTGCACACCTTTAATGCAATGCCTTGTTTTTTATTGCTTATTGCAGGAAAAAAGGCTTCTAAATAACACATTGTTGAACTATAAATTTCTATTCATATGAATGATACTCTCTCGTTTATATACATTTTATTAAAGCTCCTGCATGTACACTCCTCAAATGTGGATCAGCACTGTCCAGCAAGGATGCATGTTACGGCAACAAAAAAATCTAGGTCTGCCAATCACTGGTTCATTACCTATATGTACTTACCTTAATGATATAGTGATATTGTGGTAGTCTATATTCTAGAATTGATATTTATGCAGGACTTTCTTAAAAACTAGGGTTGTGTAAAATTCCCATAATTTTCTTTCACACAATTATGCAAAATTGTGGATAAATTCCACGTAATCATGTGAAATGCAAATCCGTGTAGCACTATAATTTGGAGCAAAATGCATCTTTGCATTTATTTTTGATGCAAGGACACATTTCATGCTAAAAAAAGAGCAAAAAACACAATTGCCTCAAACAGCAGCAGGGCGCGTTCTGGTTGTTCATGCTGCTCCTGCACTCCTACGGGATAACTGCGCTGTGAATTGCAGTGTAATTATGCGACATGGCGTTGTGACATAATTTTGGGAATTTCACATAACAAGCATTATCTAAAATCCCTGAGATTATACAAATTACGTTGGCGTAATTTAAATTTCACCCGGGCCTATTGAAAGCTTGACAACATGGTAGGACAGCCCACTGGCCTGTCCAGAATACTTTCAGGTGGCAAACTGTTGTGACAACAATCCTAAAGGTCTTACAGGTTTCATCTCCGACCAAGAGTAAAAGGAAGAAAAGGAGCAGCAGCCGTTTGGTTAGGGTAATTGCATTTGTTTTGTTACATTTTCTGTTATGTGTTGTCTTCGTGTGGGTGTAATTATCAGTGTTCCATTATGGAATAGCCTCTGTAGCTTAGTTTGTGTTACCTTTATATTTAGGAGTCAGTTGAAGTGAGTGTTGCTGGAAGATCGACCTATCACCAGCACGTCAGTGTGGGTTAAAAAAATTGCATTCGTTCTCTAGTCATAGGTATGTAGATCAGAGTAAGCAACTTCGCACTAATATATCGAACTATTTCACTTTGTAAATTGCAGTCTGTGGCATCATTTGTCATTAGTTGTTGGCTGCGAGGGGTTGGTTCCTGTGAAACCATTCTTTGTAGTAAACCATTACTTTCAAGAGGGTGGTGGTTTAGATATGGTTAAGGGTGTCAAGGTTTTTTAGAGGTTTTTAAGGATTCTGAAGAGTATACCACAAAGCAGGGACTATGAAGACCATTTGAGCTGACTTGCTCATCATTATGCAGTTTTTCTTTATGTTTGGAGGAGTTTAGCTGGGTTTGTTCTCTTTGCACTGGACTATTTGTGGTGGATAAGCTCTCCCTAATAAATGTTATCATTTTTGATTAAATGAATCTCTTGTCCGTAAGAAAAGTGATGCATTATTTCCCACTAATAGTTGTGTTGTCCTACTTCCGTGTGTGTGAGGGGTTGCTGCTTGCCATACCTGCTGCCTGAAGTCTTCCATGTCCTCCATGTAACAAGATCCATTTACTGTGTGATTCACACAACATTATTTGTAAAAAGAGATCATGTTCTGTCAGCGGAAGAATGCTTCTTTTTACTCTGTATGGACAGGTGAAAATTATCTCCTCAAGTAATTAAACACCAGAAAAAATGCATTTGGCAAATCATTGATAGATAAGACACACTTGATACATTGCTGCGTGCCATCAAACAGGATAAAGGGTATCTCAGGAGGTCAGTTGGGGAACATGGCGGCTACCAGTAGCGGTCGGTGGTGGGAGTGCCGCCGGGCGCTGACGTGGGGCGGGGGAGGTGCAGGGTGGGGGGTAGTAAACTACGGATTACGGCTGATTACAGGTAAATACACATATAAATAAATAAAACGAATTTCAGTTTCTCGCGCTGCATCACCAAATGCGATGCAGCGCGCGCAACAGAATTCGTTTTATTTATTTATATGTGACTACCTGTAATCGACCATAATCCGTAGTTTACTACCCCCCACCCTGCCCCTTCCCCGCCCCACGTCAGCGCCCGGCGGCACTCCCACCACCGACCGCTACTGGTGGCTAGCTAAACATGCTGGCCGGGGGCTTTTCATCTCTCCGGCGCAGCAACTAGGAAACACTCCATGATTTAGCTCTCTCACCTCAGGAGTCTGTGGCAGATAGCATCGTCTCCTTTAGAAATTGATTCTTTCTTTCCTTTTCATTTTGGATGTGCGGCCGGGGGCAATATCACTGTCTCGTGCAACGCGGCGTCAGGCAGCCAGTAACGCCAGGAGGTCCATGGTTGTAGGCTGCCTCGGACCTACATAGAGATCAGCGTGTCTCACCTTTGATCAGCTTCCAGAGCTTTGCAGGCAGCGTTAGCACTAGCCGGCACATGCACGCCTTTTTGAGGCATACAGGCTTGGCGGTAAAACATAGAAAAGAACAACGACCTATGAGCCCCATACGAGGCACCGGGTTTGGTGCTAAAGTGAAAGCAAAGCTCCAAGAAGCAGCCAAGCCTCCAATTTCAAAAAGGAAAGATCCAGGAAAAAGATAACCTGGTCAGAGCTTATGGAAACTGACTCAGCATGACCTAAAGGTAACAAAAATATAAATACATTAAGGAATAACCAGTTAGGTTTAGAACTGTTTCAAAACAAGGGGAGGGAGAGTGCTGGTATCCAACAGAGTAGGGTGATAGCCCCCTCCCCACTGTCGCTACCACCTCTCAATCATGAGAAGCACTTAACAGTGTACCTTACACCTCATTTTTGCCTCCCCTAGGCCAGGATGTAAACCAAGGTCACAAGCTAAAAGAAAGTTGAGAAGCATCTGCAATTGCAGGGGAGAATTACAGTTACGCCTTCCTTAAGGTACTTTTTCAAAGTACAGGTGAAGCAAGATGGTGAGAAACACCTTAATCCTAGTAGCTCTGATTTAGTTTTACAAACTAATATTCTCAACATGGAACAGCTTAGCATAGCTCAACAAAACTCGGGGGAAGACACAGGGCCAGCGCTTACAAACAGATTTTAAGTCCTTTCTCAGAAACCCACAGGGGAAAATAAGAAAGGGGCATCACAATCATCACCTCGAGAAGAGAGAGGCAAAATGCAGAGTACACTAGACCGATCTGATATATAATCTCTATTACTTACACTAACCGAGGAGATCAAGAGCAAGTTTGCGATATCAGAATGTAATCAAGCTAAAATAATAGGTGCTTGTGATAGCCTTGAGCTTAAAATGACCAATCTCACGGAGAGACTATGCACCATGGAAGCCTCTTTGGAGGTATTACATGAGGAGGTAGAGGTCAATCGCAAAGAGATACAGGCAATGAAGGTGGGGGAAAAGGAATTCAGAGAGAAGCTGGAAGTCTTAGAAAATAACTCCAGAAGGAATAATCGAAGAATATTACATTTTTCAGAAGGAGCGGAAGGCAGTAACTTCAAGGAGTTTGTTATAAACATAATGAAGGAATGCATCCCCTCGGTCAATCTGGAGGATCTTGATCATGATATACAGAGGGTGCATAGGGACCCATTCAATAGCAACTCAAACAAAGAGAAACTCAGAAGGATTTTGATTAAGTTTAAATTCTATTCCTTAAAGAAGCTGACTCTCTCAGAGGCCCTGAAGGCAAATTGTTTTTAAAAAGATGAATGGTCCTTCCGCATTAGGTCGGATATCTCTTGGATGACTCTGGACTGGCAATGGGAGTTGGGGAAATATATCCAGGAGAAGGTTATTAGGTGCCACCCCACAACTGAAATTCTCAACTACCCTGAGGGTAATGTGGAGCAACAAGATGTACAATATAAAAGAACTTTCCGAGGTGGAAAGTTTAATACAACAGATACAATCATGAGTAGATATCGAAGAGACAGAGTTTGAGCTACCCATTATGGTTAACGTGCAGAAGTCAGGCCCCTACTCAAGAAGCCAACAGCGGACCCCACCGACCTCAAAAACTATCAGCCCATCTCGCTCCTCCCCTTCGCAGCCAAAGTCGCAGAGAAACTGGTCAACAGAGAACTGACACGGTTCATTGAACAGAACTCCATCCTCGACCCTTCCCAATCCGGATTCCGAAGCAACCACAGCACAGAGACCGCCCTACTCGCCGCCACAGACGACATCCGCACCCTCCTGGATCAAGGACACTCAGCAGCCCTCATCCTACTCGACCTATCAGCGGCGTTCGACACCGTCTCTCACCGCACACTAGCCACCAGACTACACGACTCCGGCATACAAGGAACAGCCCTGGACTGGATCCGATCGTTCCTCACCGGAAGAAGCCAGAGAATCAGGCTACCTCCCTTCCTCTCTGATCCTACGGAAATCACCTGCGGAGTCCCACAAGGATCATCACTGAGCCCGACCCTCTTCAATATCTACATGGCCCCCCTCGCAACCATCGTACGAAAACATGGCCTTAGCATCGTATCCTACGCCGACGACACCCAGCTCATCCTCTCCCTCACCCGAGACGCCACCACCGCCAAACTGAATTTCCAGAAAGGAATGCAAGAAGTCGCTGACTGGATGACCAACAGCTGTCTGAAACTCAACGCCGAGAAGACAGAAGTCCTCATCCTTGGAACCACCCCTTCAGCATGGGACAACTCCTGGTGGCCAACCGCCCTCTGGAGCCCACCTAACCCCGCAGACCACACCAAGAACCTGGGCATCATCCTCGACTCCTCACTCACGATGAACCGACAGGTCAACGCAGTCACATCCAGCTGTTTCAACACCCTCCGCATACTCCGCAAGACCTTCAAATGGATCCCCCCCGAGTCAAGAAAGACAGTCACCAACGCACTCATCACCAGCAGACTGGACTATGGAAACGCACTCTACGCCGGCATCAACAAGTCCCTACTGCACAAACTCCAGACCATACAGAACACCGCAGCCAGACTCGTCCTTGGCATCCCCCGACAAGAACACATCAGCCAACATCTACGAAGACTCCAGTGGCTCCCCATAGAGAAAAGAATCACCTTCAAAATCCTCACCCACGCCTACAAATGCCTACACAACAACGGACCCGAATACCTCAACGACAAAGTCAACTTCCTCGTACCCAAAAGAAACCTCCGTTCCTCAACCTCGCACTAGCAGAAACCCCGCGCATCCACAGAGCCAGGGCAGGCGGAAGATCCTTCTCCCACATTGCAGCCAAGACATGGAATGAGCTACCGACAGACCTCAGACGCGCCCCCTCCCTGAACACCTTCAGAAAGACCCTCAAGACCTAGCTCTTTGGCTAAACAGAGCAGCAGACCCCCCCCCCCGCCCCAGCGCCTTGAGGCCCCCACGGGTGAGTAGCACTCTTACAATCCCCCTGATTGATGGTTATTGAGAGGGTTTCCAGAGAGGGTGGGGTGGGAGGATGTGGTGGGGGCACACAAAAGTGTAAGTAGTAGGCAACATAGACACAGGGTGGGGTGCATGAGGGAGAAAAATATTTTTTTAAAGTCTTAATTTGCGACAAAAGGTGCTAGGAAGATCATGGAGAACACTAAGACAGAAGTACTAGGAATACAATGACTGACAACTAAAAAACACAGCTTCAGGGTCCTGACATGGAATGTAAATGGTCTTGAAGTATCTAATAGGAGGAAGATTTCAGAATTCCTAAAACAATCAGATAATGATATCATAATCCTGCAGGAAACACTTTTACTTCAAGAAGAATGGGGGAAAATTATAAAAGGGTAAAAAGGGATCAGACAATTCTCTTGCACAAATCAAAGGTGTTATATAAAAGGGGTGGCTATCCTTTTGTAAATGTCAGCGAAGCGCAGCTGGAAAATTACACTGCTGATTCTAAGGGGAGATTGTTAATCGCTAATGTTAAAATTCACGGTACAGGATACTCTTTGGTAGGTTATCATGGCCCAAACACCAACGACCCAACACCGTTCAGAGAACTTTATAATCAGTTAGTAAAGATAGAGAATTACATATTGACCGGTGGTGATTTTAATGTGCTGTTGGATCCTACCTTAGATAAGTCTACTCCTAGACCAATGGTTAACTCCCCACAGACGGGGGCTGTGTTCCTCATAAGATGAAGGGCTTTGGCTTAGTGGACGCTTTGAGGCAGCAAGCAGCTCAGAATATGGGTTACACATCATAACAAGAAATTTGGTCACACCCCCTGAATAGATTTCTTTTTGACAGATGTAAAGCTGGGGGATAAAGTAAAAGCAATAACACAGCAACCGAAGCATCTATCAGATCCCTCTGCAATGAAGTTATAACTTTCTCTTGACATAAGCCCAACTTCACCCAGGTGGATGCTAGACAGGTTACTATTAGGAGACATTGGGATTATTGTACAATTGAAAAGAGATACTGCAGAATTTTTTAATTAAACAAAGACTCCGCTCCTCTATGTACCATATGGGATGCTTACAAAGCCTTTATTGGAGAGAGGATAGTTAGCTGTGCAGCGTATAAAAGGAAGGAAAATAATCATGAAGTGAAAAAGTTAGAACTGAAAATCACAGAGATTCATAAGGAGTTGATCAATTGTAATGATGCCCACATCCAAACAGCCCTAAATAATAAAATTAAAGAAGCTAAGGGGGAGTTGGCAGACCACAGGAAGACTCCTTCATGAAAATCAAAAAGGGTTTATGAAAAACAGACAACTACATGAATTGACCCACGACTTGGTAAGCGCAATAGATGTGGCAATAAATACAAATTCTCCTCTGACGATCATGACTGTTGACACCGCTAAGGTCTTTGACAGAGTAAATTGCCCATATTTATATGCAGTCATTAAACAATTTGGCCTAGGAGACAACTTTCTCAAGACAATAAAAACCATTTAGAGAATACCAAGAGCTAGGATTTTAGTCAATGGAAGTTTAACTCAGCAACTCCAAATAGAAGAGGAACTTGCAAAGGTTACCCACTATCCCCTTTACTGTTTAACCTCTACATTGCGCCATTAACAAGAAGGATTAAGAAAGAACAGAAGATCATCCCCTTCCAATAGCATGAGTGGGTAAAAAAAGAGGCACTCTACGCGGATGACCTGATGATTTACTCGTGAGACTTTAAGAGCTCGTTTCCCATTATCTTAAACATATTAAACAATTTCGAGAAGGTCTCTGGATACTTAGTAAATAAAGATAAAACAGAACTTATGACATGCAATGGCCCATCTGATAACCCATTGGAAAAGAAAGAACTCAGGCATTTAGGAATTCAGGTGGTGAAAGACCTGGATAATATGGCTCAAATAAACTTCAATAAACTCTTGCTAGAAACTAATAAAGATCTCCACTCATGGGCTCATCTACCCCTTTAAATATTAGGCAGAACTAATATAATTTAAATGATTATCTTCCCAAAGTTTACCTTTATCTTGAATGCACTACCTCTGAACTTCGGGGTAGAATGGTATTCAGACCTGCCACTGGTATTCAGACCTGCCACTTGTCAGCTACAGCCACACTGGTCCAGAGGAGAAGCAAGCAGGACTCCCAGAGGAGCGGGGAAGCGGGAAGCAGGACCGCCAACACAGGAGCTCTCCCGGAGGAGGAGGGAGACTACAGCTCCCATCATCCCTAGCGCGCAGGTCACGCTGAAAAGCGAAGCACTGACCCACGGCGCGCCATATCCAGACCTGCCACTTGTCAGCTACAGCCACACTGGTCCAGAGGAGAAGCAAGCAGGACTCCCAAAGGAGCGGGGAAGCGGGAAGCGGGACCGCCAACACAGGAGCTCTCCCGGAGGAGGAGGGAGACTACAGCTCCCATCATCCCTAGCGTGCAGGTCACGCTGAAAAGCGAAGCGCTGACCCACGGCGCGCCGTATTCAGACCTGCCACTTGTCAGCTACAGCCACACTGGTCCAGAGGAGAAGCAAGCAGGACTCCCAGAGGAGCGGGGAAGCAGGAAGCTGGACCGCCAACACAGGAGCTCTCCCGGAGGAGGAGGGAGACTACAGCTCCCATCATCCCTAGCGCGCAGGTCGCGCTAAAAAGCGAAGTGCTGACCCGCGGCGCGGGACGTGCGCGGGGACGCGCCCGGGACGCGCCCGGGCAAAGCCCGGGCCAAGGGCAGGCCCCTCCATGCCCGTCGGAGCCCAGAAGAGGCTGGGCTGGGCCCACCCTCTGACGTTCAAGAATCCCTAAGGTAAAGTGTTTATGTCCTGTATTTGCCTGCAACTACTATTATTACTACGGGCTCTACGCCACTGACATTACTCTTTGGCACCACAGACTGTATTGAGGCCCAACAACAGGATGAGTAACCGAGAGGGCCAGAGCGCCCAAGTGGGTGGAAGGATTGCGGGGACACTTGACTCTTTTCTAACTAGGGCAACATCAGTTCTGGAGCATGAGATCGAACTGACGGAACGCCGCTTATCATCTGAGCTTTTCAACCATAAAAGATCTTCATTGGGGGGAATATCGTCCCATAACACCCTAGACGAACCTTTGTTAATTGAAATGGTCACGGAAAGAGACACAACTACGGGACCCACACCTCATGAACCGGAACCGATCGGCACCTCACAAAGAGCTTCCACTAGGGCGGCAGCCATGAAAAAACGTCCGGGAAATAGTACTGACACTGTGGTAAAGAGAAAGAGGGGTGGGGGCCCCCAAAGACCGAAACCAGCGAAAGCCCCGAGATCAAATAAAAATGAGGGGGAGGCAATAATAGAATCAGCACAGTGTGATCCAAGTGGTTCGGAAACATCAAATACTGCCCCATGCCCTCTGATGAATGAGGCTATGTGGCAGAGATTAGAAACACTGGTTTCCACTATGCTTAACCCGATCTCATTAAGAATAAGTCAGATAGAGGAGAAATTAATCGGTCTAGAATCCCAGGCTAAAGAAAATTCTTGTGCATTAGAGGCATTACTAACAAAGACTGGCCCAATGGTGGTCCCAAAGCCTCAAATCCACCAGGAGAGATCCAGAGTAGATCCTAGCATAATGGCCCCAAATACGTTTCCCGCTATCTCAAATACGGCCCATCACCCAATTGATAACCTGGAGGGAATAACTCCAAATCAACACCAGGTATACTTAGCAATTCTGCTTGTAGTAACCTAAGGTATCTCAGTTCCATTAACCCAAATGAAACGGGGGACAAAATAAATCAGGAAATGGCTAACTCTAGCATAGCATTTAAAGGCCAAAAAAGAATACTGATAGGACGGGGCGGTCAAGACGATTTTCAGAGGGAAGTAAGATCGGTCTTGGGTACTCCGATGAATGGAGCCCAGACCTTACACCTCCCTCCAGCAGCCGCCCCTTTGGTCATAGTGTTGGGAAATGTACCCTTATTGCGGGAGGGACAAGTTAGAATCAACATCCCAATTAATGTCCAAAGCTCTCCATTGGCTAACCCAAAATCTGAACAAGATGGGGGCTATAGGTAGGAATATCTCAAGTCAGATGATTATGGCAAGAAGAGTATCATGGGTGGGTTCAGCAAGGAAACAAATGTCGGGAGATTGTGTGGTTCTGAACTTTAAAAGTGAATTTGTTGTTGGTTTTCTCCTGGCACAATTAGGCAATATCCCTATCAGAAGTTCACATATGACCGTCCTACCACTGGGTTTCTTCTATAGACCTCCCGCGTCATTGAGACCAGAGGGCTACTTACAGCATAAGGAGTGACAGACAGGAGGTCCATCTTGGGGTAATTCTGGGTTATCTGATTGGAGGCTTGAGAACAGATTTGCGCCTCTGTCCGACCTCGAAACTTGTGACTGACTACAGCCAGCGCAAACAAGCTCTCAAAGGAATTATGAAAGGCAACCAACCCTGATTATGGCAACTAGTGAGAGTGTACAGTCACCTTTAATACATCAGGAGACACAAAGAACGGTACTAAAAATAGCCTCGTGGAATGTGGCCGGTATCGCCCCAAAAGTGAGTGACATTAACTGGTTAAAGTTATGGCAGGAGCACGAAATAGTATGTTTCCAGGAAACATGGGCCACGGAGCCAGTATTTATTAATGGTTATCGATCTTTTCAGACCCAAGCTAATCCATCTACCTCGGGGAGGTCGAAGGGGGGCATTTTGACCCTAATCCGGAACGATCTACCTGTAAAAGTAAAGATGAATGTCCAATTAAATCTAAACTTTCACATCCTGACGCTGAAGGTACAACAGGAAGGGACATGGTTACTAATACATTTTTATAATAACAGATTTGGTTCAAATATGCACTCAATTGTGGGGGAGGTTGACAAAGCAATTGCTGATATTGTACGCAATACTAAGAATGTGAACATAAATGTCATATGGTTAGGCGATTTTAATATACACCCTTGTAACTATAACACACTGTCTGTCTGTGGATTAGAGGACATGGGGGGAAACCCAATATATCATTTCACACACAGTGAGTATGGCAATTGTTTAAATAAGCTATTAGCCTCCCTAAATATGGAAATAATTTGTGATCCAGACCCCGTAACAGATATTTTGCCGAAAACCTTTCACCGAAATGGGATGGAGTCAACGATTGACTACATACTTTTAACCCTCCCTCTCAGTGCAAGGGTTGTTACGGTAGGCAATTCCTTTACGACTTTTAGCGATCATGCTATTGTTTCAATAGAGCTGAAGATATCAACACGGGAGAGACAAAAGCGTAGCAATGTCGAAACACCAATTGTGGCAAGGAAAAATGGGGTTCAGTTAAAATGGGCACACATAGATAAAATTAAGTTGATTCCAGAAATCATACTAAACACACAAGATAATATACAATTGTGTTTAGACCCAGAAGCTGATGTAGGGGAAGTTGTGCTAGCTTTCTGTGATATCCTAGGAAACATAAAACGTCCTTACAAGAAAAAAAGCGCCAAATAAAGTAAAAGGCAGGGGCTAGTTTGATTCACCATGCACAAAAGCGAGGAAGGCTCTGTTGTATGCTCTAAAGGCTAGGCCTAGAAGCCAGGAACAAATAAGAACATTGCGGGCCTCATATAAACTAGCACGGAAAAACAGAGAAAAGGAAATCAGGGAGGACTTATGGGCCGACCTTGATAAGGCAGCTAATTCGGGAAACAGCTGTGATTTCTGGAAGTTAGTAAATGCCCCATATTTTAAAAGTTCTAGTGACCCAACAATAGACATAAATGTCGATGAGGAGGCATGGGTTTCCCACTTTGAGAATATTTTTGCTTTAAACCCTGAAACCCCATCCCAATATGTGGCAGCGCAGGAAATGCGCCATGTGCCTCTATCGTTTTCTTTTATTGAAGTTAAAGTAGGGCTGGATTCATGTAGTCTGGGAAAGGCCCCGGGACCGGATGGTGTCCCAATTGACTTTTTTCAAGACAACCCAGATCTATGGATACCACTCCTAACGAACGCCCTGAATAGTATAGCTTTGGTAGGCCCTCCTCCTTCATGGTCATCGGGGGTCATCGTACCCATTTACAAAAAAGGAGACAGGGCCAACCCAAAGAATTACAGACCGATTTCCCTGCTGGATACAACATCAAAGCTTATGGGCCGCCTTCTCCTTTCTAGGTTAGAGGGATGGGCAAAGGAGAATGAGCCAGCGATAGTGTACGAGCGAGCAATGACTCTTCAGCTCTCCGACACCAACTAACGCTGGGATTGAAGAGAGATGAACGGGAATGGAGCTGGTGCAAATGACCGGTGCGTTGATGACTTAAAGCAAAGAATGTATATGAACCTAAACTATAAACTCAATGAGACCAAAAAAAGAAGGAACCACTGAGGAGCACTTCTGGACCTAGTCAGAGATTTAACCCGAACCGCAGCGAGAAGTGTTACAGCGTGGTGGAAGGCCCTTTGCAAACCTGGAATGGTCACCTGTTACTTATTGCTAAATGTTGGTGTTAAATTGGTACTAATGACATTTTATAATATTGACGAGATGGAAAATTCTTTGCTAAAGCCCTTATATATATAAGACGTAAACTCAGATGAACATATTCCTAGACGTTGGGATAACTCTAAAGGGCCTACAGCAGCATTGAACCTGCACATAATACGGATTTTATCTACCAAGCACCAGTTGTGTGCCTAGAGAACCCCTGGTTTTCACCATTGTGAATGCCTGACTGGAAATTATTGGTTCTGATGAAGGTGGCAATGATCCACCGAAACGTGTGTTGACCTACACTAAAGGAGCTCGATTTACTATAAAGTCACAGTGGATAACAAGATTGATTTAGCACAACCACTGAAACGAACAGCAAAAGGATTTGATCAAGAGTTCCCGGGTTTAACACACTTTGTTTTGTGTATGGATGTTTGGTATGGTTGTACATTGTATGTTTGTGATGTATGAATGATGGATGTTAGTTCTTGGGGTTTGTACTAAATATATATGAACATGCTTTAGATATTGTTTATTGTCTCATCTTCATGAGCTTGGGTCAATCTATTTATGTTGATGCTGCCGTTATCACATAAGATTATTCTGTTGATTGTCTGTAAACAATATGAATTCATGTCTTTTATTTGAAATTATTGATTATAAATTTATCTTTGTGAAATGCAAAAAATTAGTATGATGAATACAGAAAAAAGAAAATAAATATTTTTGATATTTTTATTAATAATGAGATTGTCTGAGCTGTTTATGACATGACATGCCTGCCTTTTTGATCCTACTTTAGACCGTTTATCAAATAACTAGTGGTCAGACAAGAGTGGTTTCTTAGATATTTGTTTTTTCCCCCTTACTCTTGGACCTTCAAAGCATTCTTAGGGGGTACCTTCTTTCCATGTAGATGGGCAAAGGAGAATAACATCTTAATCCAGGCCCAGTATGGTTTCCAGCAGGGAAGGGGTACTGTGGATCAATGCCTGAATTTATCATTGACCATAGAAAAGTATACTAGAATGAAGGACGGGAAAATATACATGGCATTCATGGACCTGAGCGCTGCGTTCGACTGCGTGGTCCATGATAAGCTATGGAATATAATGGAGATGATGGGGGTCGACCCAGCTATACTAAATTTTATCAGGCAGTCGTACGCAAATGCGACGGCATCAGTGCGTTATACCAAAACTGGAGATTGTACGCGTTCTTTCAAAATCTCCAGGGGAGTAAGGCAGGGCTGTGTATTGGCCCCATTTCTCTTCTCTTTATATACAAATGGAGTAGAGAAAGCCCTCACCGTGGCCACTTGGGATGTCCCCCTCTTTGAAAATCAAATGCTTCTAATATTGGCTTATGCGGACAACGCGGTGCTAATTGCCAGAACAGGGCTTGGGTTACAAAGGCTGATAACTGCGTATGTCTCATTCATGGATTCACTACAATTGAAAGTGAACCAAACCAACTCTTTTGTAATAGTAGCCGGGGCAACAAAAAGAGAAAAAATGCCGTATTTCCACGTGGATGCGGAAAGAATAGAGGTAGTGGACTCTTTCCCCTATCTGGGGATCCTTTTTGATAAAGATCTGTCATGGGCAAAATTGATGGAAGGAAGAAAGATGGTGATGGAGAGGGGTATTATTGCTGTAAAATCCTTCGCTAGAAAACTGGGCGCCAAACCCTTATTACCGATAAAAAATATCTATCAGGCTAGAGTAAAAGCAGCAGCGACTTATGGTGCTGGTGTTTGGGGTGTGGTAGTACCGACACCACTGCAAACTATTGAGAACAATTTTTTTTAAATCTGTAGTGGGTCTTCCTCCCTCTTTCACAAACTGCATCCTACATATGGAACTGGGCTTGCCCTTTATCTCAGATCATATACAACTAGCCCCACTCCTTCTCTGGCATTCAATTTGGAGGAGAGATACAGTGCCACTCACTCAATTAATAATAAGGAGTTGCTTAGCCATGGATAAGTGGAAGAGGTCTAGGTGGCTCAGCTATGTAGAGTCAGTATTAAGGGAGATCGGTCTCCCGGAACTTTTTAAAGATCCACTGGCTTGCAAGAAGGTCTCTAAACAGAAGGTTACAAACATGTTCTTGCTGATGTCTGAGTACAAGCGTAAGGAACATTATAAAGAGAAATACGCTGTCCGGACATACCGCCTTAACCCACCATTAACAGAGGGGGGGTTCTCTTATCTAGCGAATGTAAATAGGTCGCAACACAAATTTATATTACTGAGGTTTCGCACTAACTTGATCCCTCTCATGCTAGGTTATCCGGAAAAAACATATAATCATTCTGACTTAAGTGCGTGTCCATGTGATAACCTATCACTCCAAACTGAATTGCACCTAGTTTTATTCTGCAGGCTATATGAGAATGAAAGGAATGACCACCTTAAGCCAATTTTAAAGAAAGGGAATTTTAAGCAGTGCCGGGTGGCACTATATTTTTTTAAATCATTATCTGACCCTTTGGTTTGTTATTCGGTAGCGTCTTTCTTATGGGCCTGCATGAGGAAGAGGAAGGGGACGGCGTACAGACCAGTGAGATGAACTCATCCAATCAACTAGGCACTACTCTTATAGACCAGTGAGATCGCTAAATAACAATACAATTATACAGACTTAGCATATGAAATGATTTTAAAGATTTTAATGCATTTATGTCTTTATTCTAGAATCATTGCTGAAATATTTGTAATTTTAAAAACAAAATGTTGTACAATTTTTTATGATGATGTACTTATTTGTACTTTTATGATCATTTTTAACCTGATCGAATAAAGAGTAAATTGATTGATTGGTTCAAAAATTACAGGGGGAACTGTGCAGTTTTATTTGAGCTAATAAGAGTGCAAGAATTGCCTGCAAGAAATTACGTAAAACAAAAATAGATGGAGGCATAGCATTTCCAGACTTTCAGTTATACTGTTGGGCCTTCCAAATGAAAATTCTCAGGTTACTATTAATTCGTGGTTTTCAGCAGACTTCCCCACTAAACCAAGCCTTAACAAAAGATCTCCCTGAAGAAGGAAACCACTTTCTCTTCAAATTTAGACATCCATAATCCTTCAAAAAGACCAGATTTAGGGTACTGAGTGCAGTATGCAAGGTATGGATCTAAATCAGATGGATTCTGGAAATTCCATACTATAGTGATATGGCCCTGATCTGAAATTCGCAAGGGATGCCGTACTGTTCGCAAGACTGATTAGCTAGTCACTTAATGGACGCGGGAATATTAAGATAGGGACAATTGTTTGAGGAGGGCACCCTGAGATCATGTGTTTTACTATCTCGGCTGACAAGCAACAGGCTCTCCAGAATCAAATTTTATCAGCTGGTGAGCTGGTCCCATAAACAGATTAAGATGGGGGATAGAATGAAATGGGAGGAGGAATTACAAAGCACTCATCCACAGGAGAAAGAGATATCCAAATGGTATGAGATTCTGGTACAAGGTGAAGATGGCTCTTCCACAATGCCAGAGGAGATTGGAAAATTGGACCTGCCTTCATCAGAGATAACACATTTATGGCAAGTATCAGTGGCTACATTATGGGCCTCTGTGAAATCTGCACCTCTCAGGAGAAATCATTTGTTCACCGTGTACAGGGCATATTGGTCTCTGAAAAAGCCCTCAAAACTGGGAGGGCAGAAGACGAGGTATTGCCCGAAGTGCGGTCTTGAGAATACAGGTGACGTCCATTTACTCTGGCAGTGTCCGGATATCCAGCTCTTCTGGCAGGAAGTAAGTAAGATATTAACAGAGGTAATGAAAAAAGAGCTAAAGGTAAGCCTAGTACTGAATTTTTGCATATTAGAAAGTGAAGGGTCTAAAGGGAAATTGGGTATGCTACAGTCACACTTACTTTTTACACTATTATTAATTACACATAGGGAGATTTGCATCGAATGGATGTCTAACACTTCACCAACTTGCACTGAATGGGGTAAATCAGTGCAGCACATCGGCAGTATGGATTGCATTAATGGTTCAAAAAAACGGGCTAAGATGTGGGACCCCTTTTTGTCACGATATCTGCATTAACAAGACAGGGAGAATTTATACTAATGATGGCTACTAATTCGGACGTCCAAGGATTAAAGACAAATTCAACAAGGCATAAGCAAACTTTCCATAAAATGTTGAATGAGGCATGGTCCTAGAGGTCATAGCCCTTAACTTTTCGGGCTGTGTTGGCATCCAATATCATACTTCTCACCTCTTGTCGCATATGAGGACTATTAAAAAAAAAAATCCGATAAAGGGTCTCGCAGTTTTCTTGGAGCTCTGGTGAGATCTTTCTTTCTTTACCACTGGATGTTCGTGGCGTACTAAATATATTGCTTGTGCTCCTAGGGACAAGCCCAGGCTGGTAAATGAGCATGTGTGAGCCAGAAGTAAGAGGCCAGTCTCGAATATGATAGTGATTTGCAGGGTCCTGGAGTGGTGGGCCTGACTGGCTATAAGGAAGAGCAATGGATATGATGAGTCAGGAAGGAATGGAACATTCTAGATTCCGCTGGAAGCGCTGCTATCAGCCATCATGAATTCTTTTTCTATTTTATTCATCATTGGACAGTCAGGCCTTTCCCTACAAAGGGGAAAACAAAACAACATTCAATTTGCAAATCTGAAATAAAAAGTGGAGATATTCATGTTTAAAGATACTGTAGTTTATGAAACGGAAAAGAGTGTGTGTAATGATACGGCCAGTCCATTGTATGATTCACCTTTATCCCTGGTGCCATTCAGCTCCAAAATCTGAGGCACAAAAACAAACAAGGCGCCCTGCAAAGGGTAAAACGAAATAACATCGGAAGATTAAGAGTTGTCCGAGATCCTTAAATCACTTAGGGTAAATTATGTCTCAAGATAACGAGACAATGTAGTTCAGCAAAGTTTACAATCATATTGAAGGTTTGGGAGATCTGAACATGATGGCAAGTATCCAGTTCTCTGTGGCTACATCAGATGTTTGGGTGCTAAGAACAAATATCTTTAGGTCCTTCTCAAGAAATCAGGTATGTTGCTGTTCTCACAGCCTATCACAGTTCACCCTGACTGATGGGCCTAGCCTGTTACTGTTATCCTGTTCCCATATTCCCGGTCCTCTTCACTGTGCTCCGATTCTGCTCTAGAAGCAAGGCATTCGATGTGGCAAAGTAGCAAGGCACAAAGGCTCGCTCGCTCAGCAAACAAGATCATTTATTTGAAATGATTTTGAGTCCTCAAAAATCAGCCAGTCAATATGTCTCAGACGTTGCACAAATATGAAAGTCAGGCAATCAAATAAATCACATATTATGTGAGGCATTTGAATGTAACAGATAGTTTAAATGTTATCAAATAATTCTATGTTGTTGTGTCATTCTGTATAATAATATGAAATGATATGGGAGTCCTCACAACCAGTAATTCTAGCTGCATACTCACTAGGGGCCAGACACCAGAAAACATATTTACCACTAGCTTTTCTGCCGCAGCTTCAGTTTGCAAGGAAAGGCAGAGGCAGGGTGAGCTGTACAAGGCGCTGAGAGGTGCTGATTAGAAAACTCTGCCTCATCAGGTATTAGTTTCATCTCACAAATTTGCATAAGCAAGCCCTGCGTCACTCTCAATCCTCTAAACACCTCATTCAAAATTGTTGGAACTGCCTAAAGCCCCCACACTTTGGCTGTTACATGGTGGATGCCTGCAGGTGCTGATGCACAGTGGTAGTCATAGACTTAACTTATTGTATTTGCCTCTTGTTCTCAGCAGAGCCAATACAGCCCAAAGCCAAAGTTACAATCCACCCTGTGTAAATGCGACTATCTCCGGGCATGGTTATCACTTACAGGAATCTACTGAAGCGCTACCTGTGTGACCTTCATGCCGGCTATGGCGCGGGAACGGCTACACTCCAGATGCTAGGTGACACACTTTCCCTATGTGATGACAGAGGATAATGTCTGGTCTCTTAGTTCTGCAGGATTTCTCCATGGCATTTCATACGATTCGCAACAAGCCTCTCATGAACATTGTGATGGACTGAATGGGTCTTGGTAGTCTTGGCCTCAGTTGGTTCTCCTCCTTTTTCTCAAAACATTGTCACTGAGTGAGTGTTGGGGGTATTTTGAGACTGGAGACTCCTACATTTACATAGTTTACAACTACAGATATGGTCACTGAGGTGTGGAATTCCATGTCAATATTGCTGACACTGGAGGATTTTGATGACTTTAAGAAAGCAGGAACACACTGATGTTCTTGGATTCCAATGGTTGATTTTTAAAAACTTTTTTTATAGTTTTTAAACTATGGACCTAGTGTGATGTTTTCTCAGTTTTTTTACCATGTATAGAAGCTACCTATTGTTAGTTTTAGATTTTCATGGATGTTGTAGTCAATTATTATATCATTGTGTGGCGCTTCATTGCCCTTAGAGTATGTTTGTTTTTAGAAAAAGGAAAAGCAAAATATAATAGATTTTTAAATAAGAGCTCATCTACCACAGGGACTGGAAGGCAGGCACAAAGGTCTCGATTATGAGTGATCTGGTGGGGAATGCTGCAATTATTGCATCTGTTAAAATCTGATACTATAGAGTTTGGAATTTAATAGTTGTGAACACATTTCAGTTACAAGTTCAGCCTAAAAACGGCTTAACAACATACGGATTTTGTTGCTTTTCACATGGTTTACCCCTGTTGTCTCCTTGACCCACGAATAGTTGCCAGAGGAAAAAAACGGTAATCACTGGTGCAGTAAACATTGTACCACTTTTAATTGTGATTTCTGCGCAAAAAGGAGTTTGTGCAGTGATTGTTAAATACTGGGGCACTTGTTTCCAAGGCCGTGGTAACAGAACTGGCGTTAACCATATTATCTGGGATGCTCCGGGAGTAAACCACATTCCAACTCCTCTATCGCTATCCAAGGCACTTCCTTTCCTACAGAGTATTTTATCGATTAATGGACTTCTTCAGTCCACCTACCAGTCCTACAACTCTTTTTTCTCTGGAAATAATTTGCCAACAGTGATCTGTCTACTGTCGCTCTTTTCTGGTGCACTGCTTCAGGGTATCTCAAAACATCCCGACCTGTAGGGTACTTTTCACCCTGGTGGTGTCTGTAAATGGAATAACTAAATGATGGCTACCTAACAGGATCACTGCAGTGTGGCTCTGGCAGCAAGGTAAATAATGTAGCATAGAAGTATGCATGGGTAAGAAGTCCCTGCAGTAACAGTACCGAACGGGGAGGCCCCACATTATCCTGGTGACATGAACAGGAGACCTACAGGGGAAAAGAATATTGTGCCTGTATGGGGTTGATTTAGAAGTGATGCCTCCCACTGGATCGTCTAAAGAATTAATGTTATTTCATGTTAACTGGATCTCTTTTAGTGCAGATTGGTATGGCCTTGGAACACCTTTGCTTGTTTTAACAGTGTTTTTTTTATGAAGATTGAGTTTATAGAAGGTCGGTTAATGCAGCGGGTATTATGTGTAATGGCCGAAGTACATTGCTGTTGATTGTAGTGTTGGTATGGTTGTCGATCACCCAGCTTGTCTGTAATCTGGCCCTTGTATCATCAATGTGTAACTTGTGCTTTCGAAATGTCACACTTTAATCCATACAGCATTTAGTGCTTTGATGGTTATGACACAAAGTGGTGCAGTTACATCTGAGACATAGAGTTGAGTCATTCACCATCTACAGTTAAATATTGATCTCTGTGTTTTAGCATTCTTCGCTGCTGTGTGATAAGTGTTTCAGTTATTTCTAGGCATTCATACACAGCAAATGTAGCCAGAGGGCCTTGCCATTCTGTATGTTTGACTAAAGAATTCAATAATAAAAGGCATAGTAATCAGGCTGGTGACATGAACACAGCCTATGCAGTGTTTAAAGGCACACATTTGACATACTCTATTTGGCATGAAGAATACAATTTCAAGCAGGGGTTTGTACCCCAAAGCCTCCTCAGACTTCCACAGAAGCACCAAAGGTGGACAATGCAATGCAATGCAACTGGGCTCTCATTAGGATTTTTCTCATGCACTAATGACAAACTTGCAAGGATAAAACCCAAAATTATTGGAAGGCTACTGCCCCAATAAACAAATCTGACCAGGTCCTGCCCAGTGTAATCTCCCTACAGGCTCCAAAATGTATTATTTTAGATGCTAGGGGACCATGTGTGTTCCATTTAACTAAGGTTGAAGCTTTTCTCCAAGGTGGAAGTATAAATCCTGTAGGCATTACCAAAAAGAATACAGTTCTGTGGCCGAAGAGAGGAAGCGAACCCTGCACTCAGCCTCTGAGGAAGCTGTACCAACGAGACATACATCAACACCCATTGGTGAATCCCACTATTGATCTCGCCTTACAAAATGATAAGCTTCTTTCAAATTTAAACAAAAAACAAGAACATAATGACACAAATAGTCTTGTATATATAAATACCTAATCTGGGTGGAAACTGGCAAACGCATGAAACTGCAAACAAAAATCTCTACATTTAGCAAGGTAGGAATGCCTCAAGTCACATCCTCAATAGTCAGGAAGTGCTCCAAAGTCCATATTGGCTTTTGCACCACTGTCAGTACCGTGTACATTCCTATTTGCACTTGAGTCGGGCCTATATTACACTGGTACACTTGGTAAAGGTTGAACTCTACTGCTAGTATCTCAGAGTAAAATAATAGACTGGTCTTTCTGGTGAACGAAGCCAGGATTTTCAGTGAAAACAACGGGAATCTTACAGTGAGAAGGAGATGCCACTCAGAGTGATACAGGCATCTTTTACTTCAGAAGGGACTGATGCTGATTGTACCGTCTGGCAGCTTTGAATAACAGAACATAATCATCCTGACTAACAGAGTGATAATCACAATGAAGCACAGGCCTAGCACACATTGCATGTACAGTTTCAGATGTAGTCCAGGCCCAACTCATTATCTAATGAAGGGTCATGTGAAGTGGTTCCGGATACCCCATTAACCCATGATGTCTTTATAGCGGATGATGATGTCCTAATAGGACACAGAAATCCTTAAAGAGACCTTCTTAGCCAGTAGTAAGGAACTGAGAGTGAAGAGTCAACACAGGCCAATGAGGCAGCACTGTTGGGAGAAGGAACTGGATATGGCTCTGGTCAGGAGCGTCATGGCGCTTCTGTGAAGGACCTGAAATAAGATGCCAGCACACTCATTAAGAGAGATCACATCCCCTCTGCCTCATAGGAATTGCTGAAAGATCTTGAGTGGAGATGAAAAGTGCGGCACACTGGTGGTTTTTCAAACAGCTATCAGGTAACAGGCTCCGCTATTGCCATTGACACACACTTCTTAACGCAGAAGAGCCCAGCCACAGATTCTCCAATGCCTTTTATGGTAAAGACGAGTGGAACTCTCTATTTCCTCCCACAACCAATCACAATCAAAGCCAAAGATCATTCAGATCCAAGTAAGAGTCAACATTTTGTCTTGCTTCCTTCAGTGCATGATCAGTCTACCTACATGACACAACAATGGCCATTTTAGGGTGGAAGGTGGGTTACAGATTTAGGGGTCAGAAACATTGTGATAAACAGGCAGATAATGCACATATAAATACACCTTATCCCATAACGTAAGGCCTTATAGCTCTGTTTCAATTGAAGTTGTTTTTTGTTCTGTTTTCTTTTTTGCGTCTACTCGTTCTTGTGTTTCTATAATCGATCACGGACATTCTTGTTGATTTTGAAAAGAGGACATTGCTATAGATAGGGACAGGGGCTGCCAATCACCTGTAGAGTCCCCCTTTCTATGTTTTCTCTTAAATTAAGGGTAGGCAGATAAACAGAAATGGGACAAGTGGATAAACTGTCAGTAATATTCTCCAGCATTACCTTTGCCTTCAGACTACAGCTATGCCCTTTATCTGCTCTAGACATTATGAATATATTTAATGTTGTTTTCTCCGGCAGATTTGTGACATGTTTTTGCCTTCTGTCACCACCATTTCTCTTTTACACTCATTTCCATGGGTGACTCTAGCATCCCCCTGGCCCTGTATTAGGTTATTTGCACAAGTAGAGTTATGATTCATAAGAAGACATGTTTTAAGTACACTGTATTCACTGAATTTAGGATCTTGAACTTATGTGTCACACCATCCCTTTACTTCCTTTCTGACAATAATTGGAGCTGCATACTTCTCGTTATGTTCACTTAGGACTTTTCATATTTCCCTCTCGCCATTTTCATTGGCAGTGTGATGGGGCCTTCCAGTGCACTGTGTGATGATTACGCCGCTTGTCTTCTCCTGTTAGCACTATATCTCCCTATGCACGACGTGTATCAGGTGTGAGTGTACACTTTCTGGTTGCACTAATCAACAATGTCCAACGAATCCACGTGCAACATTTGATCAGCCACCTCGATTGGCATCCTGTATGTCTACCTTTACATTGTTTTCTCCCATTTGGATTTAGAGTAAATCTTTCCCAGACAAAATGTGGAGCAAATAATGTACTCGCATTAGTGTTTCAGGCTCTGGAGAGATAGTGGTGGCTAGCTATTGTGGCTCTGTTCGAGGTCATCCACGGTGATGCAGACGTATGCCCCTAACCAGCGCTCATTATTTTATTGGGCTTCTTTCTCCTTTTTGCTTCTTTTGCATTGCTCAGAAAAATGTGCATTTGGTGGCTTTGTTTGGTTGGGCACATCTACACCTTCACACCCTCAAATCTATTTGTCCATAAGCAAATTATGTGCATATGGTAATGATTATACCCTTAAGTACTTTGTGAAGCCAAGAGCAAAAGGATTCCTGCAAATCCTCAGAAAGGGCAGTAGCCTTGACCATGGAGGTAAATGGCTCTGAGGGGCGCCCATATCAGTACTTGTCAAGTACACAAGCGTGCAAGTACCAGACTGGTGTGACTGTGAGTGTGCATGTTTAAATCACCCCTTTATCAAGAAGATATTACAAAGTGCTAAATGATTTCCCTTAAATTTTAGGTAGAATCAATAAAAACAAGTTATGAAAATTTATTAATATGATTTCAGATTAATTCTAATTTAATTCAGAAATACGTATCCTAAAAATCATGACTGGAAACACTTTTTCAGGCAGATCAATGACAAATATTGCAGAGGATTCAAATGGAATGTTCTTTCTGTCACTAATACAGTGACCTGCACACAGTGGTTCAAGTTCAGGCAGAGCACATGGTTTATTGTTTAGTCATTTTTGGAAATATTTCAATGCGCGCGCCACCTCTAGCATGACATTGCACCTTAACGCACACCTTCCTGGCATACTAAATTGCTGGTGCTGGTCAAATACTGGGAACTATGAAATTCATGTAAAATGGTTTGAAGCGGAAGGCTCTTGTGAACAACATAACACAAAAGACAACACGCTTGTCTGTGTGCAGGGCCCGCGGCGAGTTTGTTGTTTGATATTTTAGGCAGATTCGACACAATTGTTGCAGAATGAATGAGGCCCTCTTCACAGATTAGTGTGGCTATTCTCACACTGCAGTTGTCCCATTCAAGTCCCGGTTTCAGAAGTCCTTTTCGTCTCATCTCTGCAGAATGTAAAGTACCTAACAATTATTTTTGGTTTTCACCTTATGCACAAAATGCAAATACAGAACCACTTCGCGGAATTCATCATTAATAATTAAAAAAAAAAGATATTTTTCTTTCCTAAAATTTTCTTCTTCTCATCTGCTTTGTTCAACCATTTAATTCATCTCACTTTCTATATGAATTCAATGCGCGTGTGTGTGTGTGTGTGGGGGGGGTGGGGAGGGTGTGTTTGTGAGGGGTTCGGTTGGGTGGGCTGTGAAAATTGATTTACGAGTCAACCACTTTTCTCTTTTCTTGCCATCTTTCGCTTGAGTGGCCCGCAGGCCGTGGCCCTTTCTTTCACTCAAGGAGAATACGGTTGTCTATGGACGGGGTCAGCATTTCAAATTGGTTGAGTTCAACTGCACGAATGGCATAGAAGTGACAAGAAAAGACAGGGGGTGTCGAGGTCATGGACCGCGCGTAGGTCCTGGACGGCTACCATTTTGTTTCTCCCCAGCTTTGTGATGAGCCCGAGCACCAAAATGAATCAAATAACAGGCTTAGGGACTATTGAGGAAGGGCTGAATGCAAATCAAAGATAAGTAGAAGTTTTCTTTCCTAAAAGGGGGGTGGTTTCTTTTTTTGAACTTATCCCAACCCTTTTCCATATCTGCTCAGGCAGGGGCTGCCTGTTAAACATGATTTAGCGGGCATTATTCCGGGCCCCTTTCATCAGGGCTCTGCAGCGATTGCCTATCGCGGCCTATGATTAATGAGCACTGTGCAATTTGGAGGCCATAATCACTCACCATCCACACACCAACTGCATGGCCACATTCCTTTTTTGGGATTTCCAGGCTGTTACCAAGGGCCCCACAGTGGAGCGGGGTTGTTGGAGAGATTGCTAAGTATTTCTGCAAATTTCATTTTACCCTCCTTATCTTGTGAAGAACTGCAATGGGCAGAGAGCTCTTTCAGAAACCCAGATTCCATGGGCTCTTTCTTAATCTGGACTGAAATAATAATAAAAAAGAGCAGACTAAGAGAGATTCGAGGGTATGGCCTCCCAGAGATTGTGCAGGCAAAATGCCTTCTTTGTTTCGACAATCTGATTAATTGAGGCCTGATGCTATTAATGCGATTTGACAGACAAAAGTTAATCTTTACCAAACCCTTGGCATAAACAAAATCTGACAATATAATAAGATTTAACCCGTCCTTAAAAAAAAGCAGGTCTGCAACGTACTTTCTGCCGTGCGGAAATGCAATATCTTTTTTGTTTCTCTTTATTACTATTTGCTGTAAACAGCTAGCTTGGCCGCAAATGAAATTACATTATCTTGTTGGTATCGCTACGTTAGCAGGACAGAGAATATGATGGGTAATACATTCAGAAAACAAGAACAGGCAAAGAAAGAATGTCTGACTTCCATTTGGAGTCCTGACTAAAATTTTAACGAAAAGTCTGCAGAAGAGCAAAACATGATTGATTCCCGTAACAGCAAAGCAATGAGATAAATATTTTAATGGGTGCTGATTAAATGTACTTTTGAGATAAAAAAAAATAGTCACTCATACAGTGTAATCGAAGCACTGCCTAAGAGGGGAAATGATAGAGCAAACAAGCACTAGCATGAAGTAAGAGATAAATACTGCTATGGGTGGAACCGACGCCCACTCTATGTATATTTTAAAGAACTGGTAACAATAGTTCTTGCAGACAGCAAGGTTGTCAAGACAGACCTAAACAATGAGAGGCATCTAAGAAAGGAGAAGAGTAACTTTGGAAGGTTTACTTTTTATTGGACAGTTTTCAGACTTTTGCATCCATTTGGGCACTTAGGGCAGCATCAAGGGTGCAAATGGCTTGTTTTATGAGATTATACACTTGCAAAGCAATTCTCTCACACACTGTTGTAATGTGACAATATACATGAGAAAATGTGTCCACATGGTTGCGAACTTTGGGCCCGATTCTGATGCGGGTTGGAAAAGCTTCCCGACCGAGGGCCTGATTCTGATGCGGTTAGGAAGGCCTCCTAACGGCATTTGCTCCTTCCAAATCGGATCGGGAACGTGTCTTCCCGACCGAGGGCCCAATTCTGATGCGGTTAGGAACAAATGTTCCCATTGAAGTCAATGGGAGTTCAACCAAATCGTATCTGGAAGCATCCGGATGCATCCTACTCCGCCGGTCGGACTTTCCCGATCCGAGTGGGTCGGACACCATTTCCCAACCGATTCGGTTGGGAAGCTTTTCCAACCCGCATCAGAATCGGCCCCTAGGTGTTCTAAGGGGGATATGACTTGCAAAGTAGGTGAAGACCCAGAAAAGGCTAGTTTGTATGTGATAACACGTTTACAATGTGCATTTCCACCCTAGATGTGGTTGGATATTTACTCCTGTCATGAGCAGGTGTAATAGTGTCATTTAGGCCCCGACAGTCACCATTGCATGGCAAACATGGGCAGAAAAAATCAGTGATTTATTTATCTTATATAGTGCGCAGACATGGCCTGAACGCATCAGAGCACTTTACAACAGTAGCATTCATGGTTACAGCGGGTTACAGTTACTGTAAATAAACTCGGACATTTACATCAGTATATGTGTGCAGGAGTTACCACAAGAGACAGTTACAGCAGTTGGTCAGATGACGTACACAGTTAAAGCATCAATTTAGATGAGGGATCATATAACGAAGGTAGTTTCAGATCGTGAGGGAGAGAGTACTTATGTCTGGTTAAGGGTGTTTAACCAAGGTGTCTGTCAAATAGGAGGGGCTTAAGGTCCTTTTTGAAGGTGACCAGGCAGGAAGTTAGGCAGAGGGAGGGAGGCAGAGAGTTCCAGAGTCTAGTGGCACTACCACAAAAAGACTGGCTCATGTATCATTCTTGATTGAACGTGGAGGGTTCCAGGAGCAGGGATTGGCATTTCCGGAACCCCTACTTGCTCTGGAGATTTTCAGTTTCTCATTTAGATAGGAGGGTGAAGAGGAGGTCAATGCCCCATGTGTAGTGCAGGCAGTTTTGAATTGGGCCCTAACTTTAATGGGAAGCAATTGGAGGGTTAGCAGGGCAGGGGAAATGTGGTCAAATGTCTTGATACCTAAAATGAAACATGATGCAGCATGTAGTGTAGCTCTTGTATCGTCCTTTCCAGCCTAGGTACTCGCCAATGACTACATCACACACAGAGCTTAGTATAATACGTCTTTATTCTTGTGTGCAAAATCACAAACTCAACATTTTAAACCTGCATTCACTTCACTACGCTCTAATGCTTACGTCACAGTTCTACGGAGTCCATCAGGATCCACATGTGTTCCGTCATTACAAACTCACAGGACACTTCATCTCCCCCCCTGTTAAATTAAAAAGTAAATTTTTTTATGAATACATATGCAATAAAAGCTCTTCAAAAAGCCTTTGTGGTGCTTTGAGCACACATCCCGACTGTGTCTTTGGAAACTGAGGATAGGCAGTAGAAGTGTCCATGACTGGCATTGGGGATGTAGAAATAGCAGCAGTCAGAGGGTTTTCATGAGTCCTTTCAGACCCAGTCTCTACAATGACATTAGTGACTGATGAGCGATGAGCCACATGTGGGAAATATGAGGAATCTCGCATGATGGACTTCCCAGGACATTGGGCACTCACCGTGTGTCCTTTGGTGGTCAGAACATAAAATCGTACAGCATCGAAAGGAGCATCAGACTTTCGTTTTCTATGCTGTTGAGCAAGCACTCAATCTCCTCTAGTGAACGTAACATCTTTTGCTTGTCAATGCTTAACTGCATAAGTCTTCATTTTCCTCTTATGATCCAAGTCTTTCATGCAGTTCTCTTCCTCAGTATTTGATCTTCTGTTGGTCCATTGAAGTAACTTGATGGTCATTGCTCTCCCGAACATAAAGGTTGCAGGGCTTTCACCTGTGGGCAAGTCAGGGGTTGAACGATAAGTTCGGAGAGTTGCATTTAAGACAGTCTTGAGGTCGAGTTTTTCCAGTACAGGACGCTGGACAGCTTTCTTTAGAGTACTCGTGAAACGTTATACAAGGCCACTGGCCTTCGACAAAGGAGGTGTGCTCTTCTGATGCTTCACATTAAGATGACTGAGAAAATCTCTGAATTCTCGTCTGTTGAAAGGTGGGCCATTGTCAGACTTTAAGATCGCAGGATCACCCCATGTCACAAAGATGCTGTCTAATCTTTCAATGTCTTGCTCCTAAGTGGTAGATGAGAGATCTATGTTAGAAATGGGATTTTTGGTAGGCTTGGGCGTGGGCCAAAGCCAGGCAAAAACCACCACCCTAGTCAGGATAAGGGAGTTACACTCCTAAAATAACCCCTGCTCACCCCCTTGGTAGCTTGGCACGAGCAGTCAGGCTTATCTTAGAGGCAGTGTGTAAAGCATTTGCACATAACCAACAGTAATACAACGTAAGATAAGACCAAAAACGATAAAAAATCCACCATACAGTACTTAAAAATCTTCAGTTATCAAAATATGCTTTAAAAACAGTTCCTTGATGTCGATAGCTCGGTCCGGGGCTATCACGGCGTCGTGAGCAAACAAATCCAAACAGTTCTGTCTGACCGCGGCGTCGCGGGCCAGCTACGGTGTCGGGAAGACCCGCAAACAGTACCTTTTAGAAATGCAGGGCGTCGGCGACCTCTCGTTGGGCTTCCGAAAGCACGGCGTCCGCAGGCGTCGGTTCCGGAGGTCGGTGCAGGAGTCGTCGGGGCCCTCGAAGTCACACGCGTTGCAGATCGATCTCCTCTCTGTTGAAGTCAGGAGCGCTGGGGTCGGCAGGCGCCGGGTGCTGCGGTGCGAAGTGCAGTGGTGCGGCGTGCGGTGCCCTCAGGTCGCGGTGCGAGCAGCGGCTCGGTGGCGGCGTCGGATGGCGTCGTCGGTGAGACCAGGGTCACGGGGCGAGATGAAGGCGGTGCTCGTCACGGTGCTGGCAGGTCACAGTGCAAGCAGCTGCGGCGTCGTTGCTGAAGCGCTGTCGTCGGCTGACGGACTGGAGTCGATGGTGCCGGCATCGGTAGGCCAAGGCTGCGTTGCGGGATGAGGGCGGTGCATCGTGTAACTTTACGAGCGGTGCCCTCGAACCACGGTGCAAGCAGCGGCATAGATTTGGGCATGGAGCGGCGTCGTCGGGATACCAAGGCGTCGTCATGAAGCGAGGCGGTGCGGAGTGCGGTGCCCACAGGTCGCGGTGTGAGCAGCGGCTCGGTGACGGCGTCAGCAGGCGTCAGCAGGCATCGTCGGTGAGACCAGGGTCGCGGTGCAGCGTTGCGGCAGTGCCCTCTGCGGTGCCAAGGCATCGTCGTGAAGCGAAGCGGAGTGCGGTGCCCACAGGTCGCGGTGCGAGCAGCGGCTCGGTGGCGGCGTCAGCAGGTGTCGTCGGTGAGACCAGGGTCGTGGTGCGGCGTTGCCCTCTGCGGTGCCTTCGGGACACGGAGTCGGCAGCGGCGTCGTCGACGTCGTCGAGTGGCTTTTCTTCTGTTGCAGCACAAAACACACAGTCCCCAGTGCTGAGGGCAGAAGAGCTTGAAGTCTTTGTTGTGCCTCAGACTTCTTGAACAAGGGGCAAGCTCTACCTCAAGCCCTTGGAGAAACTCACAAAAGTAGATTGCAGAAAGTCCAGTCCAGGCCTTTCACTGCCCAAGACAGAAGCAGCCACTGCAGGCCAACACAGCAAAGCACACAGCAAAGTGGTAGTTCCTCCTCACAGCTTCTCCGGCTCTTCTTCTTGGCAGTCTTCTTGATCCAAAAGAGTTCTAAAGTTCAGGGGTCTGGGCCCCAGTATTTGTATCCAAAATCCTTTGATCCTCTAGGCTGAGGGTGTCTGTGCCCAGCCAGAACCAGTTCTGCCTTCTCTGGTGTGATTTCCTGGCAGGAGGTGGAGACGGCATTGTCAGAGGCAGACCAGGCCCTTTGAGGTGCAAGGAAATCTCCTCCCCCTTCCCCCATTGTAGCCCAGGTCTATTCAGCCCTTTCCTGACCCACCTAGACTATCTGGAGCCCTCCTGCTCCCCAGCCTTCTGTCATCCAAAACCCAGACAGGCAATCCACATTCCAGCAGAGGCACACGGGATGACTGAGCAAGAAAAACCTACTTTCTAAAAGTGGTATTTTCAAACACAGAATGTAAAAATCACCTTCACTAAAAGATGCACCTTTAGATTCTGAGTTCAGGCATACTAAATTCTATTTTCTTACCGAATTCCCTGGGTCAGTTATGTTTATAAGATGTTATAAACAAACCTCCCATTCTATCCTATGGGGAACTGGTAGCCTTACAATAGTGAAAAATGAAATTGGCTGTAATTCACTATCAGGACATGCCACACACACCAGGGCATGTCCCACCTTTCACTTACACTGCACCCTGCCCACAGGGGTACCATGGGCCTACCTGAGGGGTGTCTGACATGCAAGAAAAGGGAAGGTTAGGGACCGTCCAGTGTGTGCACTGGCCAAGTCGACATGGCAGTTACAAACTGCGCGCAGACTCTGCAATGGCAGGTCTGAGGTACCTTTTCAGGGCTACTCACGTGGATGGCACAATCAGTGCTGCAGGCCCACTAGTAGCATTCGATTTACAGGCCCTGGCAACTCAGTGCACTTTACTGGGGACTAACAAGTAAATCAAATATCCAATCATGGAAACACCAATCCATAACACATTTTACCACAGGAGCACTTGCACTTTACCACTGATCAGCAGTGAGAAAAGTGTGCAGAAACACTAAGCCAGCACATACAGAGTCAAAACCGGGAGGTCAGAAAGCAAAAACTCAGGGGAAACACGCCAAAAGATGCCAAGTCTAACATTCTATCATTGAAAAATGGGAGTATTCATCAACGATCACCATCAGGTGATGTCAGTTGTCAAGAGGACTGAAGAAGTCAGCGGCAATTCTTTTCCATGCATGTGTTGGCAACTCTGTCATGTTTAAGGTGTGTTGCGTGGTCTGCTATGGCAGGCAGTTGCAGAGCTGACAGGCCTCTAATTTTCTTTCAACTCTCTTGTCGAGATGTGGAAAACAGACTCCGTCTCAGAGAGCTCATTTGATGGCAACAATTCCATGATGTCCTTCATGGGCCACTTCAATTATCTGTTGTTGCAGACTCTCCAGAGTGACAATTCTCGAACCTCTAGAATAATGCCTTCCTGAGTAATGGACAGTTTATCTTTGACATTTTTAAACTTCTAATATTCACTGTCACTGCTAAGAGGTTGAGGGTACTGGTACCAAGAATGATGTGTAATAATGTCTTTCAGTTTCAGCAGGTCACTATCTTGACTTGAGGCAGTGACAATTTGTTCCAATGAAAAGACAGCTGGGCTGCTTGATTTCACGATGAAATTTATGTAGGCTTCAGCCGTCTTCAAAGGGTTGACAGGGCATTGTAGAGGTACTCATGAGAAGTAGTCGGCAGGGTTCTGATCTTTCACTGGATGATGCACGATTGTGTAGCTAAATTATTGCAGTTGCTGACCCAAATGTTCAAAGGGAGGAGGCCTTTTTGCCTTTGGACTGCCAAAGATAGTCAACAATGCTTGATGATCTGTCACACGAATACATGGAAATGTTCGCAAGCCCACACCACTGCTAAGCTTTCTTTCTCAGGTTGTGAATAAGCACCTTCAGTTTGGGAGAAACTTCGACTTGCATATGCCACAATACGTCTTGGAGCATTTGGGTGTCCGCTATGCTGTGCAAGGATGGCAGCTAACCTAACCGGGCTAGCATCAACAGCAACCTCAGTATGAAGCTTTGGATCAAAGTAAGGCATTTCAGTAGCGTTCTTAATAGCTTGTTTGATTTTCTAGAAGCTTTCCTCGCATTCGTGTGACCAGAAAAAAGAAACATTCTTTTTTGTCATGTCTCTTAATGGCACACTGACAGTGACAAAGTCTTGTATGTATCTAGAGCAAGAACTGGCCATGCCAAGGAATGAACACAGCATGGAAACATCTTGTGGGGGACTGAAAGTTGACAGCGCTTGCCCTTTCACTGGATTGGGTGCCATGCATCCATCAGAAAAGATATGGCTAAAGAATTTCAACTTTGTCTAATGGATCTCACATTTCTTGGCATTCAAAATTAAACCGGCATCACTGAGCAACTATCACACTTGCATGAGAGCTTTGTCATGCTCCTTCTGTGTAGCTCTGAAAACCAGTATGTCATCAGTATAATTAAAAGCATTCATGACAGGCTGTATGATATGTCAAATGGCATCTTGGAGTAGCTCCTTAGCTGATGACACACCAAAACTTAGGACCTGATTCAGATCTTGGTGGATCTGAATCCACCGTCTCTTTTCCAACGGTTTCACAGTCCGCATACTTGGTGATCTGCCTGCTCTTTTTAGATGTTGGTGGATCTATGGACGATATTCCATCCGAGTGCCACCATTTCCCTGCCAGAATTTTCCTCCTGTGTCAATGGTGTAATAGGCAAAAGCAGCTATCAGAGGGAGTCCAGCCAAGATTACTGCCGGGCCAATCACGATGTGCCTTTCCAGCGAGAAAACTGTGGTGGGGACACCTCAAACCTTGAATTGAAAGAATCGAAGGAAATGAGGTGGAAACATACCTTTTTTTGTGTTTTCATCTTTCATTTCCGTCTAGTACCCCATTGTCTAGGTCCTTCCTTTCCTGCTACTACTTGACCATGACGCTAATCAACTCTGTTGTCACCGGGATCTAAGGTAAGCATCTTTTTCACCTGTTTTACCATGGATCGTGCGTTAACATTTGCTTTGGCCCTGTGTATTTTTACATTGCTCTTACATGCATTTTATTTTGTATGTGTAATACGGTGGAGTTCATATTGCAGCTTATCAAGGTAAAATGAACACACCTGTATTGACACTTAAAAAAGAATTTGTTTGTTGTGGTGATTGTGGTGCCTGTGTTTGTACATTCAATAGTGTGTGTATGTTGTTTGTGTGCTATGCTATATGTAACAAAAGTGGCATAACACATTACCTACATATATTTTTGAAGCAAACACAACATATATGTAGTGACACATTATTAAGTAGTACTTACCAGTCTCCACTCTACCAGGGACTCACTCCATCAGGAATCTGCCTCTAGGACAACACCAGCACAATGGGGAAATATAAATAGGCTTAACGCAAACCCGTCGGCCTTACGGCGACAGAGTACTGTTAGCCAGCAGAGGAGTCCACTTCGATGGAGGTGAGCTGCTTATGTGACAGTAAACCATCTGTTGATGCAGAGGCGGTTCAACCAGCCCACATCGAAGCTCGACGGAGCACTTGTAACTGCCGCCATGGAGGGATGACCAAAGTCCCACAAAGATTTGAATCAGGCCCTCTCTCTTTTGTAACTGAACAGACAAACATGTGTAGAAAAGGTTGAAATGTACCTGCAATTCTCCTAGAGTTCAGATCAAGGCAAGAGAATACCTTTGCACTATTCAATTATGTGATCTTGTCTGCAATGTGTGGACATGTTGTCCTCTTTCAGTTGCCTTGTTCACTTGATGCATATCAACCTAGATGTGTATAGCTCCTTCACTGTCCTTTTTGGGTACTACCTCTATGGGAGTAACCCATGGAGTTGGGTAAGTGGAGTGTTCAATGATATCGAGTTTGAGTAAGGATTCAAGTTCTTCTTCTACAGCTACCAGTAAGTGAAAGGCAATCCATCTGTGTCTTTGAGCAATAGGACCGTCGTCCTCATTAAGGTGTAATTGGACTTTCATAGTCTTGAGTTTTCTGAACCCATGAAACAACAAAGGGAATTGATTTACTATTTCTTGATGAGCATTCATGTTATAGTTCAGGGATATCAATCCCTGAACCCATGAAACAACAAAGGGAATTGATTTACTATTTCTTGATGAGCATTCATGTTATAGTTCAGGGATATCAATCCTATATCAGCAACTTTGCTGTAGCTGAGTAAAAAAGGTGCTTGATGCTGTACCTTGAAGTACATGAATGGGTGCATGTACTTTTGTTTTCTTATGCTTCATTGTTGCTACAAATGAACCTAGACTTTTTAGTGGTGTTGATGCAGCCCATGTGCATACTTTAGTTTTCGATGGCGTAAGGTGGGGCAATGGAGACTGTTCATTATATTTCTCCTCAGGCATAATATTTATTGACGCCTCAAGATCAATAATGAAAGGTATTGAACAACCATTGAATTTTAGTGTGATTTTCGGAAAATATTTGAATTACTTTGGCGCTTTGTCGTGCCGACTTCTCTTGGACCGGTATTTTTCCTCACATGCAGCCAGTCCAACATGCACTCGTTTCTCTGAGGTAAACATTGACATGACACAACCATCTTCTTCACTTTCACTTGACATTGATACAGAAGAACTGGTTGACGAAGATTTAGATTTTGATTAACTACGTTTAGTGTCGATTTGCTTCAGTTGATGTTGTGGCTTGACCTTATGGGTGCGCCAAAGCTTGTTTGGCGGACCTTTTGTCTTCGCACCGTGATGCACTCACTTTTTCCTTCGCCTTGAAAACCATTTCAAAATGGTTCTCCTTTCCACAGCCTTTGCAGATTTGCCCAGTGGTGGGACATTTACCTTAGTGTTGAAACGAAGACCCACACCTGAAGCACAACTTCTTTTTCTGTGGAGAATTCACTCTGCGTTCTTCGGCCTTGTGCTTTGGCTTACCTTTCACATTCATGACTGATTCACTCTGGGCACCTCTGGCCTCCATGTCAGCAGCTTGTCAGTCAGAATGCTCTTCAGCTCTGGCGGTCATGAGAACTCGTGCCAGACTAAGGGGCTTATTTCGAAGCCCCTTGCGCTGCCAGTGCGTCACATATTTTACTTGGGAAAAAGTGACGTACAAGAGGCACAAGGGGCTTGTAAATAAGACATTTTCTTTATGACTTCTTTTACACCATCACCAGCAAGTTTCTTAAGGTAATTGACAATCTTGTTGTTATCTACTTCTTCAATTGCATCAATTAATTCATCAAATGTCTCCATCCCGGCAATACACCTGCCACCAAATTTTAGCTTTTTGGTGGTATCGAATGGCAGTGGTGATTTCAAGAAGGCAGGTTCCCGGTAAACATTGGTGGAACTGACTGTTGTGGAGAGTAGAGTTCTTTCCGACGTGGCTTGATGATCTTGTTTATGCAAACCCTCTCTGATGCCTTGCAGCATACTGGCCTCTGGATCATCTTTGATGATAACAGGAAATGTGACCCCTTTCTTGGTTTCCACTGGAAAAGTAAACTTTCATGTTTCTGATCGCCGCTCTCAGCTTTCTGAACTTTTGAGACCTTTGTAGTCATTCTGGGCCTCACTCTGCAGCTCTGGTGGGATGCCACTTCGGGTATGGACGGCTCTGCAAGCACAACCCTGGGTGCTTCATCAAGTTTCACTCTCTCCAGTGCTGTGGCATGATGACTGTCTTTCATTCAAACTGGTAAGCAGATGGCCGTTATTTGTATCACTTTGCTTTTAGGTGTCTCTTTATGCTGTCTGACACCTGGTTGATCTCTGTCTCACAGCACTTCTGTTCCCAGTGTTATCTTGCAATTTGCTGTTGTTTTAAAACCTGGTTGCATCCGCCTATAGTGTTATCACTCTGTATGATGTTTGGCTTTGAGTTGCGTAGTAATGCAGTACCTCTCTTTGCGGCCTTCCCAGCAGGTTCTCAGCCACTGATGTGTAGACTTCTCAGTGAAACTTTCATAAACTTCAAATGCTGTGCTTTGACTCCACACACGCCAAACATTGATTCCGCACTTCGACGGAAGAACACATGGCACACACGATCAGGTTGCTGGACCACGGCAAACTCCCTGGGAGAGCACTGTTGATCTTCGGGCTACTTCTCCCCTATCTTGTTGCCAGTAGTAGCCTCCTCTACCGCCTAGGTACTCGCCAATGACTACACCACACACAGAGCTTAGTATAACACATCTTTATTCTTCTGCTTGCAACAGCAAACTCAACATTCTAAACCGGCATTCACTTCACTATACTCTAATGCTTATGTCACAGTTCTACTGACTCCATCAGGAGCCTCAAGGGTTTCATCATTACAAACTCACGTGACACTACAGCTCTCACTTGGCCTAGGTGAACTTTGGGAATGCCTGAGAGAAGGGTCATTCCAAAGTCTGGTCTGCAGAGAACAAGTGACTACACCACTGTTTTAAGGTCTTGTTCCAGAATCAATTGTCTGATGCCCCAAAGCTGCCTAAGTTGGTGTTGTGCGCTATTGTCCGTGGCTGCGATGTGTCTGTGAAGGTTGAGATAATTATCAAGGGTAATGCCAAGTGATCTGGTATTTTGGACAATAGCGGGGCAGCCATTCAGAGCGCGAAGTTTAGCCATCTATTCTGGTACTGGAGTTTTTGCTTTCAGAGGTGAAATTAAAAAAAAATTCTGTCCCAGTTGGTTTGAGTTTTAAATGGTGGTTGGACATCCAGTTTTGAATCATTACGAGAATTTTGTCTTCTGGGAATGAGATTTTCATGTATATTTGGGTGTTGCCGGTATGAAGGGTGAAAGAGAATCACAGAGTTTCCGAGAATTGCATATAGTGGCTCTAGGTAGAGTTTAAAGAGTGTTGGGGAGAGGATCAAACCATGTGGGACCCCTTGATGGTCCCTATGACTTGGCAGTCCTATGGTGGATGCACTGCAGGTTCAGGGGCTACTGCTCCTAGAGCCAGCTGAGGCTTTATTGATGATAACCCAGTGGTTCCCACACCTCTAAATAGAGTTGGGAAACTGTAGGTTTAGCAGAGTGGGAGGGCCACCACTTTAAGAATTCCTTCTGCTATGCCAGACACTAAAAGAAGCCCTAAGTCTCTTTACAGCATGGGAATGAGCAGGGAACAGCCAAAGGCTGGTGGACTGATACAGAAAATAGTTTCTCTGCTGTAAAAATATTTTTCCTGTGTAAAAAAATATTTTAAAGTAAAGTTGCATTGTCTCAGGGGGAGAGCATATGACCGAACGGCTAGGGTGGTTGACTTTGAAGCTGGGGAACCAGGTTCGAGTCTCGGCAGGGACACTCAACATCCTGTGATTCTGGGCAAATCCCTTAATCTCCCCGTGCTTAACAAAAATTAATGTGTCCATCTTTAACACAACTGGTGCTCATGCAAAGCGCTATGATACCTTCGGGTCTAGTTCACAAAATTCCCCCAAAAAAACATTAAAAACCCCTCAAGTTATTTATATATGCATAAATGTGCATCTGTATATTAGAGCATGTTTTTGTGTGGGAGTTGCCACTTCCCAGAAGCAATCTATTCCAAATTTCAAAGACGTAGCAAAAATGAACACCAAGCATATGCATTAATCTATGGGAGTAAACTTATTTTTTTACGAATCGGGCCATCATGCATAAAAGGTAGTGCTTCTTTTTGACGTTATAAAGCTTTTTTTATGACCCGTAGACGTCTTTGGAAAACTTTGAAACGTTGCATGGATTGCAGATTTTTTTTGTTCTGGACAACTTATGTCACATGGATCCTTAACACTAAAAATGGTTCTGCAGAGGATATAATTTATAGACAAACATTCGTGTTTATGTCTTACACAATGCCATTGTGCACTGCACAGCTATGCAAAAGGATAACCTGCGTAGGAAAAAATCAGCATATATTTTCTTACGTGGTGATATGATTTAGCCCTAATCACATTATGGAGTTGTGCTGGGTTTGGCTCATTTCCGTTGGCAGGAAATTTAACTCACTAAGGGCCGCATATAGAATGCCCCAACTTTGATGGTGGTAGTTCCACATCACCGGAGTTACAGACACTTGCGGTACTAGTAATTGCAGGGGTGTGGAATTACCAAGGGTAACAGCCTGAACCCTAAGGTTCCCCTAATAAACGAGCTTTGACTGGCGAAATCTGTTTTTCTGGGTCCGATTCACCTGGTAGTATCTCGTTTTCTGCAGAGTTTAACACAGAGGTTATGGCTGCTTTAACAGGGCCCAGGGTAAATTTGCATACCTTCAATTCCAATGGTCCCAGTAACTCCCCCTACTCGTTCCTTCATGATAAAAAAGACAGTTCGTAATGAGGCCCTGCAGTAGCAAGTGCAGAAAAATAAAATGTTGAAACTATGCAAAGTTCCCGAAAGGTGAAATGGGGAACGTTAGCTAGTATATGCCCAGTCAGCCAGAATATGTCATTGCATGGAGAGTGGCAACTCTGTATTTTTCTCATTTGTGTTGGCAAAGATTTTCAAGGTTCACATCATAGTGAAGCAAGGTTTTCATTTTCATCAGCTTTCACGGAATGGGACAGACTTGAGCAGAGCGGGATGGCTCACCATGCATGCCAGTACTTGTAGTTTCTTGGCATGTAGGAGTGGGAGACGAGTTCCTTGGAAGGAATTTCTGGATGTGGTAATAATGTGGCTGCTGTGGCATTTTCAGTGCTTGTAGTAGTATTATCTGTGAACGGCTTTATGGGGAACGACTCGGGCTACATTATGGAACACTGCTTTAGTACGGTGCAGTGTTAGTCAAGTTCTTGGTCACTTCGTACATTTATATTATTGCACAAAGAATAAACTCTGCAATTAGTGGGGTTTTCCAACAGAGGACTTTGGTGTGAGTGATATGGTTTCTATAGGGAGTTTTACCCATGGTGGTGCATGATGTGGGGAGCAGATGGTCTTTTAGGCATTCCTTCTAACCCACGTGAATGTGCATAATCCTATGGGTTTTCATTGTGGGATATTCTGTGGGGGCAAGTAGAGTTTGTCCATATTTTCCTCCACCTAATCCTTCTCAGTTACAGCAGTACTGTATGATGTTTGATGTTTTCAAGCAGGCCAATGAACACATCACATCAATAGACCGATCACTGCACACAGTGGTAACGACACTTGAGGCCCCCCCTGCAAAGTACATGGAGGGCCCCACTTCTGGACTTACTCAGGAACTCTCAGGCCAGAGTACTTTGCTGAGGGGGGCCCCTGGAGCTTGGGGGCCCTTACGCACTGCGGGGGCCTTTGTTACGCCACTGACTGCACACTCTGGGGCATATTCTCAAGGAGCTAACGCCGAGTTATCGGCACTTTATCGCAGCCAAAGTCGCGCTAAATTTACCGCCCCATTCACAAGCCGGTGCTAACAGCCGATAACACCAGTTTTCCTGCGAAAGCAGTCTCAAAAAACATCGCCACAGATGACCCCGGCAACTAACGCTAATGAGATGCAGAGTAGGCGTTCCCGAGCAAAAACGCGCGACAACACCACATCGCAACATTCTCAACGACCAGCCACGATCGGCGATAAGACCACAAAACAGGCGATAAGGCGCGTTAGCAACAGGAATCTAACACCTGCTCTGACCTGGTGTAAAGTCAGACGACAACCTGCACCATCAAAGGGAGCCCAGCCCAGAGCCACACATGAAGAACAACAGATGCCATGGAGCTACTCACCATGCATCCCGGAGCCCCGAGAGGGCAACAACACCCTCCGCCACCACCCCCAGGGCCCCAGCACCCCCCGGACCTCCCCGCCACCCCACCCCTGAACACCACAGAGGCAGCGCAGACAAAGACAGCGGACCTTCAGGAAACGCACCAGCCCCACAGACCTAACACCAGACAATGTCAATGCCCACCACAGGCTCAAAAGGACAACCATCCACCTCATCCGGACCATCATTGCCCACAGGCTGACGGCACCAACACAGCGGACAACCAACATCCCTCCGCAGACAAAGCTGCTGGCTGTGCTGCACCTGTTGGCCTCTGGTATCCTCCCAAACAACAACCGCCAGAGTCCGAGGAGACTCACAGCCAGCCCCATCCAAGTTCCCCACACCTGTCCTGGATGCCATCATCAGCCAGGTACCCCAGTACCTAAACGTCCCCCACAATGTGCAGGAACAGCTGGAGACCAAGCAAGGACTACACGCCATAGCAGGATTCCCGCACCTGTTGGGGGCAATCGACTGCACACATGTCCTACTTGTGCCACCTGCCGAAAAAACACACAAATACCTCAACAGAAAGCACACGCATCCCATCAATGTGCAGGCAATAGTGGACCAGCGGGGACCCTACACTAATGTTGTAGCCAACTACCCAGGCAGTGTGTATGATTCCATCATCCCCGACAGTCCATCATCAACCAGCGTTACCAGGATGGCACCCATGGAAATGCACTGCTTGTAGGTAAGTACCAAATGAACACACCACACACCTCAACTCCACAATCATGCAACTCACAACACTGGCAATGCGCACGTCACAAAATCACATACAACATGCCAGACAACATGCCCACCCACCAGACACGACAGCACAACTTACTGTGACAACCTTGCTCAGCCATGTACATGAACCATCAACGGCAAGGCACCTCAGCCTCACAATAGCGGAATGTGGGGAGAGGTGGGAACCAGGTATGTGCGAAGGAGGCAAGTGACCCATGAATGAGAATGTACACAATGCCAACTGTGGCGGAGATGTCCTGGACAGATTGCAGTATGCAGACCACAGACATATCCATGCCCACATGCACTGCTGATGTTTGGAGTGTAGTGGACAGTGGACGCAACCATGTCACAACAGCCAGTGGGGAAGAACACGGAAATGTAGCTTGTCGCGTCCCCCCCTGCAAGCGTGTGCGGAGTGGGCTGGCCCGTCGTACACCAGGCCAGCGTAGGGGTGTGAATAAAAAGCACGTAGCCCTGGGCGTGGTCCTCTTCCGGAATGCCAAACATGCCTGCCAGGGCGGCGCATCCTACCCTGTCACGAGGCCCAAGCCCTCGCTGTGAGCGCTGTGGCCTGCGAACCTATGCGCCTGCTGCACCACGGGCCATTGGACCCCCAACCCGTCTTGCCCGCCCCTGCGTATCCAGGCCTCACAGCTCACCTGCCGACACCGGCGTGTGTCGAAGAGGGCCACCACGTGCCGGCGCAAGCTCCAAGCCCGAGCCCCGCATCCTTGGCAGCCTCCTCACACCATCACGGCCTCCGCGACACAGGCCCGCTTTACTCCTTTTTCGTTTACGTACTCCACCGCTGCCTCCGGCCTACACTACGCTCAAGTAGGTCACACATTTGGGACTGAGTCTTGATTATGCAATGGCAGAGTACACACTTTATGGCTGCGTTTATATCACTGTACTCCCTTCGATGTGGTGCCACCAACTCCGTGCATAGCATCCCAACCACACGTGTCTGTGGGCCCTTAATGACTACGCCTTCGGACTACACTGCGGACGAGTAGGTCACACATGTGGAACTGAGTCAGTGATATCTGCATGGCGGAGTCCATATCATTGTACGCAAGGAGACGAGTAAGAGGAAGACGCGGTTCAGTCCGGAGGAGAAAAGGACCATCGTTACGGAGGTGTCCGGACACTGCAGAAACTGCCCTGGTGTCACTAACTCTGTGCATCGCAGGCCAACGACACGTGGATGTGTGCCCCTACTGACCGCTGCCCTGGGCCTACACTGCGGTCAAGTAGGTCACACATTTGCGACTGAGTCTTGATTTGTCAATGGCCGAGTACACACGCAAATGCAGAGTTTATATCACTATACTCCCTTCGATGTGGTGACACAAAGTATGTGCATGGCATCCCAGCCACACGTGCCTGTGGGCCCTTGAAGACTACGCCTTCGGACTACACTGCGGGCCTGCAGGCCTCACACAAATCGAATCCAGTCCGTACCAGGCAGGACACGGCATCGTCGCTGGCTAAACACCCGCTCAGCTCTGTCGCTACTGCCTCGGTCAACCACGAGTCATCACCGCATGCCATTTCAACGCCGTGTGTTAGTGTTCCAGGAGGAGCTTGCTGAACAGCGGTTGGCCCGCGCTGCCCGCTGCCTCCGGACCACCCAGCGGTCGAGTAGGTCACACATTGGGAACTCAGTCATGAATCATTAATGGCCGAGCTGATAACATTGTACTGGCCTTGTCGCAGACTGCATCCCCTTACAGCTCCGCTGCCACTAAGTCTGTTCCCCGACATCCATGGACACTTACTTCTTGAGATTTGTTGGAGACTGAGTCTATGGCTTGGGGGTTGTCTTCATCATGGTGTCGGTGATACTGACTATGTGGCCAAAACGAGGCTGTAGCATTCCACTCCTCCATTTGCCGCTTCCGGCCGGCTTCTGCCCTCTGCATCATGCCCTGGAGGACCCCTTCACTGTCCATCGCAAACCTCCATGACATTCACCTTCGACATTGATGAGGACCCGCTCACCTAGCGTGGCCCTATCTCACTGCACCGCAAGTCACCGTCCCGTGGCGGTGTGCCTGTGCCGGCCGCAGTACATCCGGGGCCACTAACTCTGTGCAGCTCAAATCATGGCCCCAGTCTGAGGGCATGTCGGATGGCCTCTGTTCCGATGGCCTGGGGGGCATCAACGCCATGTGTCTGTGGCCCTGCGCTGTCCGCTGCCTCCGGCCTCAGGTGCGGTCCACCTGGGCTCACACATCAAATCGAGTCCTGTCCTGCCAGGACGTCGCATCACTCCAGGATGCACACGCCACCACCGCCAGGACCAACTCCAAACAACAGGTGCCAGAGTCGGAGTTGTCTTACTGCCAGATTGTCAGAGTTGCTCACACCTGTCGTGGGTGCCATCATCAGCTTGATACCCTGCTCAGCCCTTCAGGTGCCACTTACTCAGTGCACAATGAATCAAGGAGCATTCTGCTTGCATGTTGGGTGAACACTGTACTCTCTCCGGCTACCACCATGATGCTTCACAGTTGTTTCTGTAATGCTGGTGTTTTCTGTTTCTGCTTAAATTGTGATCACTGTTCAGGTAGTTGCTAGCACCAACGACTCCCTGAGGGCTGGATGACACTCACCCCACACACATCAAGCACATGCGTCACTGTACATGTGACCATGCCAATAAAGGTGTCGGGCGCACGTGCCCGTGGCCCGTTCAAGAGCTCTATCAGTGTGTCCGTGTGCTCATGATGTGTGCATTTGGGCCACGGCCCCACAACATCACATTGTGCCGTGTGCAGAGGACGCAGCCATGTCACCGCAGGCAGAGTGTGGGACATTGCACATGTAGCTTTGTCGTCCCCCACTCAATGCGTAAGAGGAGTGGACTGGACCGGCGTGCGCCAGTCCAGCGTGGGGGTGTGGATGATTATCCCGTGGCTCTGGGTGTGGTCAGTCCTGGAAATGTGCAAATGCAGGTGTCTCTGTCGCAGTGTGGGTCTCCTTTGGGGAGTGTAGGTGGTCCCTGATGGGACTTAGACACCCACGTATGTGATCTAGTTCGGCTTCCATGAGGTAGGACCCCACCCGCACCTGTTCGGACACCCCCTTCTGGCAGTCTGACACCTGGCCTTGGAATGCGATGTGTGCTTCGGTGGGCTGCTGGGAGCCAGCCGTGGTGGTGCGTGCGTTCAGCTGTGTTGTCTGTGCAGGGGGTGGGGTATCCTCGATGCAGCTGGGCTGCCCTGCTCCTGGAGGTCGATTGCCCGAAGATGTCCATGGACTGTTGTAGGGCGTCGGTGTCGGAAGTGTGGAGGTCCTCTTCAGAATCACTGTAGAGTTGTCTGGTCTGCTCTGCTGGAGGTGTTGTTTGTCCCTCTGCAATGTGAAGGGGAGATGCTTTTTGACATTGTGTTGGCATGTATGTTCACGCATTATTCAGGTTTATATACAGACTGCATGCCAATGTACATTGTGACTGTTTGGGAGGAGCGGACTATTTGATGCGGGACAGTGGACATTTGGACTACATGACGTAGGTGAGGTTGTACACGTACATTTTCATCTCACAGTTCCCTGCTATGTCAGATGTGATTGGCCATTTTCTACGCACAGGCGGACCCAGTTGTGTCCTCTGTTCTGCAGTGTGTGTGTTGCACTGTGTACCACATTGTCGTCCATGTGGATGTGCTGTCATTGCTATGTGTGTGTGCTGCATTGTGGGAGGGTCGCACCTGCAGCTGTGATTTTGCTGCCCCTTATCCCTTGGAGGCGGTGTGCCTTTGACTTTTGTGCTTTTAAGGTGCTGTGATGTTGGCGACTTGGGTCATTTGTGCTCTTGGACGGTTTTTGTACTCTTGTGCATTGTTTGTCTGCAGATGTATTGTTGACGTCAGTGGTTGTTTGTGCACGTGGATGTGTCAGAGTGTGACCTGCTCCTTTCCGGATGTGGTCCACACTCAGCCACCTCAGTCTCGTGGCGTGCACAATGTCATGGTGATTGTACTCCAGCCATGCTGCTCGTCATGTGATGTCACTTGCATTGTCAGTGTGGCTCTCACATGTGCATCTTTGCTGTGTTTCGCACGGGTGCATGTGTGTGTTGTGGAATTGGTGATGTGTGGGGTGTGACCCCTTTGGGCACATGGTGGACGGGGGCCTACTTGATGTTTGTATGTGTGCTGCAGTGTTCCACGGGGATCAGGGACATGACCAAGGGTCATTGTGGGTATGCGGTGTGCTACACGTTGTTGTGCATGTGTGCCATTGTGCCCGTCCCCCCAGTCCCTGTTCGTTACTCACCCTGTTGATGTTGTGTCAGGTCATGTCGAGCTGTGTCCGGACTCCCGACTCCTTGCACCGTCTCCGCACTGATGACTGTGGCCGCCATTTGCTCCAGCTCCTCCTGTGGCGCTGGACTCCCACCTCCATTCGCCGTTGCTGCCTTCCTGTTGGCAGCGGGTTTCTGCTTGGTTTGGCTTTTCACATCATGCCAGCGCATCTTGGCCTCCTCGACACTCCGACCTCATTCACGATGGAAAGCCATTTTTCCGTCTATGTTGCCAATGACACGGTGGAGGTGACGGACAGTTGTTGTTAGTGCTCTGTCACCTTTGTGACGACGATCAGGTTGTCATGCGGACTGTACCCCGTTTTCCTCTTCCTCTTCTCCTTGGCCTTCCCCGACCCCGTGGTTCCTTGCTGGTGGTCTGTGGGGCTTGTGGGGTTCGCGTTGACCTGGGCACTGGGTCCGGGTGCATCCATGTTGCTACGCAGTTTATTTTGTTTTTGGTGTGTTTTTTTCTTGTTCTGCTTTTATGGTGCATTTTCCCGCATGACACGTGGGAATTGCAGGCCTGTCGCTGGTTATCGCTGATTTCAGTATCGCGGTTGGCCTCATCGCAACTTTATTTGCGTTCGTGTTTCGCATTTTTGCGGCGTCGCGTTGATTTTAACGTGGACATTTGACGCGTTATCGTGGGACTATCGCATGGTGCCACCAGGTTTGAGAATACTACGTTAACACGGCGTTGTTTTCCCGCGATAGACTGCGATATGCAAAGTTGCGTTAGGCTAAATTTGCGGTGGTTATCACACGTTCTTGAGAATATCCCCC